>CM060682.1:154090953-154690953 GCA_030686995.1 Artemisia argyi | reverse complement strand
TGGCTCACCCTAGGGTATGTGAGCATAAGCGACACACGGTAGCCCATAACCTTGAGTCTAGCTACAAGACTCGTAAAATAAAGAAAAGCGCTTCTTGGGAGGCAACCCATGTTTTGTGTGATTTTTAATTGTTTGAATGTTATTTGCTTCCGTATGCATGCTTTATTTTTATTGTTGGTAGATCATGTTTCAATACTAAATTGTAAAAATGCTTTATTTTATTGTTTAACTTCGTCTTAACTTCATATAAAGGTATTTTGCAAAAGCTAAGTGTAAGGGGAAACCCCAAATTTGTTTTTAAGAACGAAATTGATCTTGACTCGCCACAATATTAAATGAGCATGTGTATTAGTATTTGTTAGTGTCAAATGCTTGTATCGAGTCATAATGATGTTTTGAAGGATTTTCCAGGAAGTAGTGTTAATACAAATATCGCCTAAAAACGTTATTTATATTTTACGATCTTCGCTAAGTTTTGTTAACGACAAAATGTAAACTTTAGTTTTAAGCAAAACATATTCTTAGTTTTTAAGACTTGCATAAACAAGACTTTTGCTACATTTTACATTTCATAAAACATAACACAAGTTTACTTCTTAAATTAAAAATAGTCACATCACATTTATGGCAAGTTTTGTCATTATGTATTTATGGCAAGTTATGTGTTTGATTTGCTTTCATGTTGCTTGCAAGTATCATGTTTGACTTACTTTAAGTGATGTGACATTGTTTGGTTGATAGAAGTTATGAGACAAGACCTTGTTTGGTTTGAAGAGTAATTGCAAAAACCTACTGCAGACCCGGCGGTACCCTGGGGGTACACGGGCGGAACCCATTTGAGGGTTCCGCCTGATCCGCCGAGCACACAGTTTGTTGTGCTATAAATAACAAGCCATAACTTGATTTTTGGCTAACCTCTTGAGATCATTTTTTACACACACACTCATCTTTCTTTCTAACATCTTAACATTGTAAATGTGAAATTTCCTTTTGTAGCAAAGAAGCTCACAAGGTCGTCTAAAGTTACAAGTTTCCAACACAACGTTGCAAGACTTGGTAGCTTAGTATTGTGTAAACTCGTGTTGTTTATGCGTCATTTGTTTGTATATATTCTGAAGTGAGTGGTTAGTATTTTAGTCCTCAAAATACAAAGAGTGTTGGGAGTTGTTGTACCCTAGTAAAAGAACTAAACAGGAGTGGTTGTGCCCTTGTAAAAGAACTCGACATTTAGCTTTGTGTCGGTAAAAGTATAAGCGACGTGTAAGGTTTTCTCCGCCGGTGAAAGGAGCTTGTTGACTAGTGAAAGAAACTCTCGAGTTGGATACTCGGGGCGTGGACGTAGGGCAAGGAAAAAGAGTCCTTGTAGCCGAACCACGATAAATACTCGTGTTATGGTTTGATCGTTTCTTTCCTTTACTTGCATGTTATATATATTGTGTTTGTGCATATATCTTTGATCAAACGGAAAGTTTCAAAGCTAACGAAACAAGTTAAAAAGATTTTAAAACGCTAAAACTATTCAACCCCCCTTCTAGTTTTCTACAATTGGCATCAAGAGCTACGTTACTCAAGCTTTTAAAATATATTGTGTTTTAAAACTTGAAACGATCCATGGATTTTGAAAATTACAAAGAAGGGCAATCTATGCAAAGACCACCACTCTTTGAAGCAAATGGTTTTATATATTGGAAAAACCGTTTTGAAACTTACGTGAAATCTAAAGATATAGATTTATGGTATATAATTGTTGATGGTGATAATATAGTTACTAATATTAAAGATGATGATCAAAAGAAATTGATAGGTAAAAATAATGAAGCTAATATGATGCTTTACAACGCTTTGCCTAAGAAAGAATATGAAAGAGTCTTTTTGTGTAAAACCGCCAAAGATATTTGGCAATCTTTAATTGTCACTCATCAAGGAAACTCACAAGTTAAAGATAACAAAATTGATCTTCTTGTTCAACAATATGAACAATTTGTTATTTCCGAAGATGAGATTATTGATAATGCGTTTGCTAGGTTTAACACTACTATTACTTCACTTAAAGCACTTGATGAATCTTTTTGTAGTAAGAACTTTGTCAGGAAATTTCTTAGAGCACTCCATCCGAAGTGGAGAGCAAAAGTGACGGCAATTGAAGAATCCAAAGATCTTTCAAGCATGTCACTTGATGAGCTAATTGGAAACCTCAAAGTTCATGAAATAGTGATGGAAAAAGATTCGGAACTAGTTAGAGGCAAGAAAGAAAAAGTTAAGTCCATTGCCTTGAAAGCTAGAGTCCAATCAAGTGATGAAGAAGAATCTACTTCGGATAGTGATGATGAGGAATATGCTATGGCCGTGAGAGACTTCAAGAAGTTCTTTCGTAGGTGAGGGAAGTTTGTAAGACAACCTAAAGATGACAAGAAAACCTTCCGGAAAGATCGTGATGATCGAAAAGGAAAAGTTGAACGAAAATGTTATAGGTGTGGAGACACAAGTCATCTTGTAGGAGAATGTCCAAAACCACCCAAGAGCAAGCCTCAACAAGCTTTTGTGGGTGGTGCTTGGAGTGACTATGAAGGAGATGATGATGAGCCAAAGAACGATGATATTGCTCTCATGGCTCACAACTCAAATGAGGTACTCTCCGACTCATCTTACTCCTCTATTGATGATGACACTTTACAAAATGAATATAACAAACTTTGTGAGCTAAGCTTAAAAATCATAAACAAAAATAAATTTTTGAAAACTAAAAAGGAGTTTTTAGAAAATGAAGTTTATGAGTTAAAAGAAAAAGCTAAGAGATTAGAAAAGAGTAAAGGTATTGACACCTCATGCAAATAATGTGAGGAACTTAAACTTGAAGTTGAGAAACTTAAAATAACTCAAAATGATCTAATCAAACAAACCACAAAGTTCAAAAAGTTCGATAAGAGCATTTCATGTGCGGATGAAATTATGAAACTCCAAAAGTCACCTTTTGATAAAACAGGTCTAGGTTTCAGGAAAGTAGAAATCATTAAGGGTCAAACGAAACAAGAAACAAACAAAACTGCTACAGCAGCCCGCGGACCAGACGGAACCCAGAATAGGGTTCCGCCCGTTGGCCCCGAGGGTTCCGCCAGGTCTGCTGCAGCAGTAACTCCATCCACATCGGATCGTTCTAAATTTGTTAAAGTTACATATAAAAATGGAACCAAACCTGCCTTTAAAACTGGAGTAGGACTTAGTAATAATGAATTTAGAGCTAAGACTACTCAACCAAGACCTAAGATTCCAATTCCCAAACGCCCCTTTCCAAAGAGCAACTTCAATGCTCGACCAAACTACCAACATGTTTGGAACCAAAACACTCCTGGACATTACCAAACCTCAAATTACATGCCATGGAACCCTTATGCTCTATTTTCATATTTGGGACAAATTAATGGTATGCTTAACCAAAATGGACCCATGAGAAATTGGGGACCAAATGTTTGAGTGTTTTTCATAAAATAGGTGTGCCTCAAAGTTTGTTTGGATCCGGATGAATGGATCAAAGATAGTGGTTGTTCAAGGCACATGACGGGTAATAAAAGCCTCTTCTCTACATATCACAAATGTGATGGAGGTAATGTTACGTTTGGTAGTAATGCTAGGAGCAAAATCATCGGAAAAGGTACAATCTCTCATGACTCCCTTTCTATAGATGATGTTGCTCATGTTGATAACTTAGGATTTAATCTCCTTAGTATTAGTCAACTTTGTCGTAATAAGTATAATGTTCTTTTTGGTGAGAACGGTAGTAAAATACTTAAAGATGGTATAACCATAGCCAAAGGTGTCCTTAAGAACAACGTATACGTCATGAAGTTGGATTCTACATCTAGAGACAAACTTTGCCTTACCTCATTAGATGAATCTTCAACTTTATGGCATAGACGTTTAGGACATGCTAACATGAGACTTATCCAAAACCTCTCCTCCAAAGACTTAGTTCGAAACCTACCCAAGTTGAAATATGACCAACACTTTTGTGATGCTTGCAAAGTCGGTAAACAAGTCCATAGTAGCCATAAGGCTAAAAACTTGGTTTCTACATCTAGGTGTCTAGAACTTTTACATATGGATTTATTTGGTCCATCCGCTATACAAAGTTATGGAGGTAACTTCTACACTTTGGTCATAGTAGATGATTACTCACGTTATACTTGGACAAAATTTTTGAAAAGTAAAAATGAAGCTTTTGATAAATTTGAGATTCTAAGTAAGAAAATTCAAAATCAAGTAGGGTCTAATATTGTGTCTATTAGAACGGATCACGGTCGTAAATTTGATAATGAATTTCAATTTGGAAAATTTTGTGATAATAATGGAATTACTCATAACTTTTCGGCTCCACGTACTCCTCAATCTAATGGTGTAGTAGAACGTAAAAATCGGACATTACAAGAGATGAGTAGAACAATGCTTAATGAACAAAATATTCCACAAAAGTTTTGGTGTAATGCCGTAGACACATCAACGTACATTCTAAATCGAGTCCTAATTAGACCATTTTTGAATAAAACTCCTTATGAACTTTACAAAGGTAAAAAGCCTACATTAGGATACTTTAGAGTGTTTGGTAGTAAATGTTTCATTCTTAACACCAAGGATTATCTCACCAAATTTGACCCAAAGTCTTATGAAGGTGTATTTCTTGGATATTCACAAAGTAGTAAAGCTTACATTGTTTTAAACAAAGAAACCTTAAGAGTCGAGGAATCGTTAAACGTAACATTTGACGAAAGTCCACCTCCCTCTAAGACATCACCTTTGGTAGATGATGACTTAGTTGAAAGCCAAGCAATTGAAAGTCAAGAAATCTTAGATAATGACAAGGAAGATGAACTATTAAACAAGGAACTTGTTAATGTCAAAGAATCTAAAAGTCATCCATTAGATAGCGTCATAGGCAACATTAATGAAAGAACACTAAGATCAAAAGTCCAAAATGAAAGTAATTATTTTTGTTTCGTGTCAACCATTGAACCTAAAAATATTAATGAAGCCATTAAGGATGAATCTTGGGTAATTGCAATGCAAGAAGAATTAAACCAATTTGTTAGGAATGATGTATGGACATTAGTTCCTCAACCAAAGAGTCAAACAATAATTGGAATGAAATGCGTATTTCGTAATAAAATGGATGAAAATGAAATTGTGTCTAGAAACAAAGCTAGGCTAGTAGCACAAGGATATAATCAACAAGAAGGCATCGACTACGATGAAACTTATGCTACGGTAGCTAGGCTCGAGTCAATTAGAATCTTACTTGCTTATGCGTGTGCACATAATTTTAAACTCTTTCAAATGGACGTCAAAAGTGCATTTCTAAACGGAGTCATTAATGAAGAAGTGTATGTTGCTCAACCACCGGGCTTCATCGATTTTGAAAAAAACCTAATTATGTTTACAAACTTAAAAAGGCTCTTTACGGACTCAAGCAAGCTCCAAAAGCATGGTATGATCGACTTAAAACCTTCCCAGTTGACCATAAGTACACCATGGGCTTAGTTGATAATACTCTCTTCACTAAGAATAAAGATTCACATATTATCATAGTCTAAATCTATGTTGATGACATTATATTCGGATCAACTTGTCAAGAATTATGTGTGGATTTCTCAAAAATCATGCACGACGAGTTTGAAATGAGTATGATGGGAGAACTCAACTTTTTCCTAGGACTCCAAATTAAACAACTTGAAGATGGTATCTTCTTTAACCAATCTAAATACATTAAGGACATGCTTAAGAAATTTGGATTAGAAGATTCGAAACCTATCAAAACTCCCATGTCCACGGAAACTAAACTCACCAAGGATGAGGAAAGTGAATCCGTAGATAGCACTAAATATAGAGGTATGATTGGTAGTCTACTTTACCTAACGGCTAGTAGACCCGACATTATGTTTAGTGTTTGTCTATGTGCTCGCTTTCAAGAAGATCCTAAGACTACACATCTCGAAGCCGTTAAAAGGATATTTAGGTATATTAAGGGCACTACACATTTAGGTTTATGGTATCCCAAAGGAACGGGAATAGACACCTTAGTGTATGCCGACTCGGATCATGCCGGTGACTATGTCGATAGAAAAAGCACAAGTGGTATTTGTACTTTTGTTGGACATTGTCTCACCTCATGGTTCTCAAAGAAACAAACGGCTCTTGCTATCTCAACAACGGAAGCCGAGTACGTTTCGGCCGGAAAAGCATGTCAACAAGCTCTTTGGATGAAGCAAGCTCTTGTCGACTACGGAATTCAACTCAACGACATCACAATTCTTTGTGACAACAAAGGTGCCATTGATCTCAGCAAAAACCCGGTTCAACATGCTCGTACCAAACATATTGAAATCCGTCATCATTTCCTTCGTGACAACGTTCAAAAAGGAAATATCTCAATTGAGAAAGTTTCTTCCGAAGACAACATAGCCGACATCCTCACCAAACCTCTTAAACGTGAACCTTTTAACCTTCTTAGGCTAGGCTTTGGACTCATGGAACCTACATTGTAGTTCTGGACATTAGACAAAAATCACAAAAATCAAAACAAATCCATAACAATTTTTCTCAGCAGGGTCGGCGGAACCCTGAGCCATAACGGACGGAACCCAAATTTGGGATCCGCCGTGTCCGTCGACCTGCAGAATCAATCCATTTGTTTATATTTAACCAAACACCCATTATCTCATAACCACCACTTCAAGGCTGATACTATTCACTTCACTACTCATCCACACCTATGAATTCTTGGTCCTCCATTCATTTACATTGCTAATCAATCATCATTGTAAGTATTCTAAACATGATTACAATCCTGATCTGAGTCTAGGAATTCTATTTCTTGCACAAAAACAAAAACTTGGGGTTATGCATTAACTTAAGAAATTCATGCATGAGATTAGGTAATTAATAAAACTAATCATGTTTCCCATAGTTAGGAATTGCATCTTTAATTAGTATAAACATGTTTGCTAAAACACCCCATGTCAAATCCTTTCAAAAATTTCTCACAAGTAGGACAAATATTTTTTTGTCTCACATTGAGAATACAAAATCAAAACGTTATGTTTAAAACATCACTTGCATAATGTCTCTTGAATGCTAAAGGGAATACATAACCAATATGTATTTTCGGGTACATTCAAACGAAGCTACATTGAACTAGGAGCGTTTGGGTTATCTTTTGTTTTATAACAAAACTTGCATAAAACGATTTTGAAGCATCAAAATGAGTCAAGATAACCGCACCTCCACATTGTTTTCATATAGGCACACACTAGAACTTCCACATTATAATAGTGGTTTACTTAAACTAAAATGTGAAATTTTTGTTGTTCTAGGTATCATCATGCCTCCTCTAACCCATTACGACCATAAGGACACAATTAAGTACCTCCCAAAACACCACAAAACCAAAGGCCTTACCCCAAACCAAGTCAACATTTTCAAAGCCCTAGAAAAACGCTATGTCCATGAGGGTAGAACCATTGACCCATCTTTCCTAGAAGGCACAAACCTTCATGCCGAATTGCCGCAATCAACTTTGAATGTCTTTTGACTTTAGACGAGCCTATTTGTCCTAGATTCATTCTTGAGTTCTATGCATCCATCACTCTATCCACGGGTGATTATGATTACTTATCCGTCAACTTTAGGGTTAGTGGCAATCATTACTCCTTCACTCTAGAAGAGTTTGCTCAAATCTTAGGGGTCCCAAACCAAGGTACTTGTCTCTACTCCGATTTGCACTCCCTCTCAACCCTTGATGACCGTTTCCATCCATATGACACTCCTCTTGTGTCAAAAGATGTTCTTCGTAACCACCTTTTTGTTAGGACAACCAACACTAGGAGAACCCGTGGAGGGAATGAGGTTGAGAAAGATCCATATGGAATGGAACTTAATGAATTCTTGCCCCAATTCAAGAAATGGGAGGAAGTCCTTAGAGCCAATGTAATAAGCACCATAGGAAACCGTGACCATATAAACCTTTGCCTATGCTACATGCTCTACTCCTTGTCCACTAGGCAACCCTTCAACCTTGCTTACTACATGGCCAAGAGAATGGCCGACATTCCCGTGCATGGCACAACGGCTATGCCATATGGAATGTTCTTGACCCGTCTCTTTAGGTTCATTGCACCCATTCCTCCAACTCCTAACCGTCTTCAACTTGACTACTCTCTCATTCCACATACCTTTGTCCCTCTAAGTGATAAGAGAATGTATAGAGCCCAAGGAAAACGTCCTCACCCCCTACCTCCTCCTCATCTTCCTCAATGAGTGAAGATGACAATTTACCAAACTCTAGACTCCCACCTCTAGAATACCAATCTCAACTTCCGGCTATTGAAAATGAATCGGAAGAATTCAAGCAAACAAAGGGGATGTTCAAAAACCTCGGGAGGTTCCTTGGAAAAATGAAGAAGAAGCTCGACAAACAATGAGTGCGGGTGTGTTAGGAGTGTTTGGCACAAGGTGCTATTGAAACAATTTGGTCGTTTAAACAATATTTGTGATGTATTTGTGTGTTAGTACAATGTTTGATACACTTTGGAACATGTTTCAACTAACAATGTTGCAGGAAGACAACTTTTGGCGAGTTGTCAAATTTTCATGGTTATGGAATTTTCACTAAGTATGGTGAAATTCTCGACCTCAAGGTCAAACTCCTCTGATATGTGTGTTTAGGTGTCTAATTTTTGCATTGCCTAACCAGAAATGAAGTATCTCTTTGATTTTAGGAGTTTTCGAAAATTTTGACAATCGTTTCGCGGGTCAAAAACGCGGACTGTGAAGTTTTTCAGGCCTGGCGGATCCGGCGGATCCCAAATTTGGGTTCCGCCAGTGCAAAATCTGGGTAACCCAGGTTTGGCCCAACGGACCAGACGGCACCCTAATTTGGGTTCCGCCTGTGTATTTCCAGGGTGCCGCCAGTTAACTGCAGATTTTTTTTTCTTTTTCGCCAATTCAACATTGAAACAACAAAATCCAATCCTTTTAGGTAGAAACCCATTACTTGCAATGTATTTAGCATAATAGGATACTCCTTCTTCCATGAACTTAACCAAAACCAATTCCCGCCAAAATTCAAATTTAACCATAACAACCTCAAGGACCCCTCAAACATAAAGGAAGGAACCCTTCTAAGGGATCCTTGAAATCCCTGAGATTTATACAACCAAAATCTACCAAAACCACTATGCATTTAGTGCAAAAACTTGTCTTCTCACTTCACCATTTTCATTGGATTGACTTCCATGACATGACAACCCACAATTAAGTTTTCCAAATCATTAGGAACCACCATTTTTGTTTGGACTAACATCAAATCCAAACACTCCTTCCCACAAACCTTCATCACTATAAATTAAACCATCCTAAACACTCTCAAACCACACCTTCTTCATCACAAATTCTGAAACTTTAAACCATTTTAAACAATGACCAAGTCAACAAACACCTCTCAACCATCACGACCCATCCGTAGAACCGCCCGGATAAGTGTAAAACCACTATGGTCAAACCAATCCATCAACCTTAGCTCCTCATCCTCGGATGAATTCACATCACCCATAAAAAATGAACACTTTTTGAATCTTGCATCTCCATCTCCATCACCCAAACAACCAAATGAGCACACTCCACCACCTACTAAATCACCTATTGACCCAACTCCACCAAGTGCTCCAACTCAACCATCAAAGACTTCATCACCATCACCATTACCAAAAGTTGAACCTATGGAACTTTTTGGGTCTCCTCCAACATCACCACACCCATATGTCCAAGATTTAAATGATCTTCCACCAAGACATAATCAACCACCACCTTTTGCAACTCACTCACCAAGGTCAATTCTTGACCTTGATGAAGATCTTGAACTTAACCAACCACCACAACAAGTGTACCAACCACCCAAACCGTTGTTATTTCACCCAATCTACCGTGAAATCCATGGTCCTCTCTATGGAGAACCAAATTTTGAACACCATGATCACCCAACTCCACCTCCTTCTCAAGCCCATACCTATGAGTCCTTCTTTCCTTCTTATGAGGAAATACAATGCATGGTTGACAACCAACTTCATCAAGCAATGGAATTTCAAACCACCTTACTTGAATCAATACCAAATCCATCCTCCACCCAAGAACCAAAACCAAACCAACCCCTAAACCAAGAAACCAAAACCAACCCATTTTCACTCAACCATCCCCATGTTTGCTCAAATTGTGAGCAAATGGGTGAAAGCATAAAAACCTTGCTTCACCAATTCCAAAATGAAACCCGGTTTGCATTCCAACATGTCATTGAACGTTTGGATGCACTTTCCCACCCCAACAAATCCTAAACAACCCTTGGAGGCCGTTTGCCCCACCTTAGGAATGTAGGATTTTTTTTTCTTGGTTATTTTTTTAGTTTTTGGTTACTAAGTAGAAGAATAGTTAGTATTTCTTGTCTTTTGACTTTTATAAGTCAAAATTTTACTTGAAATGAAATTTCTTTCTACTTACTTTTGTGCATTGTTGGTTGATCAATGTTGTGTTGTCATTGTGGTTCCATCAAGCTTTACTATATATATCACCAACTAACCATTTTTTTTGTAGGTCTCAAAATCCATGTTTCCCATATTGGTACTCCATTTAGGGGGAGTATCGACCAAGGGGGAGCATGGCGATTATTCCGCTTCGCTACTCTACTTTTTGTTTCGACAAAAAGGGGGAGAAATATATTAAACCTTCAATACTTGATGTGCTTTTCATCTTTTAAGTAAAACAAGGTTAATATAATTTTTTTTAAGTCTTAAAAACCAAGATTTTGTGTGTTACTTAAAAACAAAGTTTATGTTTTGTCATCAACAAAAAGGGGGAGATTGTTAATACAAATATCGCCTAAAAACGTTATTTATATTTTACGATCTTCGCTAAGTTTTGTTAACGACAAAATGTAAACTTTAGTTTTAAGCAAAACATATTCTTAGTTTTTAAGACTTGCATAAACAAGACTTTTGCTACATTTTACATTTCATAAAACATAACACAAGTTTATTTCTTAAATTAGAAATAGTCACTTCACATTTATGGCAAGTTTTGTCATTATGTATTTATGGCAAGTTATGTGTTTGACTTGCTTTCATGTTGCTTGCAAGTATCATGTTTGACTTACTTTAAGTGATGTGACATTGTTTGGTTGATAGAAGTTATGAAACAAGACCTTGTTTGGTTTGAAGAGTAATTGCAAAAACCTACTGCAGACCCGGCGGTACCCTGGGGGTACATGGGCGGAACCCATTTGAGGGTTCCGCCTGATCCGCCGAGCACACAGTTTGTTGTGCTATAAATAACAAGCCATAACTTGATTTTTGGCTAACCTCTTGAGATCATTTTTTACACACACACTCATCTTTCTTTCTAACATCTTAACATTGTAAATGTGAAGTTTCCTTTTGTAGCAAAGAAGCTCACAAGGTCGTCTAAAGTTACAAGTTTCCAACACAACGTTGCAAGACTTGGTAGCTTAGTATTGTGTAAACTCGTGTTGTTTACGCGTCATTTTTTTGTGTATATTCTGAAGTGAGTGGTTAGTATTTTAGTCCTCAAAATACAAAGAGTGTTGGGAGTTGTTGTACCCTAGTAAAAGAACTAAACGGGAGTGGTTGTGCTCTTGTAAAAGAACTCGACATTTAGCTTTGTGTCGGTAAAAGTATAAGCGACGTGTAAGGTTTTCTCCGCCGGTGAAAGGAGCTTGTTGACTAGTGAAAGAAACTCTCGAGTTGGATACTCGGGGCGTGGACGTAGGGCAAGGAAAAAGAGTCCTTGTAGCCGAACCACGATAAATACTCGTGTTGTGGTTTGATCGTTTCTTTCCTTTACTTGCATGTTATATATATTGTGTTTGTGCATATATCTTTGATCAAACGGAAAGTTTCAAAGCTAACGAAACAAGTTAAAAAGATTTTAAAACGCTAAAACTATTCAACCCCCCTTCTAGTTTTCCACAAGTAGGACATAAGTTTTTCCAAAAATTTTCCGGAAACTTAACGTAAAGATTTCTGCAGGTCGCTTCTTACGGCGTCAAGAGTTAACTCCTAATAGCGTCATAGGTAAAATTCTGGAAATTTTGCGAGTTTTGTTTTTCTAACGGAGTCTTAAAGTTTTTGTTAATTCTTTAGTTTTATAAACTCCAGGAAATCTACAAACATTCATTCCACAAGCATTATATCTTAATTTGTTTTCTAGGACTTGTCAGTATATATAGATTGCCGCTGATTTTACGCGAGGTTGCCTTGTTTGTTTTCTCAGGTTTAAAACAGGTTATATATGAAAAGAAGATGATTTATTTTTCTGGAAGGGAAGCTTTGAATGTTCATTTTCTTGGAGGTAGATCTAACCTTGTTACCACACTATCCACACCGAACGAATCAGGGGAGTATTTGCTTTCATTCTTTTACCTATTTCACTTTTTCATTCTTTAATTGAACATTGGGGACAATGTTCATCCTAAGTGTAAGGGGAGGTTAAATGATGATACCTATAAGGATACAATTGCACTTGAGTTTGTTTGTTTGATGGTAGGTGTGTAATAAAACTAGGAGAAATACTTGTTAGTGTAATTTTAGCGCCAAATTTAAAAATTTTTACAACATTTAGGAGTGAAACTTTAGCCTTAGCAAGCGTCTCATGGATAGGAGTTGTATGACTAGCACAAAACCGTACCATTCAGAAAAATTTTCCACCCAAATATGTGAGGTTCGCCTTTAGATTTGATAGGAAAAACATTTACTATTAGTGCTTATGAGTGTACCGGTAGCATTTAGATTCTAGAACTTGCGTTAGTGATGCATCCCGAGACCGCTAGTGAGACTACATTCGTGTAGTAGGATTTACTACATGATAAGAGGCATTAGGATCACCCTTGTGTTAAACCCGTATCATAATTACTTGACCATTTAAGTCATATTACTTGGCTAGTAAAGTCAATTAATTTTTCCCACACCTTAGCGTTGTACTCATTTTTAGTACACGAAACCCCTAGTACACCCCTCCGAGCCTATCTTTTCGTTTCTAACTTTAAGCATTTTACTTAAAAGAAGAATTTGTTACAACCCACCCAAATGTGCAACCAAATCGCCTTAGCCTTCCGTGTATGCACTCATCTTTAGTGCATTATTGTTATATGTTTAAACCCTTAGTTAATTATCTAATTGATTACATGGTTGCTAAGTCGAGTCATATCTTGTACATATTATTTTGGGATGATTGGGACTCATGGGTAAAGTAATTATGTTATGGAGTAATGGGGAAGAACATCATATATTACCCCCATATGTGCGTTAATCTTAAATAGTACTCCAAGTGTTTTGATTATCTTGATTCGAGTCATTAGAGTAGTTTATTGTAAAGTATGTAAAGATTCAAGTGTAAGGGGAATGTACATTCCCTATGATGTATTATTTTGGATGGTAGGGTAAGTGTGTATGCAAGAAAAAAAAATCCAAAAAATTAAGGAAAAGAAAAGAAAAATAGAAAAATAAAAAGAGAGAAAACATACGGACTACCATCCCGTTTCATTTTATGTTTGTTTTATGTTTTTGTTATTTTTGATTTATTAGCTTAAGTCGAGTCTAGTCTTGGCTTAGCAACGCCATATTGTACATGTAATTAACCAAGATGATTAACTCGCCACCAGTAAATATTGCCTTTATCCAACAAAACTGTGTTTTCCATATCCCTACATCTAACATTATAACCCTTTAAAAGACCTCTTTGATAGTTTATCCTATGTGCTTACGCCAAGTGGTGGAGGTTTGATCATTTCCCAAGCCTATGGTAATCTATTTTGCTATGACAGGTAGTGATAGATGTTTTCCATTTCCATATTGTGATATATACTTTATTACACCCGAGAGATGTGAGTATCTAAACACTATTTATGAGGTGCTAGTGTATAACCTCCGTGCTTGTTTTTGGTCTTTAGTGGAACGATTATTTGTTGTAATTACTTTTATATTAGTGTTAAATGACCCCTAACTTGTATTTTGATTAGAATAAAAGCGCATTTGCTTGAGGACAAGCAAATCTCAAGTGTAAGGATATTTGATGAGGCGAAAAGTGAACCATTTTTAAGGGGTCATTTAAGCCCGAAGTGGAGATTATTGGATCAAATATTGCCCTAAATCGTTCCTTTTTGTCATTTTAGGTACTTTTGGAGTGAAATCTGGAAAAGGAATCATTTTTGACGTTTTTTGAGCATAAAAGTGAAGAAAACGGCAAAGTCTTTTCCTTGCTGGGAACAGTACCTGACGGCGTCAAGAGTAACAAAAGAGGTGGATGTGGACAATACACGTGACGATCCAGAGAGTTTTGTGCATTAGAGATGACGGCGTCACCCAAGGCCGTCATGGTCCGTGTATTAGTGACGGCCCAGAAGAAATTTACACATGATGGCGTCACAATTGGATATAGGAAATACGATTTCATTATAGACGGCGAGTTGACGGCGTCACATGTTTACCCATGACGCCGTCATCCTGTAAAATCTATATATAGTTTTCCAAATTTCATTCATTAGTAGTGCAACTTTGAGGGAAAAACCCTAGGTCGAATTTTCCAGCTTTTTCAAGGGTTTCAACCCTTTGAATCTTTCATGTTCAATTTGAGATAAGTACTCTTTCAATTCAATCAATTTGTCTATGTGTTGTTTGAATATATCTTACGCTTGTCTTCAATTTAACATGCTCGGCTAGATCTCTTTTGTGTTTGCTTAGATGTAGTGAAACCTAGATGTTAATTATGGGTTGATTGTTTGTTTATAGTTGTTACGGATGATTGTATTCGATGTTAGGCTTAAGAAAACTGGCAGACTTCCATTGGTAACTTGCTTGAACGTCTATTAAGAAACATGATCGGAGGTGTACTACGATATTTGGTTGTATTTAATGCGTAGGAGAATTCTAATGACCCCATGTTAGGAGCTTCTAACGGCTCGACATAGGAGTGAAGTAGGATCCTATAGAGTTAGGGAATATTGTACACGGCCCTACGACTAGTATTAAGGAATATGACCCGTCATCCATGCAATTGTAACAAGCTATCAACCTATAAAAGATATCAAGGGAGTAATGAAACCTAAGTAAACACAACTTTCCCCATCATTGTTTACACCACATTAGTATAATTAGATTTATTTTCATTTCTGTTATTTTATTTTGATTGCATCTTAGTAAATTGGGTTAGTTGGCTAGCAACTAATTCCGCCCATTCTTCCAAAACCTGAGATTTTAATTGCTTTTATAAAACATAAAAATACAAAAAGAATCATCCCTCACCTTTAGACTTAGTTTAGGAGACTTTCCAATCCTAGCGACACTATTCCTGAGTTGAACGATCAATCCTCCGGTACTTGTCTTTATACTATACTACAACGATCAGGTACGCTGCTTGGTGGGAGTTGTAAGTTTCTCGAGATCCCTCGAGAGGTAAAGCGTGGTGCGATTCCCACGTATCAGTGAACAAATCTCAATCCAAAATAAAATATACGTCAAAATCAAATAACCAAAAGTCTAAACAAACACCCATTAATTCACTGCCATATCACACACAATTAGTACACCACCTCCTCTCCATATTTCAAATGGAACAAGATTTTGTGGATCAAGGTAAACAACTCATCTCGGAGCATTTTTAATAGAAGATTACTAACTAGTACTCCCTCTGTCTTATACTTATTGTCCGTATTTCCTTCTATAAATGTTTCAAATTAATTGTCCATTTTTCATTTTTAGTAAGAAAATGAGAATTTAGTGGCGAATATTCTATTTGAGTGATGAGTGCTCAAACACTCATCATTTTTTGTCAAATCTGAACTGCAAAACATACAAAAACACTCAGAAATGCATCAAAATACTAAAAATATTTCAAAATTGTGTTTTATATGTTTTAGATGCAAAATGAGTAAAAACAAATGAAAAATGTACAAAGTTTGCAAAATTGGCAGTTTCAGTCTCCCAACTTTCATAAAATGTCAAAACTAGTCCCTGGTCATTCAAATACGGAAAATTATCACCAAAGGTCCTTTTGAAATCATAAGTTGTCATATTTTGTCCTTTGGTGAAAAATTGGAAAAGTTTTGGAAATTTACAAGTTTAGTCCCTGGAGTTTCAGATTTTGGCAGATTTGGTCCCTGGTGGGATATTTTTGAAAGAAAAATCATTTTTGGTCCTTGGAAACTCAAAAGTTATCAAAAATGGATTTTGGGTGAAAAGTTGTGTGAAATTACATGTTTGGTCCTTGAAGTTTGAAAATTGACACATTTGGTCCTCGGGGTTTCAAATTTTGGAAAATTATAATTTTGGTCCTTATATTATTCACATGTGACATATATGATCCCTATGGTAAATTTTGGAAAGTTACACAGCAGGTCCCTATATTTTTCAGAATTACATAAATGGTCCTTGTGATTATATACTTAAAACAAATGGACCCTTGTGTTATCTTAAACCATAAACCAAACCTGGTCCACAAACAAAACAGCCCACAACCCTTTACCCAAGCCCACACCCCAACTTCGTTTACTGCTCATCCCTAACCTCCCATTACCACCCTAATTTCCAGTAAACCTGTTCCCCTCCCCTCCTCTCATTTTCCACAAAACACTCAACCACACCACTCCAATCCCCCCTCCTCAATTAATGTACCCAGCTACTACACCTAATCCACTCAAAACTGCCCACTCCCAATTTCCCGCCAAAACCCATTCAACAACTAGGATCAAATGGAGGCCATCCAATGGCTAGTATTACAAGTGGGAAAGCAAGAGAAAGTTAAAAATATCTATATAAGTCAAGAAGAAAGCAGGGAGAAAGAGTAGTCAACTAGTGTAGTTGTAGTTTTAGTTTTCAGCTTGTTAATTTTAGTTTTAGTTTTACTTTCCAATGCAAATTCTAGTGTTAATTTGTAATTTCCAGTGCTTTTAGAGTATTTACAAGTCAATGTAACAAACAATTTCATGTTATCAGTTCAATTACAATCTTTGGTATTTTTCATTAAAAATCTCATTATAGCTTAATCTTTGTTAAAAAGTTGTTAATATTGTCTCATTAAGCTTGAAACAGGGTAACTAAATGCTTTTATGAGCTTAGGTATTATTAATTTCAGTTTTAGACAAAATCCAAAAATAAAAAAATAATAATAAATAAATAGAGTATAATTCAAAAATCAGTGGAGGTGAGGAAGAAGATCTGAACCAAGGTGTTATTTGGATTGTTTTGGGACAGTAGAACCTCAGGGGAGGTGTAGGTTTGTTGTGGTTCTTGGATCAGTGTTCATTCCTTGGATTAACTTGTAAGCCACCATTCCTATATCTGCATTTACTTGTTCTGGTTGTGTTTGTTATGTTATTGATGCTTATTCAGCTTCTATTTAGCCTAGGTCATTTGTTTTAAGCTTATTATTCAGCCCTTGTAGTCTTAAATTCTCAAGTTATATTACTAAGCCTAGGTTAAGGGGTGTTTGGCTTATTTGAGTTCTGAGTCACCTAGGGTGTTTCAGTGCATGCTATCTATAGTTACTGGTCATAACAGGTTTAATTAGAACTTACAAGTCATAAAAATCCATGCTCTCTTAGAAAAAAGTCAAAATCATCTCAGAATCCAATTTTTGCATTCACAGTTAGTTTTTGTTGTTGGATAATCATCATTTTAGGTACAATTGTTGTTAAGCTAGCTTAATTTAGTCTTACATTAACTTATTACATCATTTTTAGTCATTAGGATCAGATCAAAGCTCACCAAAGTCAACCATTCTCAAAATAATCAAAAAGTCAAAAAGTTTTCGACTGCAGAAATAGTTTTTGATTTTTCATTTCTTTGTTATAAGTTCGTTTGACCTGAAATTTGATTTGTAGCTTATTTTATTGTTTATCCACTTGCTAGTATTTTTATTTGAATTTTTCGATTTTTTTTTCAAGGGTAAATCACCCATTTTTGGGCTGCAAAAACACGTTTTTAACTGCAGAAATAGTTTTTTATTTTTCATTTCTTCGTTATAAGTCCGTTAGATCTGAAATTTGGTTTGTAGCTTATTTAGTAGATTATCTAGTTACTGTTATTTTTTGTTTATTTTTTATATTTTTTTGGTTGGCTTATGACGTGCCGTAATCGTTGGAAATCATTAAAACCGTGCATAAGGGGTGTTTGGATATAGCTTGATTGCTATATTCTTGTTGTTCTTTTAGTGTTGTTTTGGTGTAGACATACTGTACTAGGTTTAGTTAGGGTCTAGGAATCATGAAAATGGCACCTTAAACATGTAAATGTCAAAATCTCATTGCAAAACCCACAACAGTCCACTGAGTGGATCTGTTGGTACCGTTTTCACCAATTGGGTTTAAAACTTGTGTATTAATCTTAATTTGGTCTTAAATTAACATATTACAACTTATTTGGCTTGTTAGAATCATCAAAAGTTCATATTAGTCAACTTATCAAGTTTTTATCAAAAGTCAAATTTGCATTTTACTCAGTTTTCACAAAACTTGCAAGAATATTTCTGAATTTTGTAGTTGGATTTAGACTTTGAGCTTTTGAGAAATTGTAGTCTATCAGCTCACTTTTGGAATCCCACAACATTTATATTTTTGTGATTTTTTCTGAACAAGTTACACACCTCCAAAGTAGGCTGCAGGGCAACCCTTGCCCACTGCTGCAGCAGCAACACAGCAGCCACCACCACTTTGGTGGTTGCTACTGCTCTCCACAGTGGTCCCCACCACCCAAATTTTGTTCCTTTCAACCCCCCTCCTACCCCTCTCTACATCCCAACCTTTAGTTTGACCTTAAACCCCCTGGGACCCACTTGGAATCAGCCCCAAATGTTGTCCCATTTTCTGAGTAAAACCAAATTCTAAAGTGCTTATTTTGTAGCTTATTTGCTTAATCTGTGGACCCCACTTGATTTTTCTTGCTTAAACATGTTCCCTCAACTTATTTAGATCAGAATCTACCATGGTGGGTTCCACTTAAGCTCATTTGAGCTTATTTCCCTTTTTTGTCAACATAAGTCAACTGTTTGGCTTATTGCTTTCCACAGTGCTTATTTTTAATTTATAAAAAAGTTGTTTTTACAAAAGTTTCTTGTTTTTAATTGTAAATTAGTTTTCCAAAAGAAAAATCAAGAAAACTCAATTTAATTTGAAGTGATAGTTTCTATTTAATGTAATTTAAATTTTAATTTTCATTTTTAAATTTTTATTAAGAACTTAGCTATTTTATATTTTTATTAAATTCCTCTTATATTAAAGTATTTATAATAATTTTTTCAGATTTTTATTTTATCATTTAGTATTTATTAGAATTAATCTTAGTTTTATTAATTATTAATTAATAATTAGTTTAAAATAGCATAATTAGTTTTTATTAAGTGAAACCTATTTTTTATATTTTTTCTAGCTTTTATAAGTTATAATATAATTTTAGGAATTTTATTATAATTTTTACTGTTCATTTTCTATTTTTCTTAATTTAAAATAGTTTAATTAGGTAATTAATAATTAATTAGTAATTAATTAATTAAAAAAACCACAAAAAGACAAAAAAATACTTATTTTTAATTTTAAAATTAGTTTTTAGTTATTTTATAATTTTAGAAATTTTATTTTCATTTTTCTAGTGTTTAAATAATATTGTATTATATTTAAGTTGTTTAAATATTAATAATTAGTAATAATTAGTATTTAATTAATATTAAATAATTAATTAGTGCTAAAATTTATTTTCTTTTTCTAAAAAGTTTCTTTTAACTTTAGGTTTTCAGATTTCAGTTTTTACTTTTTATTTCATACGTTTACGTTTTATTTAAACGTGAACGTACGCGTTTTAAGTTTTAAACGTTTCTGGTTTTTCTGACTCTGCAGTCTTGTTAATATAGTGTATTTAAGCTATTTTCTTTTATATTCCAGTAGTGTAATCATCACAACTCACTTATACCCATTTCCGTCCAATTTCACCCGATCACAAACCCGTTTTAATACCATCCACACCTCGTCGGGACATAACGACCCAGGGAAACCCTATACTTCCACGGAGCATTGAGTCTTAGGAGTTTGACTTGTTTGACCACATCCGTGGTTGAATTTAGTTGACTGCTTTTGCCTCAATCAAATTTTGGCGCCGCTGCCGGGGAGGTTGTGTGCGTTTTCTAAACGGTTTTTCTGATTAGTGATTTTGGAATTCGTTCCATTGTACATTTATCCATCCTTTGTTCATATTTTCTATTAATCAAAACAAAATCGTTCACGAAAACTTTTTAAATCAAGTTTTCAACGAACACAAAAAACACAAAAACATTTTCTTTCTCATTTGTACAAAATGTATTTTCAAAAACCCAAAAATATTCACCTTAACCCTCTCACATCTTTGATTCTTCATCCCTACCCCTCCCAAACCTTTTGATTCTTTCTATGTCTCATCCACACTTTCTGGTTTGCCAGTGGTGTGGTAGTTCTTATAATGGTGGTAATTGCCCCGGTTGTGGCATGGTAGAGTCAGGAAACGGGTCTGTCTATAACCAAGATCCCTATTCCTACCATGACACGACCGATTTATTCCACCAGCTGCCACACCATCAGTCTCAGCAGTTTTACTGTTGTGAGTACTGTGGTGGTTCACATTACAGTTCCGATTGTCAATCGGGAAACACGCTTGTCTATGAGCAGTTTCCTGATAACAATTATAACTCAAACACATACAACCCACAGCCACATCAGTTTTACTGTTGTGATTACTGTGGAGGTCCACACTTCAGCTCAGATTGTCAAACGGGTAATCCATATCCTTGTGACAATTTTGGCACACCTTATTACGACCAACCTCCACAGTACGATATGAATCAAGCACTTCTTCCAGAAATGCAAAATATGATGAAAATAGTTGATGAGCTTAAGGATTTAGTTCAAGACTTTGCCCAAAGACACACTCATCAAAAATCCATGGAAGAATTGCTTGCTGAAGAGCAGGCTGCTAGAATAAATGCCCAAAATGCCTATGAAAAATCTATTCGGGAATCAATTGCAAGAGAAAAAGCAGCCAAATCTAGTTCTTTGTTCCGTTTTATTCCTGATGACAGTGATGATGAGGATACACTTGACATCCTTGAATTTTATAAAACTTCATCAAGTTCATCAGATGAGATTCCATCAGTTGAGATTCCATCTCAACCCACTCTTATCACACCCGAAGTTCACACTCACTCTCTGATCATGGGGGATGAGCATCTTAGCACTGTTCCTAATAAGGAATCGGACGAATTAATAAAGTCTAGTGTTGAGATCCTTGTCCCAATCCCGAGAGAGTCACAGGGAACTTTGGATCATGTATGTGATATTCCTTCCCCCATTGAGTGTCCTAAAGATCAATTTGAGACTTTCTCCGATTGTAGCGATGATTGTATATCTTATGGAGACATCAAGTATGTTGAGGCATCAGTTCCACAAACTGATGCTGATCTTCTTCTTGAGGAGTTCGCCGATGAACTTACTCACATCAATCCACTTTCATTGGAAAGTGATGATGGTCTCCTCGATTTCCAAGCCGATCTGGGAGAAATTGAAAGTCTCCTATATCATGATCCACCACTCACTTCTGATCCCAGCAGTCCAACAGAGAATAATATTCACTTTGTTCCCGAAACATTCAATACGACTCTCACCAATCCTCTATTTGAATTCGAATCTGAATTCACTATGATTTCTATCAATCCAATCTTTGACGAGGATTGTGATGAGTCCACAATGGAACATGAGTTCACAAATTCACATCTTGTGAATAATTTTCTTCATGAGGAGTTCTCCGGTGAACTCACTCATCATGTTATGACTCCTCCGGAGTTTGATAGCTCGGGGGGAGATGCTCTCAATCATGAGAATTTGCAAATTCCCACCCACCCTCCCGGGTTGTTTACGAGCTTACCCTTTGAAATCCAAACTCAGGCTATTGAGCCTCCTCTTGAGGAAGAAGATCAACTCATGATTTTCATCATGGTTTTCTTCCTTTTCTTCACCTATACGGTGACTTCTTCTCTTCTTCACTCCTTCGGGAATGAGGACACTATCTTTGATCCCGGCATTTTCATGTATCATTATCTTGAGCCGGATACTTATCTCATCGGTGTGGAACTTTCACGTGCTTCAAATGTTTGTCCAAACATCTTGAATGAAAGTCCGATTGAGATTGTTTCTTCCACATCATGCTTCCCCAAGGACAAATGAATTCGGGGTCGAGTCAAGCTAGCGACTCGGTAAACAAAAACAGTAGCATGCTTATAGGGTTTTCACCCTAAGTGTGGGGGAGTCCCCCATGCTATGATTACAAATGAAGTGAAAAACAAAATGGTGTTTTCCACGCTTAGCTTGTAATGTTGCCCTTTTACGTTCAAAGAGTCGGCATAATAGCCGGGACTTTGAATATTGAGGACAATATTCATGCTAAGTGGGGGGGGGGGGGGGGGGGGGGGTATTCGCTATTCTAGCGAATTTTATCACATTTTACTATATAATACCCTCGTTTTTAGCCAAAAATTTAAAAAAAATTCAAAAAAATTTCACTGGTACTTCAAATTTTTTTTGGTAATCAGTCCGCCTTGTCTAAACGACAAAAGGGATTGGCTAGTCCAGGAGAAAACGGCTCTTGGTAAAGACATCTCAAATCCGTTTATGGCTTGCAATTTGCCCAAAATTGTATGGTTCCTCAACTCCCCAAAAACAAATGAGTTGGCTAGCCCGCAAGATTATGGCTTGTGGTAAAGGCAGTGGAAAATCCATAATTGGTAATCAGCTCACCAAGATGTTGACTATTCCATCAAGAGCTGGCTAGTCCAGAAGCAAACGGCTTTTGGTAAAGACGGATCAAATCCGTTGACAGCTGGTGGTTTGCTCAAAATCACACGGTTATCAGGTGTGCCACACTTCTTACACCTGGCTACTCCAGAAGTGATGGCTTTTGGTAAAGAGTTTAAAATCCATCAAGTTTTCAAAACAGTTATTGCTAGGGACTAGCAATAGTTTATTGTGAGGGATTGATGAGTGCTCAAACACTCATCATTTTTGGTCAAATCTGAACTGCAAAACATACAAAAACACTCAGAAATGCATCAAAATACTAAAAATATTTCAAAATTGTGTTTTATATGTTTTAGATGCAAAATGAGTAAAAACAAATGAAAAACGTACAAAGTTTGCAAAATTGGCAGTTTCAGTCCCCCAACTTTCATAAAATGTCAAAACTAGTCCCTGGTCATTCAAATATGGAAAATTATCACCAAAGGTCCTTTTGAAATCATAAGTTGTCATATTTTGTCCTTTGGTGAAAAATTGGAAAAGTTTTGGAAATTTACAAGTTTAGTCCCTGGAGTTTCAGATTTTGGCAGATTTGGTCCCTGGTGGGATATTTTTGAAAGAAAAATCATTTTTGGTCCTTGGAAACTTAAAAGTTATCAAAAATGGATTTTGGGTGAAAAGTTGTGTGAAATTACATGTTTGGTCCTTGAAGTTTAAAAATTGACACATTTGGTCCTCGGGGTTTCAAATTTTGGAAAATTATAATTTTGGTCCTTATATTATTCACATGTGACATATATGATCCCTATGGTAAATTTTGGAAAGTTACACAGCAGGTCCCTATATTTTTCAGAATTACATAAATGGTCCTTGTGATTATATACTTAAAACAAATGGACCCTTGTGTTATCTTAAACCATAAACCAAACCTGGTCCACAAACAAAACAGCCCACAACCCTTTACCCAAGCCCACACCCCAACTTCGTTTACTGTTCATCCCTAACCTCCCATTACCACCCTAATTTCCAGTAAACCTGTTCCCCTCCCCTCCTCTCATTTTCCACAAAACACTCAACCACACCACTCCAATCCCCCCTCCTCAATTAATGTACCCAGCTACTACACCTAATCCACTCAAAACTGCCCACTCCCAATTTCCCGCCAAAACCCATTCAACAACTAGGATCAAATGGAGGCCATCCAATGGCTAGTATTACAAGTGGGAAAGCAAGAGAAAGTTAAAAATATCTATATAAGTCAAGAAGAAAGCAGGGAGAAAGAGTAGTCAACTAGTGTAGTTGTAGTTTTAGTTTTCAGCTTGTTAATTTTAGTTTTAGTTTTACTTTCCAATGCAAATTCTAAAGTTAATTTGTAATTTCCAGTGCTTTTAGTGTATTTACAAGTCAATGTAACAAACAATTTCATGTTATCAGTTCAATTACAATCTTTGGTATTTTTCATTAAAAATCTCATTATAGCTTAATCTTGTTAAAAAGTTGTTAATATTGTCTCATTAAGCTTGAAACAGGGTAACTAAATGCTTTTATGAGCTTAGGTATTATTAATTTCAGTTTTAGACAAAATCCAAAAATAAAAAAATAATAATAAATAAATAGAGTATAATTCAAAAATCAGTGGAGGTGAGGAAGAAGATCTGAACCAAGGTGTTATTTGGATTGTTTTGGGACAGTAGAACCTCAGGGGAGGTGTAGGTTTGTTGTGGTTCTTGGATCAGTGTTCATTCCTTGGATTAACTTGTAAGCCACCATTCCTATATCTGCATTTACTTGTTCTGGTTGTGTTTGTTATGTTATTGATGCTTATTCAGCTTCTATTTAGCCTAGGTCATTTGTTTTAAGCTTATTATTCAGCCCTTGTAGTCTTAAATTCTCAAGTTATATTACTAAGCCTAGGTTAAGGGGTGTTTGGCTTATTTGAGTTCTGAGTCACCTAGGGTGTTTCAGTGCATGCTATCTATAGTTACTGGTCATAACAGGTTTAATTAGAACTTACAAGTCATAAAAATCCATGCTCTCTTAGAAAAAAGTCAAAATCATCTCAGAATCCAATTTTTGCATTCACAGTTAGTTTTTGTTGTTGGATAATCATCATTTTAGGTACAATTGTTGTTAAGCTAGCTTAATTTAGTCTTACATTAACTTATTACATCATTTTTAGTCATTAGGATCAGATCAAAGCTCACCAAAGTCAACCATTCTCAAAATAATCAAAAAGTCAAAAAGTTTTCGACTGCAGAAATAGTTTTTGATTTTTCATTTCTTTGTTATAAGTTCGTTTGACCTGAAATTTGATTTGTAGCTTATTTTATTGTTTATCCACTTGCTAGTATTTTTATTTGAATTTTTCGATTTTTTTTTCAAGGGTAAATCACCCATTTTTGGGCTGCAAAAACACGTTTTTAACTGCAGAAATAGTTTTTTATTTTTCATTTCTTCGTTATAAGTCCGTTAGATCTGAAATTTGGTTTGTAGCTTATTTAGTAGATTATCTAGTTACTGTTATTTTTTGTTTATTTTTTATATTTTTTTTGGTTGGCTTATGACGTGCCGTAATCGTTGGAAATCATTAAAACCGTGCATAAGGGGTGTTTGGATATAGCTTGATTGCTATATTCTTGTTGTTCTTTTAGTGTTGTTTTGGTGTAGACATACTGTACTAGGTTTAGTTAGGGTCTAGGAATCATGAAAATGGCACCTTAAACATGTAAAAGTCAAAATCTCATTGCAAAACCCACAACAGTCCACTGAGTGGATCTGTTGGTACCGTTTTCACCAATTGGGTTTAAAACTTGTGTATTAATCTTAATTTGGTCTTAAATTAACATATTACAACTTATTTGGCTTGTTAGAATCATCAAAAGTTCATATTAGTCAACTTATCAAGTTTTTATCAAAAGTCAAATTTGCATTTTACTCAGTTTTCACAAAACTTGCAAGAATATTTCTGAATTTTGTAGTTGGATTTAGACTTTGAGCTTTTGAGAAATTGTAGTCTATCAGCTCACTTTTGGAATCCCACAACATTTATATTTTTGTGATTTTTTCTGAACAAGTTACACACCTCCAAAGTAGGCTGCAGGGCAACCCTTGCCCACTGCTGCAGCAGCAACACAGCAGCCACCACCACTTTGGTGGTTGCTACTGCTCTCCACAGTGGTCCCCACCACCCAAATTTTGTTCCTTTCAACCCCCCTCCTACCCCTCTCTACATCCCAACCTTTAGTTTGACCTTAAACCCCCTGGGACCCACTTGGAATCAGCCCCAAATGTTGTCCCATTTTCTGAGTAAAACCAAATTCTAAAGTGCTTATTTTGTAGCTTATTTGCTTAATCTGTGGACCCCACTTGATTTTTCTTGCTTAAACATGTTCCCTCAACTTATTTAGATCAGAATCTACCATGGTGGGTCCCACTTAAGCTCATTTGAGTTTATTTCCCTTTTTTGTCAACATAAGTCAACTGTTTGGCTTATTGCTTTCCACAGTGCTTATTTTTAATTTATAAAAAAGTTGTTTCTACAAAAGTTTCTTGTTTTTAGTTGTAAATTAGTTTTCCAAAAGAAAAATCAAGAAAAATCAATTTAATTTTAAGTGATAGTTTCTATTTAATGTAATTTAAATTTTAATTTTCATTTTTAAATTTTTATTAAGAACTTAGCTATTTTATATTTTTATTAAATTCCTCTTATATTAAAGTATTTATAATAATTTTTTCAGATTTTTATTTTATCATTTAGTATTTATTAGAATTAATCTTAGTTTTATTAATTATTAATTAATAATTAGTTTAAAATAGCATAATTAGTTTTTATTAAGTGAAACCTATTTTTTATATTTTTTCTAGCTTTTATAAGTTATAATATAATTTTAGGAATTTTATTATAATATTTACTGTTCATTTTCTATTTTTCTTAATTTAAAATAGTTTAATTAGGTAATTAATAATTAATTAGTAATTCATTAATTAAAAAAACCACAAAAAGACAAAAAAATACTTATTTTTAATTTTAAAATTAGTTTTTAGTTATTTTATAATTTTAGAAATTTTATTTTCATTTTTCTAGTGTTTAAATAATATTGTATTATATTTAAGTTGTTTAAATATTAATAATTAGTAATAATTAGTATTTAATTAATATTAAATAATTAATTAGTGCTAAAATTTATTTTCTTTTTCTAAAAAGTTTCTTTTAACTTTAGGTTTTCAGATTTCAGTTTTTACTTTTTATTTCGTACGTTTACGTTTTATTTAAACGTGGACGTACGCGTTTTAAGTTTTAAACGTTTCTGGTTTTTCTGACTCTGCAGTCTTGTTAATATAGTGTATTTAAGCTATTTTCTTTTATATTCCAGTAGTGTAATCATCACAACTCACTTATACCCATTTCCGTCCAATTTCACCCGATCACAAACCCGTTTTAATACCATCCACACCTCGTCGGGACATAACGACCCGGGGAAACCCTATACTTCCACGGAGCATTGAGTCTTAGGAGTTTGACTTGTTTGACCACATCCGTGGTTGAATTTAGTTGACTGCTTTTGCCTCAATCATTGAGTGGCTAAGAATTATAGTGGTCCCGCTTTTATTAAACTTTTTAATTCTTGTCTCCTAACAATAATTTTGAGACGGAGGGAGTATCAACTTAGGTTGTGTTTGGCAAGGGTTTATAGGGGCTTGGACTTTAAAAATAAGCCGGCTAATAAAATAAGTCTCGTTTGTCACGGGGCTTATAAAATAAGCCGGCTAAAAACTTTAGCCCGGGGCTTTTGAAGAATAAATTACTTATTTACCCACAAAAATATCTAACATATACAAAAACTCATTTAATTATGTCCTTTTTAGTAATTTTGCAATAATAAGCCCCAGCCCCCGCCCATTTGCCAAACAAGTTTATAAAAATACAAATTTTAATTTCGGCTTATAATTTAAGTCCCAGCCCCAGCCCATTTCGCCAAACATACCCTTAGACAAACAAGGCATCGAGTTAAACTCGGTTAGGTGTCCCATATTTAACTTGCATCGACGATGCAATTAGCCTAGCATCCAAAGTCAAGATTAAAGCTTTACTTCATATCTTATTCGACGTGGTAGTTCAGACCATACTTTGGCTTCTTTGGAGGTATAGAAACGAATTCACTTTTTCTTTGAAAAGGCCAAAGATCGAACTATTATATTTGATGGTGTGAAGCTACACTCCTTTAATTGCATATGCAATAGGTATAAGAAATTCTTCCAAAATTGGATGGAGTGGTTTCACAATCCTTGTAGCACGCTTCTAAACACATTAATATTGTAACTTTTATTTACTAGCTTCTTGCTAATAAAAACTATCACTATGATGAGTCATATAGATAGAAAATACACCAAATGACTTAGGTTAACATTTCTATTTACCTATACCTAAATCGTTAAAGTAGGTAACATGCAACGTACTGTTAGGTTTGTGGATAAATATTAATACACGTATGTCTAGAATCGAACTCGAGACCTCGGGATTGCACACGTTACGAATGAGTATTAAGAAATAATAATTAATATAAATAAATGTTATGTATTTAATTATTTAAACACAAGTGCTTAACGACCGTTAGTACTTAATGGGAAAAGTGGCTAACGACCGTTAGACGAATATAAGGAAAGAATTGTTTTGTGCAATTATACAAACTAACATTCATCAAGATTTCTTAGGAACAGTAACCCCCCAAATTGCTACTACCACACTTTGTGGTACAAACACATGAGCATGCATTACTACCAAAACTTGCTCCCACCCCACTTTTTTTATGCAGCTATAGTGCATTGTGTATATGTGTACAGTAATACCAACAGTAGAATGCTGCACTCCAAACTTCTTCTTCCACACACACAAAAATAACGGGAGTAGAAACTAGGGTTTCTTGAAGCTTCTTCCACACACACACATTAATCATCGCCAAAAAAAATAACGGGAGTGTTTCTTGAAGCTTCAACCCAGAAAAAACACACGCACAAACACACACAAACGCAAATTCTAATTTTTGATTGGAAGTCCAAAAAACACAGATCCGGTTATCTAATCCACCGAAAAACCTCACCGGGATCGGCATCATCATCGAAGGTATCTTCTTAATTTATTTAGTATAAAGTCATTATTCTTTTTAATTTTTCTTCCGATTGAATCGAATTAGGGTTTATTTTTTTAATTTTTCTAATTTTTTTATTTTTGTTAGTTTGGGATTTTTTTTATATATTTCTTATATGTTGTTCATGAGAAATAGGGTTCCGTGTTAACTTAGGGATTTTCCTGAAATGGTTCATAAGATTTAGGGTTTCGATTAAAATGATTAATTTCAATGAATTTGGATTCAGTTAGGTTTGAATTTGATGTGATTTATGGTTAATTGTGTTTTGGATTGAAATTGGATGTGATTATGTGATTGAATTGTGTTATTGATTGGTTAATTTTGGGGTTTAGGGTTTTTAGGGTTTGATTGTGATTGATGTTTGATTGTGGAATGGATGAATTTGTGGTTCTGATTTTGGTTTCATGGATGGATTGTAAATGTGGCTTTCTCCTAAGTTGCAGTTTAACTTATATCATAAAATATTGGCATATGATGTTCATGTATGTTCAACACTTAATAAACCGCTACGATTTTATTATTGCAGGATGGTTATGCTGCTTTAAGAAAATATAAATATGGGATCGATCGTTGAAACTCAAGGTGAATAATGTTCTGTCATTTTTTTCCTATCACATTGTACTTTTGTCACTATATATTTTAACACTATTTCTTTTTTCTTTCAATATTTTAGCACCTTATCAGGAAAAAGTTGACAAAAGGAAGAAGGAATACGGGAGGACTGTTGCAACCTACAACAAAAACTAAGGTAATGGTAACATACTGATTTTGTTACCAATGGTTCATTTTTTTCATATTTCACTACAGGAACAACCAACCGCCTCATGTTCTTGCTTTCAACAAGATCTTCATCAAATCAATCATCAGATCGCGCAGGAGAGGCTTCGACTTCAGTCGCCTGATGCAATGCTTATGACGCACGAAAAGTGGCTTACGAAATTAGAAAATGAGAAAAATACAAATGACCACATGGCCTGCGTGCGTGAGTAGCCATTATCCAGTCGATGTTGAGCTTCATTCTTAGTAAAAGGTCGCTAAATGTGTTTATTGTTGATATTTATAATTGTTACACATATTTGACTATAAAATCAAATTATGGCCTATGATTATTTGGTTTGTTTGTTATAAGCTGAAAGTTAATTTGTATGCTGAATGTAGGTATGGACCAAGTAGGATATAGGGAAGTCATCATTACATGCCACAAACTAGGGTAAGTTGCCTGTGAGAAGAAAAAGCATCATCACGGTATGAACATTATGCTCCTATATATATTATGAAATGGAAGAGTGAACCCTTTAATATATTAGACTCCTGATTATTGTGCTACGATTCCGCTAGAGCATCTGCTCAGCATGTACCAACCCGCCGCCCGTTTTCCGGCCCGATTCCGACCAACCCGCCGGCCCGTTTCCGATCCCGACTATCAAACGGTTCAGGAGTCGGTTTGCAATTCCGGCCACAGTCGGGAGTCGGGTCGGGACGGGACGGGATGATTCCGATCAATAACAAGCTAATCCGACCAATACCGACCGATTCCGATACCGACTAACCGAACACAATCGGGATCGGGCTTCGTCAGGACGGGTCGGGACGGGATCGGTTCCGGCCCGATGCTCTCCCCTACTCTTAACTATGATAATTCATATAGGTAGCAAATACACCAAATGACTTGGGTTAGTTATTAAAGGTGTTCAAACTGGTTTTAGTAGTGTGACATGTTTTCTAACCTATGCTTAAATCATATCATTGCGTCATAGGTAACTTCATCATTTAACCTTTAAAAGTATACACAAAAATATGGACTCGGAATCACTGTAAATAAAAAACTCGGAGTACTAGTCAAGAAAAACAAATAAAAATGTCAAGAGTTTATATAAATTCTAGATATGGATACTGTGGGAAACTGTGTACACTTTTATTAATATAATCAGATTACAATAAAGAGCAGAATGCAAATAACAGAAAAATAAATAACAGACAGCAAGGAGTAGAAGCAGAAGACAGACACTATTTAACGTAAATTAAACGAAAGCAGTAAAAGGCACGAGGCTCGAGTTTAACACGATTCCCTTAAAACAGATTCGCCGTCTGTTTCCAGGGCACAACGTATAAAGCTGTTGTACTACACAAAAGTTGCCTGAAAAATCACTGAAGCTCTGCGTGTTTCTGATCGAATAAGACTGCTAGAATTCGGCTGCTATGGAGCTGTGTAATTATACGTCAAAAACTGAATGAGAATCGTTTATTATATAGGCTAAACCTATCTTGGTCACCAAGATAAAATATTAGCTCAAAATAAACGGTTTGCAAATCTGTTTAAAATTAAACACGATTTGATATATTTTTTATTCCCACAAAAAATATTCTGTAAACTTATCCACAAAGTTTCAATCTGTTCATGAAATAGATTGATACAGAATTGGAAACTTTGAACCTGAAACCAGGGCAAAAATATATGAGCATAGGCGAATTTTCGGAGCTGCATTCGTGTCCGCAGGTCGCGCAGGCTGGCATGAGTTCAGAAGCTTCGAACTCATTTTGGCCCAGAAATCTCATTTTCTGGGCGCGCGCACAGAAATCCCATTTTATGTGCTCCTGCGCGCAGGCAGGGTTGTAAAAATCGCTAGGCACTAATGAGGCGGTCGGGTAGGACCTAACTATTAATCGGTTAGGCGGAGATTAATCGAGGATTAATCGGATTAAAATTTTTATGCACAAAATTGTAATTTTAGATATTATATTATATTATATGTATGCGATAAGCATATGCATCAAAGTTCAAATATTTCAAGTATTAAAATATAAACATAATACATAATTATTCAAAGTTTAAGTCAAACATAGATATTACTCAGTTTGTTGACTATTTTAAGCGATCTTTGACTGATTTTGTTCGATTAATCGGTTTGTGGACCGATTTTTATGCTATTTTGACTGATTTTTAAGCGATTTTGTAGACCGATTTTTAAGTAATTTTGTCTGATTAATCCGATAAGACCGATTTTGTCGGATTAATAGGTTTGTCGACCGATTTTTAAGTGATCTTTGACCAAAACGATTAAATATGCCGATTATGATAAATCAAGCCGCTTAGTGAGCGATCAGCGATTATGCGGGGATTAATCGGCCGGTTTGTCTACCGATTTTTAAGTGATCTTTAACCAAAACGATTAAATATGCCGATTATGATAAATCAAGGCGCTTAGTGAGCGATCAGTGATTATGCGAGGATTAATCGGCCGTCTGGACCGATTTTTACAAAAGATCGGTCTTATCGATTTTGTCGTATTAATCGGTTTCCTGGACAACGGATTTTACAAAAGAGCACGCAGGTAGGAGTGGGAGCAAGGATTTTGGTAGCCAGTACTATGACTTCCTTATAAACTAGTCTCCACTTCCCTCTCTAGGCGATGTGGGATAGTTTATTTTTCCAAGTTTTGTGTTCCAAGCGTCCCACTTTGAGACACAATATTTCATTCATATTAACTCCATTTTAGACATACTTTGGCTTGTTACGAAGCTCTCGTAGAGGAGAACAAAACGCCCCCAAAGAACACAAATATATGTAACATATACATACATTAAATAATGTCCAAAGTTTGCAAAAAACCATTTTGCAAAACTCATTTTTCCAACGGATACAACCAAAATTCAATTTGATTTTTACTTTGTAAATTATTGAACTCTAGTATATAACCAAAGAACATTTCCACTCCTTTAACCTATGGATGTAAAATTAGAATAGTAGAGAATAACATGATTTTTCGCTGAAAAGTACAAACAAAACCAAAATATTGACCATTTATTCTTAAATGAAGGTAGCTATGGAACTAGAGGTCTGGAATCGAGTTACGAAGTAGTCAAAAATGTTGTGGGTATTTTGTAGCGAGTTTGTTACTTTGCCTTTCAAAAAGAAAAAAACAGATCAGGATTGAGAACTTTAATGAAAAAAAGATTCCGAGGTTAAATGGGTCTAAGTTTGTCTTCGGTGCAGTTTTAATGCATACAACCTCTTGGGGGTGGCAACCCTTCGGCAAATTGGGTTCGGCAGCCATTGCCGATCGGCAAACCCCATTGCCTTCCATTCGGCAAGCCAAATTCGGCATTCAATTCGGTAGATCTCACCGATTCGGCACAAGTGATTTCCAAGAAGTATTTAAACGTTACAATTAATTATCCGGACTTAGGCAAGATTGCCACTAAAAAAGAAGGTTTAGGCAAGATTAGACAAAAAATGTGTTGGACAAACTTGATTGGTTGTTTGGTTTAAAAGAGGAGGCATTGTGTGGCAAGGTTGTCACCCCCTCATGTAGCTTTACTAAAATTCTTAAACTTACTGTTAAGAGTAATATAGTTTTGTAGTCACATTAATTTTTCTTCAAAGATCTAAAAACTAGATGGAAACTTGGTGTGCCATTATAGCCACCTGCCCGTTTCAACTTGCACTGCAAGTTTCTTACTTAGACTTGAACTAGTACTTACCCGCTATCCGACCCACTATTCACTATTCAGTAATCTTGAGTATTCATCACTGTGTGACTCGTTTGGTTATTTGGTGCACGAATTTAGGGGTGTTCATGGGTCGGGTAATAAACCGAACACCGAACCGAACCGAACCGAACCGAAAAAAACCGAACCGAACATATAACCGAACCGAACTTGTTAAAACCGAACCGAACCGAATTAAAAATTCGGTTTTCGGTTTGGATATAGGTTTGGCTATCTGAACCGAAAACCGAATTTATATAAATATATATATTTTTTTATATATTTATATTATTTTATATAAAAAAAATATCCATTAAAATTTTATACTAATATAAAAAACACCTTTTTATGCTTGAAATATTTTTTTTTTTGCCAAAAATATATATAATTAAATTAAAAAAATATATAAATAGTGTAATTCAGGTACAAATTTCGGTTTTCGGTTTTGACCCATAACCGAACCGAACTTCGGTTCGGTTCTCGGTTCGGTTATAAATATTTTCGGTTATGACCCAAATTTTTTTTTAACCGAACAACCCGAACCGAATAAACCGATTAATCAAGATTCAAGAACCGAACCGATGAACACCCCTATGCACGATAAAAGACTTTTGGATGAGACTAGGGGAAGAAAAAAAAAATTACACTTCACGGGAGATATATCATTGATGTTCACAACTAATACGGCTTTAGCATACATTGCTAAATTAAAAAATTAATATTACAACAGTCTAAATACAACAAACAAGCTATTGAAGATCAGATCTCCGTCTACTAACAAAAATACCAAAAAATAACAAATAAATTTTAGGTGGACGATCTTAGCCAGTTTTTCAAAGTCATTGTCGTGGTGGAAAACATAGGACGACCAGACACTTGATAGAAACTGCAAAATCGGTTTTGTTAAGTATGCACCATAATTGCAGTTCCATTTTCATGTTTCTGTTCACTATGAAAAAATTTAGCAGATTTTGATCATTTTATTTTGTGCGTGTATACATTATGTGTTTTAGGCAAACTCTGGATTGTGTGCTAGTGCCTCCTGGTAGATCAAGTCTTTGATCTGTTCTTCTCCTAAAACTTGTTGCTCAAAGTCAAAAGAGAAAGGGTTCGGACAGATTGGTTCGTCATCAACGTCGTGTAATCTTTCAAGGTAAGGATGTGCAAGTGCTTCTTCCACTGCAATTAAGAGATAAATTTAGTTCCTTTTTATGTAAATTTAGTAGCAGATGGAAATATAACGGAGGTGGCAAAATGGGCACGTCGGTCATGTTGGCTAATAGGTCAAAATGAGGTTCAATTGACCCGAAGCACCCTTTGAACAAATTTTCCATATTATAGCGAGTCAATTATTATTATAAATACATATTAAAAATTGAATACTAAAAAAAGTAGTTAGCAGATATAGACTTCGGACAGTTTTTTACCCATTTGACCCATTTCCTTTTTAGCTAACTTTATTATCCGTATTCTACTTATTTGATTCGTTTAATAGAAAATACAACCCAAAATGGCCTATTTACTCACAGATGGGTTGAAATTGTCACCTCTAAAATATTTACTTTTATAAGACGTATGTTAAATACCTGTGATCCGTTTGGCTGGATCAAACGTTAACATTTTCTCGACTAAATCAATGGCTGATGGATTAACATGTGGGAAAGTCTTCAATAGTGATTTGCGAGGATGTCGAGGAAGTTGAGAAAGATATCTCATTGCATCTTCGCTCTTGATAAAACCAAGATCAGTTTCAGTAGGTGTGCCAAGAAGCTGTAAAAACAAACAATATACATAATCAAGAAACTAATAAGTAGTTATATAACCTGAAAATTAGGTAAGATCATTAAGTACCTCAGTTAAGAGTCGCATTTGATGCACATGATCTTTACCAGCAAACAAAGGCTTTCTATTCATAAGTTCCATATAAATACAACCAACAGACCACACGTCTATTGCAGCTGAATATTCAGAAGAGTTAAGTAAAAGCTCAGGTGCCCTATACCATCTCGTGACAACATATTCAGTCATAAAGTCGCTCTCTACATTTGGACGAGCAAGTCCAAAATCGCAAATTTTTAAATCACAATTTGCGTTTAGCAACAAATTGCTAGGCTTAAGGTCTCGATGGATGATATTGGCTGAGTGAATGTATTTTAATCCTCGTAAAAGTTGGTATAAGAAGTACTGCAATGACGGTAAAAAAGTTGTTACGAGACTAATCTTGACTTGTGGTTATACCATTAATGTCATAAATTTTATTGATTAACTGTAAGAATTAGTACCTGACAGTGCTCTTCTGATAAGTTTTGATTTGAGCGAATAATTTGGTGAAGATCAGTGTCCATTAGCTCTGTGGCTATGTAGACATCTGAGAACTCTCTACGTAGAGGTGGAGGAACAACATCTTTTAACGCTATTACCTGAATTACAATCACATTTGAATTAATGGTTATAATTTGTAGGTGTTTGTGTCATCTCTTCAAATATAGAGAATATCATTCTACTGTTGATTAGTACAAAAAAATTATGTGGTGTCATGAGCTGAAATCGCGTAATATCATATTTTTATGTTTGGGAAAAGCATCTGATTTTCATATTCAACTATTAGGGTCAAATAATGTGTTTAGGAAATCCAGGCACCGACATACTTGAGGCAGATGGTATGCACACGCATACTTTTGGGCACCGTGCTTAGTGTTAATAAGACTTTTTATAAAATAAAATAGAAAAAATGGTGTTTAACATATATTTTCGAAATCGAAAATATAAGTGCATACTCTGTATCAGATTTTTGGACCCGGCACCGGAGGGGGCAAAAAAAAAAAAAATCTAAATCCACTATCTTACTATTTGGGATTTCTTGACTTTTAAATCTGTCATCATTCAGAATTAACAAATACTCAAACAACTACGGAGTATTCAACAAAAGCACATCCCAACACAATATTTGACCCTATGGATTTGAAATTTTTAGAAACAATGATCAAATAATACTAAAATCTGTAAATAAACAAAGTTGTAACGAAAAATCACTCACATTCTCATGATCCAAATGTCGCATAAGCTTAATCTCACGAAGCGTCCTCTTAGCATCCATATAATTATCAAAAGCATTCATAATCTTCTTCATAGCAACCATCTCATTCGTCTCAGAATTCAACATCGAACTATATCAACCATACCAAAAAGATTAACCCCAAATAAATATAAAGACGCGCAGTAGCAGCCTAAAAACTCGACATAAAAATAATACTCCGTACTAGAATCAAATATAAACATACCATACAATACCATAAGCACCACGACCAATAGGCATAATAGGAGGAACATATTTTGAAGTGATCTCAAACTCATTGCCAAATATGTTGTGCTTAACGAACTGGCCTCCATAAGTCGGCTCAGCCGGGAAGTCTGCATACGGAACACCTCCGTTTAAGTCTGCCATTTACTAACTGTAACAGAATAACGGGTTCGAGTTGTAGTTATATTTCTAATGATATGAAATGTTTGTACGTTGAGAAAAATATTTCTTTAGAGGCTTTATTTATATATGTTGAAAAAGGAGGGTGTTGAACGAAAAATCGAGGAAAACGCGCCAAAACGCGTTATGGACTTTTGGAATTTCTACTGTAGAATTCTTTGTGGAAAATATGATAAAATATTACTACGTACTATGATTTTTTCAACCTTTCATTTCTTTTGGGATGGGTTATAATAACCCCTATAATTTTATAATTACCCCTCCTATTATTTTATTTTGTTTTATTTTGTTTTTATTTTTATAATTTTATTTATATCAAAAAGCTATAAACCTGGAAGTGCGGAATAGAAAATATAAAGTTTAATATGTCAAATGCTTAAAACTGTCAAAAATACGAAACAGAAACTGATAAAAACTGAGCTGCGCTGAAAAAAGATAAGGGACAAACAGGGACCCTTGTCTCCCGTCAATATAGTACAACCCTTTCTTTTTTGTCATAGTGTTTGTTCGGTGTTGATAAATGTTTTATTGTTTGGTCAAATAAAATATGTTTCCTAAATTCCTACAATTTTAAAGATAATAGTGGTGAATTGGTATTTATAGGTGGGTTACATTGTTTTTATGACTTTTATCTTATGTGCACTATGGTACTATTCAATGCAAATACAATTTATGTCGACAAATAAAATAAAAACTATGGGGGTGTTTGGTCTAAGGGTATGCAAACAAGAGTATGCTTTTCCTTTTTAATACAATTGTTTGGTTTAATTGAAAATGGTTATCAAACATACAAAGCAAACATATTCTAAACCCACCAAAGGAGATGGGTTTATAAACCCATTCTCATTTCCATATCTATAATGATTCTCTTTTACAACCAAACACCCCTTATGATATTAAGGTGATGGGATGGTGTATGAATGTCAGCTTAAACTAATTACTTACACTCACAAACCATCTCCAACAATATATTCTAAATTTAGAAAATATAGAATCTTTCAACAATATACATCGTCTAAAAATTATTCTTCTCCGACCATTACTTCAAATATTGAGTATCTAGTGCCCAGATTGTAAGATATCTAATATAATATATTATATAGAAAAACGAACTGAATAACATTATAACTCCAACCATTTACTTTAAATATAGAGTATCTAGTGCACAGGTTGTAAGATATCTAATATAATATAGTCTATAGAAAAACTAACTAAATAACAATATAACGTATTTGGAGGATGAATAATGATCATTTAAATATGAAAAATATGGATTAATGCTTAAAAAAAATGCTTGGAGACGGTTGTTATGTCTCCATATTTCAAACATGGAGAAAATATGTGTTTGGAGGTGAAGGTTGAAGATGGCCTCAGTTAGATATTAGTAACTATCAGATTATATTTTATGTGATACGCTCGGTTAGTTTTAAGTGAGAATTTTGCAACAGATGAAAATAATAATATTTTGGAAGCATGCAGGCGTTTTTCTAAGCGGATCATTGAGTTAGTTTGACCGATTTCATTCACATATTCTCCTTATAACAAGATACGTTGGGCAATTAGCAAGGACGGTACATATACTTAAGGGGCCGAGGGGGTTGTCGACCCCCAAAAAATATTGACTTTATGTAATTTTATACCTTTATATTTTTAGTTTTAGTCATTTTTAATATAAAAATTTCAGCATTGTGTGTATCAGCCCCTCCCCTAAATTAAATACGTTACAAGTTGGCATGTCCAACAAAAACGTTCAAGTTTCGTCTCTGGCAATCAGTATCGCCAGTTACCACTGTTATGCAAGAAACTTATTTTTCTTAAAATTCAATTTAAATTTGGGAAAAAAAGTGTATGATCTTATACAAGTTGCAGTTTTACTTACAAAGCACGTTGCATAATGTTTTAAGTTACATTTAACTCGTTTTTTTTCGTTTTCTAATAATTTGTTTTTTTTTTTGGCAGTAGTAAAGTACATACGAAAATCTGCGCATATAAAACTGAAATAAAAATGTTAGAACAAAATTGGACCATTTCTTAGAAATACATAAGTAGGCAAGGCAAAGGCGTTCAAGTAACATAGCCGTCTGTTGATCGACGGCTGATATTGAGCTGATCATCTTTTCAATGGTTATCTATCTGAATCTTCTTCGAATTTATTAATTTACTAGTTTCTACTCAAAAGTCAAATGGGAGAATATAATGGTTAATATTTAAGCTCGTCTCTCAAGTTTAGCCAATTTCTCTTCTGTACACACAACTTTTGAAGTTACATCTTACTTACTCTATAAAATATTATTGTACTTAGGAAAAAAATAAAAAATAAAAATCAAATAAAGTAAGACTATTACATTTTTAATAAATCAAATATTATCCTCACCCAATAAACTCTCTTTTGTTTGGTTGATACAAGGAGACTATTATTTTAAAACATATTAAAAAATGATGAATATAATTTTAAGGTGGAAAGAGTAGGTATCTAAACTCTTAAGGGATTTATTGTTTGTAGAGGTATTTCTCAAAAGAGTATAAAAAGTTAAACTTTTTTCAAAAAGAGTACAAAAATAATATCATTTCTCAAAACGGTTATATGCGAACGTGCGATTTCACTAATTTATTGACACGTGTCCAGACAAATAGTACAATACAAATAATTTGTTGGCCCACATCCCCGACCATTAGTACACTCCCCGACCAAGCAGATGTGCGAACGACGGTTGTGCAAATTCCGGTTAATGTGCGAACGTTAAAAACATCTTTTTTTTTTTTTCCAGTCACCATACACACCAATCAACACCACCATCACCACCTGATCAACACACCATCACCACCATAGACCCGCCATCAAAAAATTTAGTATGAAACCTTCATTTTTTTTTTTACTAAAACAACACACCCACCACACAAATCTTATCACAAACAAAAAAAAACCACCATACCCAACACAACACAACACACATGAATACAAAAACACCAGATCTATCCCATCTTCAAATATCTTATTCAAACAAAAATCTCAAACAAATCAAACCCAGATCCATTAATCATTCTTCAACCAAATCACCACAAAGCTCGATTAACACCTTAATTACCTCCTCCGCGGAATCCAATAGACTGCTCTGGTGCCCCAATATTAGAAACTTGGGAGGATTGACCATCATTCCTGTTGGGAATACACTTTGTTAAATCAAGTGTCGGTCATTGAGTTTTGTAATAGGTTGCAATATTATGTTAGTACGTCAATGATTTAATATGTTTTTAATAGTTTTATGCTAAGTTTACTTGTTTTGTAAAGGTCTAAGGGCTAGATGTGTAATATGGTCAAAGTTAAGAGAAGCCCTAGATCTCCACTATAAATAGACTTGTAACCCTCATTAGAGGGTGTTGGTTATCTAGTTATCTAGTTATCAAAGTTTTCTTATTTTATTACATAAGAGTTCCTTCCACTCTCTCTCTCTACTTACTTTCTCTCTCTAGATTTCTATGTGATTTATGTTATAAAATGGTAACCTAACATGTGGTATCATTCGCCAAGGGATAATATAGGTTGTTTTAGGTTAGATTTGGTCGAAAAAACTAGGATTTAAGGTGATTTTACGGATCAGTTCACTGTTCATCGTCGGTTTATCGAGTTAGGAAGTGCTACAATTTTGGGGTATCGAGTAAGACAATCTGTTTATCGAGTTAGTATAAGTTTTTTATCGAGTAAGCTTTCTGTTATCGAGTAACGTTTGGCGAGTTTGCCAAGATTTAGCGAGTAAGCTATTAACCTTATCGTCTATCGAGTAAGGTATTCTTTTGTTCACTACCTAGGGGAAACTATACTCGATTCATTTCTTTCTATCGAGTAACCAGATTCTTATCGAGTTTATAACTTTTTATCGAGTAAGCATATTTATCAAGTTACAAGCAGTACCGAGTTAGAAGCAAGCTTTATCGAGTTAGGACTTATTTGTGTTCATCGAGTAAGAAAGTTCCGAGTAAGCATTCAAGCTGTACCGAGTAACCACTCAAACTAACCTTATCGAGTAACAAGACCTTACCGAGTTTCTGTAAAACCCCGCAAAAATTCATATAATTAACAACGTTTAAATTATATACTTATTTCTGTCATTATTTTTAATCACCATTTTTACGGAGAAATTTAAAAAAATTCTTATTATACTATATTAACGAAATCATGTCATCCCATAATTCACCAAATGATGGAACAAGTTCGCAACACGTTTAACGAAACTTAAATAATTCACTAAATCTAATTATTCCTAAATAAATCACATCGGGCCATAAATAAAACTTCAGCCCAACTTCTTTTCCGGCTACTGTTCATGGCAGCCCAACACAAGCCCAATTTTCCCTTTTGTTCTAATTTTCAGTCAACCTAGACCCCCTCCAAACGCCCCGTTTTTCTTTCAAATTCTAAACACAACGTATACGTATTTTTATACCACCTAATTGTCAACCCACCAAAGAAGTAGGACGCCAAATATTAGCTCTAGATACGAATGTTTAATACATTTCCGGAAGGCAAAGTGTTCGCTCCAAAAACAACCAATTGGACATATAAATAATTCAAAACTCAACCGTTTTAATCCCGGTTTGTTTCTAAATGATTCTAATAATATTTCAAGCATCGTTTCATGATTTAATATTGAGTTTCATCAGCTATGGATCAAGTTCTACACTATTTTCCAAATCGTGTATGTATATATGTCCTAGTCGACATATGTTAAAACACAACTCAATTCCCATTTGTTTTCCTTCACTCTCACAACCCTTAAAGTCCTTGTTATACAGTAAAAATCTCAAATGATATCCCAACATCTCTGACACTCAATAGTTAGAACATGTGAGAATGTTTTGAAACTTAATATGAATTCATACGTTATATATTTAAAACGTATAACCTACTACTCTTTCACCACCCCTCACACTTCACTCCTTTCTACATTTTTAAGTTCCTCTCAACTCTTAAACAAGTCAAAAACTACCAGGAAGCTTTTCCATTTCATTTGGGTCTCATTCGAAGGTTATGGAGTTTAATATAACTCGTATATTGGTTCTAGCCATTCATGGGATTGTTCCTCTTGTTCTACTCATTCTTGCTCGTCCACTCACCACCCTAGAGGTGTTGTAAGTCATTTTTACATCTCTTGATTTCATTTAAACATCTCATGCATCATATTTGGTCTCATGTCGAAAGTATATAATATATATATATATATATATATATATATATATATATATATATATATATATATATATATATATATATATATATATATATATATATATATATATATACCTACGTATGAATATGTAGAACACAAATCGTGACTAGCCTCTATTTTGGAAGGCCTAGGAGTCACGTAGCACACATATTTCACGTTCATTTTCATGTTTCAAGCACTATTCGAACTCATATTGAACTTACTAAAATCGGTTATAAAAACTAAAAACACTTAGAAATATTTCCAAGTCTTTTCTATTATGAAAAACGTCTCAAGCTACCTACGGATTAATCGTACATCTTTAAATATTACTTAACAAGCATACTATATTTTTACACCATCTAATAGACCACCTAGCTAGCTATCATTTTCGTATAAATAACTTGTAAAAATACTCAAGTCTCGACCCTTTTAAATTGCCCAAGTGAATCGACCCAAAGGAGATGAAACTGCTCCAAATCACGACTAAAATGACCCCATAAAACAAAATCCAACTTAACAACAACCCATTATTTTTACACAACCTGTTTCTTCTTGCTACAAACTAAAAGTTTCAAGTTTATACTTTGTAATTATAAGCTCGTTTAGACACTTTAAATTGGCCAAAGTAAAGTGATTAAATCCATTTTCAAAAACTAGTTATAAAAGCTTAATGGACTGAAAAGCCCAATAAGCTGAAAATAAGCACTACGTATAAGCTGGACCAAAAAGCTCTTTTGATATGATTTTATAACATTAAAAATGAGCCTAGGGATAAGCCCAACTTGTCTCAACGCTCACGGATCGTTAAACGTTAACGGGCCTTTAATTTAGCTCGTTAAAGCCCATTTATTGAAAAATAAGCTATTTTTACAAATAAGCAGTTGAAATAAGTTTTAATAAGCTTCAATAAGCTCCAGAAAATTTAATATAATTTTTCCCATTATTTCTGAACGTTTGGACTAAAAATGTAACGCGACAACGCCTAGAAGGACTAAAACTGCCAAACCATTTAAACTTGGACTGAAACTGCCAAAACAGAAAGTTTAGGATAAAAATTAATATTATTTAATATTCCAAGCTCAAATTGTAATATTGGACATGTAGTGGACTATGAATAAAAATTATTATATAAAAGGACTAACGGTGTAACGCTAACACCGTTAGAGTAAAAAGTGTAAAATTGAAAAAAGGACAAGGACCCACATATAATATTTGACATTCTTATTTTATTTTCTATTTTACGTCACCACATCACGTTATATGCATTTTCATTACATTTTATTTTTACGTTAATACTATATATAACGATATTTTAACTAATTATCTTTACGTACTATTATCATCATGGTTAAGAAAGGAAAACTTTAGAAATAATAACATATCTCGTCATAATATTATAAAAATAAGAATTTCATTCGCATATCATCTTTTCATCATAACGATTAATCGTTATTCATTTACCAAATAGTATTTGGTTAGATTCTCTAATAAATTTATTTATCAGGTTCCGTATTAAAGACGTTTCCATAATCATTCTCATAATCTCATCCGACCTTACTTTTCATCATTTCTGTATCAATCAAGGTGAGTCATAGCCCCATTTCTAATACTTGTTTTTAACTCATTTGGGGAGATACATGCTTGCATATACTTTGATAACTTTATAAGTATATGAATAAATTACATGATTCAAATCAATTTCCTTATTAATAGTTACCTGATGAAGTTTATGACTTAAGATGTGATAAATATATGTTACTGGCGAATTACTTAACTGAAATACTGATACTCAGATGTTGATGTTTCCAAATTGATTATTGTGGCATGATGCTTGACTATACTATAACATCCTGAATGATTCCATTATCTCTATATGATATTTCTATGTTCAACAGAAAGAATTGCTAGGAAGAGCACAAATACTCTAGTTACATTATTACCTTGATATTGCCTAAGTTACCTTTATCGCCATAAAGTCCCTCAATCATGAGTCATTAATCACTTGTATGTGAGTGCGAATATAGTGAACAGCTTCGAAACACGTTAAGGATTGACCATCCTATCCCACTAATACTTGACGGAATGCCATTATGCATATGGTTAGTCGTATTAGTCGTGATACACTATATTTGAATAAAAAATAGGAATTGGCAAATCACCTATTACAAGAGGGCAATATTATCATTGACTTGATAACCATCTTTTTGTTAACGTTTTGCGTGTCATGAGGCTTGGGGCAATATCCATAAGAAAATATATGTTTTCAACATATATTTAGATACAGCTGTATAGGTATTTGACCAGACTTGAATTATATATATCTCATTAAATTAGCATCATGAGTTTCCATCTCATGTTAGGATTATTGATCCCTTATTTGAATTTGATTGAATATCTATATGATTTATCTGTGATTATAATCAACATCACTCAATACTTGTTCTATCACTGTTAGTATTCATTACAATTATTATCAAATATTCCTGAAATCTATTGAAATAAATGGTTTTCCATAAAACTCTATGAACTCACCAACCTTTGTGTTGACACTTTTAAGCATGTGTATCTCAGGTAATTAACGGAGCAGGACAAGACACGGAGCGGGCATTTATAACTCTGATAAATTAAAATGGTGTAAAAATCAAATATGTCATTCTTACAAGCCTTTATATCTTTTAATGAGATTTTAAATCAAATGTTTCATCTTTTATCAAAAATATTATTTGAATGACAAATAACTTTCAAAACACTTCTTTTAAGCCATTTTATGTGATTATAACTTTGCTCCTCCCCGTAACACCCAAACTACTTTTCCGCTTGTACAAACATAAATTTGGGGGTGTTACAGATTGGTATCAGAGCCTAAAGTTATAGAGAATTAAATGTTTTCAAACATTAAACTATAACTACACTTTCAAAATAAATGATTTTACAGCATACCATTTTATGCCCTCCGTGTCTGCAGACTGCCGTGCTCAATACATTATCTGTTAAGATTATTTTACATGCTTAATAGTTACTCTTATACAATTTTTATTTCATCTGTACTGTTACATCTTTAACATATAAAATCCTCATAAAATACTATTCTCGGTTACTACAGTAACATGTCTCCTGAAACTCCCGCGAATGTCAAAACTACTCTCCATAATACTAGTACATCACATATCAATCAAAATTCTCCAAATACTGAAGACCCTTACGTACAAATATCACAACCCCAGCCTAATATAGAACTCACTCAGAGATCACTTCCATCGTCACCTATTTTTTCACCTTTACGTCAAAAACTCAGGAAAGCTACCGAATCATATGAAGATTTGATTGGTGGTCAAGCGGCATTCGAAGTTGGAAAAAGTTCACGCCAAGAGATGCCGTGGAAGAATGTTGAGCCAAATTCTCCGTTACCTTATACTTCAAATTCCTCAATACTAGATATTTCCAAATTCTCTATTTCCTGACGCTCCAGATTTCTCGATACAATACATCTCAAATGATGTATCTTCACCCAATTACCCTGAACAGAAAGTTGTACCCACTAAACCAAAAAGTTTTTGATTAGTGATGACGTATTTTCTAGTAATTCTGAAACTCTCATAACTTGAAATCGACCTTTAATCAATAACAATCTCCTTTTGTTATAACCCTCTGTTGTTAATAAATTCTTTCCATCATGATACTATGCATGCATGTAATGATTCCTCATACCTTCATGAAAAATCTCACCATTTGTTACTCATTTTGGTAAACAAATGACTCCATCAATGGAGTATTAATAAAAGATCTTGTATCGTTTGTTTTGCAAAAACAATCAATCAAGTTATTAATATAATGTTGATTATAGTGATTATATTCAAACTTACCTTGATAATACCTATGATTATTATGATTCCTTATACCTACCATGACTAGGCTATAACCATAGAATTTTATAAGACAAATTTTTGGAAGATAACTTGAAGAATAGAGAGAAGATTATTGAACTTTAGCTTTAGTAGATAAGTCTGTTTGTTCCTTAGCAATCCTATACCAAGAGTTGATCATTTATCTATGATACTACCCAGACATATCTTGAAATTAGATTACAGTAGGGATTCAATTCAGTCTATCATCAATGAAATAATTAACTCCATATTCTTTCACTAAAGGGACTAACAAAGTACTAAGAATATCCAGAAATTAGTAATTAGTATCATTGCAGTAATACTTGAAGTAACCATAGTTCCTCCGATTAGCAACAATATAGCAAGAAAAGAAAATAAGACGGCCGTACCTTGTAAGCATAACCATGAAAGTTTTATAGAATGTAGGCCAACTCACCTTAAGAGAACAATAAGAGTGACTGAACCTACCATCACCAATATCAAAGGAGTTCTAGATCAAAAAGTTAAATGGGACACTTCAAGAATCAGTGCCCAACCCAGAATACCACTTAGGAAAAAAATACCAGAGGAAGAGAATGGAAACTCTTTAGAACCTTAACAACGTCAAAAGATGACATTAATGTTTAAACAGAAGAGAAATTCATGTGGTATAGAATAAACCATAGTTCAAACCCTCTATAGTTGTATTCCCTTTTGTAATTTACCTTAGTTACGATGGATGTAACCTAAGTGTAACAACTACCCTTCTACCGTATGAAAACTCTACCTTGTAATATTTTCGTAATAATCATAATCTACGTCTATTTTCAACTTCTATTCCATTTTCCTTGTTCGTAATCGTTAAGTAACAATACACTGATATCACCTTAGAAATCTAGTTAACATCATTTCCGACTGAACGGTAGATTATTACCACCTTGTAAGAATTATCTTATGAACTTTAAATTTATACCAAGGATACCCTAGTATCTCCTTAGAAATTCCTGACTCATCGCCATATTATAAACAAAAATTTACTAAATTCCTTTGAAAATGATTAGATGGCTTTCAACGTTGTACCTAAACCATTAAGACTGAACCACCTAAAACAATTTAAAGAAAAAAATAAACAAATAAATACCATTGTTACTGAGCCAATCATCACATCATTTGGTCCTCAATTATACATAGCCTAGCTACCTATGTATAATTTAGGAAGAATTATGTCATAAATGGAACAGTTATCTTTTTAGATTTTCTAATAACAATCTTCATTCAAAAGCAAAATCTTGAGATTAAATAAACTATTCATAAACCTCATTTTTGACAAACTCTAATAGATATTTACACTTAATATCCATCATTTTATTATAGTAAGTCGATAAAAGTACAAACATTAGAAACCTAAGAGTTCACAAAGACTTATGGAAAACATCAATAGCAAAAATTTTATTAGAAACCACGGAAATTAATACATAGGTATATAATTGGCATTGGAAGTGCTATTATTACAATGATTACAATAAAAAGCATAAAATCTTCAATAGGCTGACCCGACATAAACAATAAGGATTCCCATCAACAGTACCATAGCAAGAACCACCACAGGATTAATCACTCTAATTATTCTAAAAGATAAGTATAAGTACACCATTAGAAACAATTGCAAGACTAGTTCTTAAACATAAAGACAAATAAGTCTTATTTCACATTTATTGAGAATTACATAGAAACATAACAAGAACTCATTTTAAACAACCCTAGCTCAAGACTAGTGCCTCCATATCTTATCCACAACATATGATAAAACCGTGAATGGTATTAGGAAAACCAAGAGCCCGACCAAAACTACATAATCTTCATCCGGGACAAAAGTCAAATAGGTAACGACAACAACGACATATACCATCGCAATAATAGTAATTAGGCTTGTCATTTTCGGAAGTATTTAATAAGAGAAAAATGGTTGATGGAAGAATAGAAAATTAAATGAGGTATTTATAGGCTAAAAATTAGCCGTTATGTTACTACTCACGACCGTTTGAATTTACTATTCATGACCGTTAGTATTCACTATTCAGTAGCCGTTAATTTTCCACTATTCCTGACCGTTACTTTCTACATTTACAACCCTTGGATTCATTAGTAGCAACATTTAAGTTTACTTTCGCTAGAATGGATAAATCTAACAAAATTTCGTTTTCTCAATTTCTGAATGAAATTTCTTTGACAATCCTTTGTCTAAAATCCCTTACCCTAGTAATCACATTAAACTTGAGTTCCGGGATGGAATTCAGAATGAGGAGTAGTACTGTAAAACCCCGCAAAAATTCATATAATTAACAACGTTTAAATTATATACTTATTTCTGTCATTATTTTTAATCACCATTTTTACGGAGAAATTTAAAATTTTTCTTATTATACTATATTAACGAAATCACGTCATCCCATAATTCACCAAATGATGGAACAAGTTCGCAACACGTTTAACGAAACTTAAATAATTCACTAAATCTAATTATTCTTAAATAAATCACATCGGGCCATAAATAAAACTTCAGCCCAACTTCTTTTCCGGCTACTGTTCATGGCAGCCCAACACAAGCCCAATTTTCCCTTTTGTTCTAATTTTCAGTCGACCTAGACCCCCTCCAAACGCCCCATTTTTCTTTCAAATTCTAAACACAACGTATACGTATTTTTATACCACCTAATTGTCAACCCACCAAAGAAGTAGGACGCCAAATATTAGCTCTAGATACGAATGTTTAATACATTTCCGGAAGGCAAAGTGTTCGCTCCAAAAACAACCCATTTGACATATAAATAATTCAAAACTCAACCGTTTTAATCCCGGTTTGTTTCTAAATGAATCTAATAATATTTCAAGCATTGTTTCATGATTTAATATTGAGTTTCATCAGCTATGGATCAAGTTCTACACTATTTTCCAAATCGTGTCTATATATGTCCTAGTTGACATATGTTAAAACACAACTCAATTCCCATTTGTTTTCCTTCACTCTCACAACCCTTAAAGTCCTTGTTATATAGTAAAAATCTCAAATGATATCCCAACATCTCTGACACTCAATAGTTAGAACATGTCAGAATGTTTTGAAACTTAATATGAATTCATACGTTATATATATAAAACGTATAACCTACTACTCTTTCACCACCCCTCACACTTCACTCCTTTCTACATTTTTAAGTTCCTCTCAACTCTTAAACAAGTCACAAATGACCAGGAAGCTTTTTCATTTCATTTGGGTCTCATTCGAAGGTTATGGAGTTTAATATAACTCGTATATTGGTTCTAGCCATTCATGGGATTGTTCCTCTTGTTCTACTCATTATTGCTCATCCACTTACCACCCTAGAGGTGTTGTAAGTCATTTTTACATCTCTTGATTTCATTTAAACATCTCACGCATCATATTTGGTCTCATGTCGAAAGTATATAATTTTTATATATATACATACCTATGTATGAATATGTAGAACACAAATCGTGACTAGCCTCTATTTTGGAAGGCCTAGGAGTCACGTAGCACACATATTTCACGTTTATTTTCATGTTTCAAGCACTATTCGAACTCATATTGAACTTACTAAATCGGTTATAAAAACCAAAAACACTTAGAAATATTTCCAAGTCTTTTCTATTATGAAAAATGTCTCGAGCTACCTACGGATTAATCGTATATCTTTAAATCTTACTTAACAAGCATACTATATTTTTAAACCATCTAATAGACCACCTAGCTAGCTATCATTTTCGTATAAATAACTTGTAAAAATACTCAAGTCTCGACCCTTAAAAATTGCCCAAGTGAATCGACCCAAAGGAGATGAAACTGAAAAACTTAGAATTTTTCTGTCTTTTTACCCAGAAAACTGCTCCAAATCACGACTAAAATGACCCCGTAAAACAAAATCCGCCTTAACAACAACCCATTATTTTTACACAACCTGTTTCTTCTTGCTACAAACTAAAAGTTTCAAGTTTATACTTTGTAATTATATGCTTGTTTAGACCATTTAAATTGGCCAAAGTAAAGTGATTAAATCCATTTTCAAAAACTAGTTATAAAAGCTTAATGGACTGAAAAGCCCAATAAGCTAAAAATAAGCACTCTGTATAAGCTGGACCAAAAAGCTCTTTTGATATGATTTTATAACATTAGAAATGAGCCTAGGGATAAGCCCAACGTTTCCCAACGCTCACGGATCTTTAAACGTTAACGGGGCTTTAATTTAGCTCGTTAAAGCCCATTTATTGAAAAATAAGCTATTTTTGCAAATAAGCAGTTGAAATAAGTTTTAATAAGCTTCAATAAGCTCCAGAAAATTTAATATAATTTTTCCCATTATTTCTGAACGTTTGGACTAAAAATGTAACGCGACAACGCCTAGAAGGACTAAAACTGCCAAACCATTTAAACTTGGACTGAAACTGCCAAAACAGAAAGTTTAGGATAAAAATTAATATTATTTAATATTCCAAGCTCAAATTGTAATATTGGACATGTAGTGGACTATGAATAAAAATTATTATATAAAAGGACTAACGGTGTAACGCTAACACCGTTAGAGTAAAAAGTGTAAAATTGGAAAAAGGACAAGGACCCACATATAATATTTGACATTCTTATTTTATTTTCTATTTTACGTCACCACATCACGTTATATGCATTTTCATTACATTTTATTTTTATGTTAATACTATATATAACGATATTTTAACTAATTATCTTTACGTACTATTATCATCATGGTTAAGAAAGGAAAACTTTAGAAATAATAACATATCTCGTCATAATATTATAAAAATAAGAATTTCATTCGCATATCATCTTTTCATCATAACGATTAATCGTTATTCATTTACCAAATAGTATTTGGTTAGATTCTCTAATAAATTTATTTATCAGGTTCCGTATTAAAGACGTTTCCATAATCATTCTCATAATCTCATCCGACCTTACTTTTCATCATTTCTGTATCAATCAAGGTGAGTCATAGCCCCATTTCTAATACTTGTTTTTAACTCATTTGGGGAGATACATGCTTGCATATACTTTGATAACTTTATAAGTATATGAATAAATTACATGATTCAAATCAATTTCCTTATTAATAGTTACCTGATGAAGTTTATGACTTAAGATGTGATAAATATATGTTACTGGCGAATTACTTAACTGAAATACTGATACTCAGATGTTGATGTTTCCAAATTGATTATTGTGGCATGATTCTTGACTATACTATAACATCCTGAATGATTCCATTATCTCTATATGATATTTCTATGTTCAACAGAAAGAATTGCTAGGAAGAGCACAAATACTCTAGTTACATTATTACCTTGATATTGCCTAAGTTACCTTTATCGCCATAAAGTCCCTCAATCATGAGTCATTAATCACTTGTATGTGAGTGCGAATATAGTGAACAGCTTCGAAACACGTTAAGGATTGACCATCCTATCCCACTAATACTTGACGGAATGCCATTATGCATATGGTTAGTCGTATTAGTCGTGATACACTATATTTGAATAAAAAATAGGAATTGGCAAATCACCTATTACAAGAGGGCAATATTATCATTGACTTGATAACCATCTTTTTGTTAACGTTTTGCGTGTCATGAGGCTTGGGGCAATATCCATAAGAAAATATATGTTTTCAACATATATTTAGATACAGCTGTATAGGTATTTGACCAGACTTGAATTATATATATCTCATTAAATTAGCATCATGAGTTTCCATCTCATGTTAGGATTATTGATCCCTTATTTGAATTTGATTGAATATCTATATGATTTATCTGTGATTATAATCAACATCACTCAATACTTGTTCTATCACTGTTAGTATTCATTACAATTATTATCAAATATTCCTGAAATCTATTGAAATAAATGGTTTTCCATAAAACTCTATGAACTCACCAACCTTTGTGTTGACACTTTTAAGCATGTGTATCTCAGGTAATTAACGGAGCAGGACAAGACACGGAGCGGCATTTATAACTCTGATAAATTAAAATGGTGTAAAAATCAAATATGTCATTCTTACAAGCCTTTATATCTTTTAATGAGATTTTAAATCAAATGTTTCATCTTTTATCAAAAATATTATTTGAATGACAAATAACTTTCAAAACGCTTCTTTTTAGCCGTTTTATTTGATTATAACTTCGATCCTCCCCGTAACACCCAAATTACTTTTCTGCTGCTACAAACATAAATTTGAGGGTGTTACAGTTTCCAAGTTTTACCGAGTAAGCAAGTCAGAAAACCTAAAACAACAACCTTTATTTATCCTTAAAGATCCAAGTTTGACATAATCACTTAACATGTCTCAACCACCGTACTACAACTTTTATCAACAGCAGAATCAGCATCATCAGCAGCAACAGTATCAGCAGCCACCACAGTATCATCAGCAACCGTTATACCCACAAAAACATCTTTTCATGCAACACTATCAGATGGTTCTGATACAACAACCATATCTAATGCCACAACAACAAAGTCCACTTCCACCCAAACAAACTCACTGGTTTGATCGGATGTGTGAAGTGATATCAACTCAGCAATCCAGACACGAGGCAGGATCAATTGACACACCACCAATGCTTACACCTGGAAACTATGTTCAGTGGGCAAGTCGATGCTTAAGGTTTATTGAACTCAAGAAACCCCATGGTAAGTTCATGAAACAAATTATCCTCGAAGGACCATTTCAGTGGCCTACTAACTTAGTTGGAGGCGACCCTTCTACTGATCCTCCTGTACCCCCAACACCAATACCAGTTCCAGAGACTCAACTCACTTCTGAACAACAACTTCATCGTGAAGCAGACGAGTATGCTATGATTTACATACTTCAAGGAATACCAAATGAAATATTTAGAAGTGTTGATGCTCAGAAAACTGCTAAAGAAATGTGGGAACACGTTTATCTACTAATGGAAGGTACTCAGCTGAACAAAGAGGACATGGAATCTAAACTCTATATGGAGTACACCAACTTCATGATTGAACCAGGGGAGACACTTGAATCATACTATCACCGTTTCACCAATATCGTCAATGATTTGGAAAGACATGAAGTACACCTACCAAGGATCGCAGTCAATACGAAGTTTGTCAGTAGTCTGGGTTATGAGTGGCAAAAGTATGTGACATTTGTTCGACTAGCAAAGAATCTTCATAATGCTCCATATGGTTTGTTGTATGATTATCTGAAGCACCATGAATCTGAAGTGGAAAAATATCAAGCTATTCGAGTAGGTTATTCACCACCCCCAACACCAAACACATTGGCACTCCTTGTTCAATCTCATTCTGCTCCACCTCCAATGTCAAATCATGCTTATGTTCAGGAACAGAATTTCAGTTATCCACAACCTACTACCTCAAACCAAATGGTTTCTTATGATTCATCTCCGCAGTAGACTTCAACTCAACTTGTTCCATACACCAACAGTGATGCAGTGTATTACTCAAATTCCAATGAAGATGACGATGAGGATTTCAATACGTTGAATCAGGGACTTGCTCTTATTGCTCGTGCTTTTAGCAAATTCTCCAACAAGACAAACAACCGTCAAAGTTATTCATCTAACACAAGGAATCAAGCTGTTGTGCAAGACGACAGGATTGAAATATAGAACCGTAACTTTGGTCGATCAGGTTCAGGAGGTTATTCAGGAAATTTTGGGAATGGTCAGAGGTTTAACAACAATGGAGGGTTAAGGAACAATTCAGGTGCTCCTCAGTAAAGATCTGAAACAGTTGAAAATGGGAATTCAGACTCAGGGAATGCAGTGTGGTGCTACAACTGTAATGGTAAAGGTCATATTGCAATAGCATGTCCAAAACCGAGAACTCGGGGAAGTAAGTTTCACAAGCAGGCATTACTTATGGCCCTCAAAGATGAAAAGGAAGGAAATTTCACTGAGCATGAGAACAGTTTTATGGCAAATGCTTACAACGATGATGACATGGAAGATCTGGAAGCTAATGCAGCTATGATGCTTATGGCCAACATGCAGGAACTTCAGTTGAATGATTTAGGCCCAGTGTATGACACTGATGGTTTGTCTCAGGTACATGACCTAAACACGTGCTTAATACATGAAATAGCATCCCCTTCTGCTTCTAAATCAGATAAGGCGTAAGTTGTTCCATCTGACTCATCTTTATCTTCTCAAGAGGATGAGCAAATGAACATAGTTGTTATATTTGATGATGACACAGTTGTTTCATTTGATGATCCTATTGAGAATGACAAACATGACCATGTAGAACAACATGAACCTTTGTTAGATCCAGACCCTGACCTTATATTGTTGTCCAATCAACTGAATGCTCAAAAATTGCAAATCATGAAATGCAATGAGAAAAATAAAGCTTTGAAAGAAACAAATGCAATTTTAACAAAGGACATTCAGTGCTACAAAATTCAACTTTCAAATCTTGAAAATGAAGTCAAACGTGAAAAGAGTTTTGAAAAGGCATTTCATGAATATTACAATAAAGAACAAGATCTTCAACACAAAATGCATGAATTAGTTGAGTCAAACGGTAAATTGGTTTCCAAACTGGAAAATGAAAAATGTGAACTCAAACAACAAGTTGAACAACTCCAAAAAGAGCTTTCAAAAACACAAACAGAGTTGTTAACTTGCAAAATGGATTTTTATGAACACAAAGTGAGAAAAAGGAAAAGAGAAGATTCTTTACTCGATGAAATAATAACTCTTGAACATCAAATTCAAAAATTTAAAAATATCGTTTACAAACATGGGGAATCTGTCACAACGATTCAGAAAACTTACCTTGAAACCAAGACCCGATAAAGGTTTTGCGGTTGGTGACTACCGTTCAACTTTTCTTCACACCGTGTTCAAAACAAATCCTAAGATTTACAGTATGGACCAATTGCTTGATAATACAATTGTGCGTATTGTTTTACATGATACTGAGGAAGAAGAGGAACTTGAAGACAAGAGTCGATAAAAAATGAGTCAAGTCGAACATTGCAAACCATATGATTACTCAAAAGCTCCTCATATTTCAAAATCTTTTGTTCCACCAAAAGAAATACTTGATAAATCATGGTATGTGACCGAGTCATATGTCTTATCTTCCAATGGGGCTCCTTTCCAAACTGTGTCACAAGTTAATGGACCTTTACCATCCTCTGGTGAAGTTACACCTTTACCTATACGTTGTCATGTCTTAGAATATTTTAAAACTTTCATGAAAGACATCAAAAATTTGGAAGAGGTAATTGAACGCAATTCGGAAATAAAAATTGCCACTTTTCAATCTGCTTACGAGCGAGAAAAGAGATAAATTTTTCAAAAACAATTTTTGCCATTAGTTCATCATTTGCGTCATTGTGCTACACGTTGGGAACAGGAACTTCAAAAAGAAGTCAAATCAATGATAAACATTTTCAAATTGAATGAAAATGCTATTTTAGTTCAACAACAAAGAAATAGAGCTTTAAAAGCATATGCTGGTCGACTCTTAAAACAAGTTCTACATGTTATTGTGTCTGTTCTCATGAATTCCATTTATGTTGCTGGTACTTTTAAGTTTGTTGGTGCTCATTTTGTTGATAATAATTTGTGGGAAAAGGAACTTGAGTCATTAAAGCATGAAAATGAAAAGATAAGGAAAAACAGTGATGATGTGAAAAACAAACTTTCAAAAGAAATTTGTCAATTCAAACAAAGGCTTGAATGGTGTCAAGCTCAAAGTCTTGAACTGGAATTGCAACTTCAAAGTCAAAATGTTTCAAAGTCTTGTCAAATTTGCAATGACAATGAATTTTTCAAAAATCAGTGTCTCAAATATGAAAAAGAAATTGCGGATTTAAAAATTGAAAATGTTGAATGGTAACAAAACCGCGATCATATTCATTATTGCAATGGAAACTTGAGTCTCAAATTCAGGATAAAAATCACATCATCATTGATTTAAAAGAGAAAATTAAGCTACTTGAGAAAGGAAAGTTTGTTGACATCACAGTGATTGCACCAGGAAAGTACCACATAGACAAAACAAATAAGGGAAATCATGCTCAGAGTTATAATGTTAATTCTTCCACTTCTACAGGAATAATATCCACTAAAAGCGTTAGCAGACCCAAGTGAAAAAGTAACAAGAAGACTAGGAAGACTAGGATCTGGCAACGTAAAAGCGGAACACTAGAAGTCCAAGAAGTAGAAGATCAGCTTGGGAATTTGAATAGATCTCATGTTGCATCTGAATTAGATTTTAATCTGGCAAATTGTAATCGAAATCTCAGTGTAATGAATAATGAACCTTTGAATGTTTTAAATTTTAATGCATCTTGTGTGTTTTGTCGCAAAAGTGTATTATCTGGTGATCATGCGAAATGTGTAGTTAATTCGCTCTTAATTCGTCATAAGAAACGTAGGTCCGTCATTCCTTCTAGGTCCACTACTGCCTCTAAGTCTATCTTAGGAAAACCGCCAATCACTTATTCTAATGATGTTGTAGTTACCCCCATAGTCGAATAGGACAAATCTAGGAACAAGCCCAAAGCTAGTGAATTCACCAAAAAGAAAAGCGAGAACTAGTTGGACCTGGCAACATTGGTTACAGTAAAACCATACTTTAAATGGATTCCTAAAATGTTGACTACGTGTGCTTCTAACCAACAGGAACCCACACTTTCTTTGGGTTCCACCCTTACCTCTGTTCCATCTTCGTCGTCTTATTGTGATGCATGTGGTTCAGATTGTTCTCTGGATTGTTGATAGCGGATGCACCCGACATATGACAGGCAATCTCAAACTGTTAGTCAACTTTGTTTCAAAGTTTATTGGCACTGTCAGATTTGGGAATGATCATTACGCTCTAATCATGGGATACGGTGACTACGTGAATGGGAACATTGAAATTAGCAGAGTTTACTATGTTGAAGGCTTGGGTCACAACCTCTTTTCAGTCGGTCAATTTTGTGATGGGGATTTAGAAGTAGCATTCCGAGAGAAAACCTGTTTTGTTCGTGATCTACAGGGAAATGATCTAATGTCGGGCACACGCAAAACCAGTCTATACACAATTTCAATGTCTGATATGATTGCTTCATCTCCGATTTGTCTTCTCTACAAAGCTGAAATGATTAAATCATGGTTATGGCACAAACGCCTCACTCACTTGAATTTCAAAACGATGACTGAACTCGCTCGTCACAAACTGGTTGATGGCTTTCCAAGATTCCGTTATGCCAAAGATCACTTATGTCCAGCCTGTGAACAAGGCAAAAGTACTCGTGCTCATTTTCCTTCAAAAACTAAACACAGTACTAATCATGTGCTACAACTGCTTCATATGGATTTGTGTGGTCCGATGCGTGTTCAAAGTGTCAACGGTAAACGCTACATATTAGTAATTGTCGATGATTACTCCCGTTGGACTTGGGTTTATTTTCTTCATACCAAAGACCAAGCTCCTCAAATGATCATCACCTTTCTCACAAAAATTCAAGTTCAGTTACGCAACACGGTCAGAATGGTTAGAACTGACAATGGAACAGAATTTAAGAATCAGACATTAAGGTCGTATTTTGAGAAAGTGGGAATTAAACATCAAACGTCTATTGCAAGAACACCCGAACAAAATGGAGTAGTTGAAAGACGCAACAGAACGTTAGTGGAAGCTGCACGAACGATGTTAATCAATGCTCAATTACCAGATTACTTATGGGCAGAAGCTGTTTCAACCGCATGTTACACTCAAAACCATTGTATGATCACAAAACGCCATCACAAAACCCCTTATCAGATTGTTCACAAAAGGAAACCGAACACCAATTACTTTCATGTATTTGGAGCTCTTTGCTATCCAGTAAATGATCGTGATGATCTAGGTAAACTTAAAGCGAAGGCTAACATTGGAGTGGTTGTTGGATACTGTGAAAATTCTAAAGGCTTTCAGATATGGAATTGTCGTACAAGAGAGATTCAAGAGACCATTCATGCTAATTTTGATGAACTCACACAAATGGCTTCTAAGCAAAATAGCTTAGGACCCGCATCCAACCGTCTAAATTTTCCGGAATTTTCTGTTGAACCATTGTCACTCTCCCGTAAAGAAGTGGAAACCTTGTTTGCTCCATTGTTCGATGATACGATTGAAAACCATCCCTCTGAGGTCTCACCCATTTTCGTTGCACACCTTGATCATAATCAAGTACCTGATTCACCTCAACAAACAACAACAACTGTTACGAGAGACGGCCCTCCAATTGCATCTCCAACAACCGCAGAACAAACCGGGTCCAACTCAAGACAATCAGCTGAAGAATCCAAACCTAAATCAGTTCCACAAACTACAGAGCATGATCCAGAGGCGTTCTTTAACCCGTTTGCACCGGCTCAACTCATTCCTGACATTGCTGAGTCGTCTACACGCAATTTGGATCCTGCTAACATGCGAGATAATTATCAACTTCACCCATCGACACACAAATGGACTAGAGATCACCCCTTAGTTCAAATTATTTGCCATCCAGATGCATCAATCATGACAAGACAACGACTCCACACAGATGGTGAAACTTGCATCTTTGCACTCACAGTATGTCAAGATGAACCTAAGAACATTAAACAAGCAATGACTTACGACAACTGGATTGAATCTATGCAAGAGGAACTTCAGCAATTCAAAAGATTGGAAGTCTGGGAATTAGTTGAAAAACCTGACGGAATCTTTGTCATTGGTTTAAAATAGATTTGGAAAAATAAGCTGGATGCAGAAGGCACTGTCATACGTAACAAATCACGCTTGGTAGCTAAAGGATACTTCCAAGAAGAAGGAATTGATTTTGAAGAATCTTTTGCTCCAGTGGCTAGACTTGAAGCTGTTCGGATTTTTCTGGCATATGCTGCTCATCGGAATATGGTTGTTTATCAAATGGATGTGAAAACGGCATTTCTGAATGGTCAACTTCGTGAAGTAGTTTATGTTAGTCAACCAGAAGGCTTTGTTGATCCTGAACATCCCAATCACGTGTACCGACTCAAAAAGGCTCTTTACGGACTCAAGCAAGCCCCAAGGGCGTGGTATGACAAATTATCTGCTTTCTTGCTGGCCAATAAATTTTCTAAAGGTTCGGTTGATCCAACCTTATTTACTAAAACATACGTGGTGGACTTATTAATTGTTCAAATATATGTCGATGACATTATTTTTGCTTCAACAAAAAAAAGATACTCAAATGATTTTGCAAATTTAATGAAAGATAACTTTGAAATGTCCATAATGGGTGAACTTTCGTTCTTTTTAGGACTACAAGTTCATCAATCAGCCCGTGGAATTTTTCTAAATCAATCTAAATACGCTTTGGAAATTCTAAAGAAACATGGAATGATAAGCTGTGATAATTATAATACACCGATGGCTTTTGGCACAAAACTAGATGCAGACATACATGGGACTCCAGTTGACCCTACCAAGTACCGAAGTATTATTGGGTCACTCATGTATCTCATAGCTAGTAGACCTGATATTGTTTTTGTTGTCTACATGTGTTCGCATTATCAGTCTGGACCAACTGAAAGACACCTCAATGAGGCAAAAAGAATCCTTCGATACATAAAGGGAACCATTCACTTGGGAATCTGGTATCCGAAGGATTCTGGTTTTGAACTAATAGCTTTTTTAGACGCTGACCATACAGGATGCTTAGACACACGAAAAAGTACATCAGGTGGATTACAGTTTCTTGGAGATAAGCTTGTGTCTTGGTGATCTAAGAAGCAGGATTGCACATCGCTGTCATCAACCGAATCTGAATACGTAGCTATGTCTGCTTGCTGTGCTCAAGTCATATGGATGAGATCACAGCTTAAGGACTATGGCTACCTATTCAATAAGATTCCGATCTACTGTGACTCCAAAAGTACCATTGCAATTTCCTGGAACACCGTTCATCACTGCAAGTCCAAACACATTGATCTCCGCTATCATTTCATCAAGGAGCATGTCGAAAAGGGTACTGTTGAATTATATTTTATGGGAACTGAATACCAATTGGCAGACTTGCTCACCAAAGCATTACCTCCAACAAGGTTTGCAGATCTTGTCCACCAAATTGGTATGCAATGTTTGACTCCAGAAGATCTGGAAAAGTTTTTAAAACACAAATGATTGTCAAATATCAAAACTATCTTTGTATATATTTTTTACAAAAAAAACAAAATACAAAAATATAAAACCAACAAAAACACAAAAAGATTTTCCTTTTATTAAAAAAATAAAAATAAAAAAAAATAATAAAATAATAAAAAAAAAACTTTTCAATACTTGAAGATATGTTGTTCAAAATGTTTTTCATTTTTTATAACAAAACATATCTTGAGAGGGAGACAAAAAAGTTTTCTCTACTTCTTCATTAAAAGTTTTTTCCTCATCACGAAAATTCTTTTCTCGACGCCTCTTGAACCATTTGTTGTATCAAAATTTCAATAAACTTCTCGTGGTTGGTTCAAGGGGGAGTAACGTCCAAAATACTTGAAGTGTTTATTGCTCGAACTCACATTGTTAAGTCCTTATAACCTTAGGGGCTTATTGTGCTTAAATCGTCTATACTATGCTTTGCAAACAAGTACAAGGACCATAAGTGACAATTTTCAAAAGTCTTGAGTATATATTTTAACACAAATCAGTTTCTTTCTCACACAAACAAAAACCACGCCTCTGTGCTGCTACTATTTTTCTCAAATCTCAAGTTTTTCGAGTTTTCTGAGATTGTAAGTTTTAATATGTCTCATTTTCTAGCATTTATCACACGCCCCTATTCTCTTTGTGTTTTCTATGACTCAATTTGGTACATTGAATATTAGGGTTTATGCTCAAATTGGGTGTTTCTTATTCTTGATGATTGAGGTTAATTCAGTTAGATGTTAAGCTTTGGTAGGTCTATATATGTTAGTCTACATCTTTAGTTTGATCTCTAATTCATCAGATGTGAGGAATTTATGAGTTTAGGGTTTTAGGGCTCGATTTCTTGGCTGACACATTCTGGGGTTGTGTTTGTGGAATGTGAGTGTTATTTGTGGCTTATTTGGGTATCCTAAACATGCACACTTAGTCTCACTTCATTAAAATAACACTGGCTTGATTTTCATGAAATTTGATCAACTGTTTGATCTTTTGCCAGAAATGTGTTAGGCTTATTTTATGTTTAAGATTGGATTGTGTTATTAGATGCCAATTAACATCAAAGTATAGCAGACCCACGGGCCAATTCTTTCAGAAAATTTTTGGTCTTTATGCATGCTTATCGAGTTTGACATGAACTTATCGAGTTAGGGATGAACTTGTCGAGTAAGGAATTAGTTTCACCGAGTTTGATTGATGCTTATCGAGTTAGCATGTATCTTTCTATTTTATCGAGTATGAGATATATTTTATCGAGTTAGCATTTATCAAGTTTTCTACTTTATCGAGTTTGCTGTTATCGAGTATGGAATTCTTACCGAGTTAGACATGTTTTATCGAGTATGCAAGAATTGTTGTGAACTTTTCGAGTATTTTTATTTTTCTCCAAGTAAGGAGCAATTCTAAAGAACCATCGAGTATGGGTTCTTGTTTTGCAACTTTCATAAAACGAAATGCTGCCCAAATTTTTTAAAATATATCGATTTAGGGGGCTGTTTGTTTTTGTTATCGAGTTAGCTAAACGTGTTTACTATTTTGTCGAGTAAGATTCAATGAATGGTTTTTTTGTCGAGCTATTAGTAACTACTTGGTTTTGTTGCTTGGTTGTCTTTGGTGTAATATCATATGATGTCTGAGTTAATGTTATCAAATAGATTTCTATCGAGATGACATCTAGGATTTTGGAATGTTAACTAACATATACATTACCACATTGTATTTGTTGGTTGTATGACACATTTCAGGTACAACATGTCTGTAGCATCCACACCTAGACACGAGTTGATTCAAGGAGAAGAAAGAACAGTCGGAAATTCTAATTTGAAAGTTGATATTGAGACAATCTTGTGCCATCCAACATGTGAAATCATTATAGAGATTCTCAAAGGACACTTCATTCGTAACCTCCTCACAACCACATGCTCAGTACCAGAAGTTTACTTGACTCAGTTCTGCGAAACTCTTGAAGTTAGCAGAGACAGCAAAACCATGGGCATTCGTCTTGATCACAGAGACATTCAGTTTGATGTGATTACCCTCCGCTCAGTACTTGGTTTACCTGCAGAAGGAACAAGAAACATCAAGAAATTCACTCCTTTCCCTTCATTGTCAGAAGTTTTCAGTCTTCTTCGTGAAATTGGTTACGATGAATCAGTGATCAAACTCAACAAACTGTCTTCTATCGACAGAAAGTTTATTCCACAACCATGGCTTACACTATACTCAATCCCTCACCAATAGCTTAACTGGCAAAGAAACCGGGCATGAACATCCATCACTTGAACTCATGCAAATCTTCTGGAGGATTGTCAAAGTCACATCTATTGACTATGCTCAATTGATTTGGGAGGACATGGTTCTTCAAGCCAGATAGTTTAAGAAAGCTGCAAATTCAAGAATTCCATTTTACCGATATACCAAGTGTCTCATTTCTCATTTCATACATATACACCCAGATATTGATCGTAGGTTGGAAGATAAAGAACACACAACTGCCATGGACCATATGTATACACGAACCAGAATTCAGAAGACAAACACCGAGAAACAAGGAATGAGAATTCCTTTAAGATTGTTAATTGAAGCCGTTCTTAATACTAAAGCATTTGAGGTGTATGATGATGCTCAAAGGAACAACTTAGTCGGTTTGACTCAGATGAAAGGGAAAACTGCTAAAACTACAACAAAAAGCAAGACAATTCCCAAGTCAAGAACCAAGAAAGTCACTCGACAACCAAAGAAGAAACTGATAGCTCTTCGTGATGAACCAACTGATGATGAAGGAAATGTTCAGGAAGAGACTGAGACTGAAAAGCTTAGAATGATTAAAAAGAAAAAGGCATAAAAGGGAAAGGCAAAAGAATCTCTGGAAGAATCCGTCATCTCAGCAATGTTCGAATCCGAAGAAGAAGAACAACTGCAAATAACATTAAGAGAAAGCAAACAATCGGAAGAGGAAATAATAGCCAGACTTACGAAGAAAGGTGAAGTTTCTGGTACTCAGAATGTAGAAATGACAACTCCAGCTTCAGAAGGAGATGATCAATCATTTGAAGAAACACGTTCACAAACATTGTCATCCTCTGATCAAGATGATGATGAATCCGATAATGAAGCTGAGTCATCTAGTTCAGAACAAAGAGTTTCTCTCGATAAGCCAGCTGAAAGTGATGAAGAAGAGGAAGCTTCCAAAAGTAAAGATGATAAAGCGTCCGAAAGTGATGAAAGTAGTGATGAGGAGAAACAGTCTGACAGTGATGAAGCTAAGAAAACTGATGAAGAAAAAGAAGATGTGAATGATGAAAGTGATGATGAATCTAATGGTGATGGTGAAGATGTGCAGATTGATACAAGTGATAAAGACGCCACTATCGACATAGTTGGTATTGATGATGAAGCGACTACAGTCCAAACACAACCTCAACCCTTATCACCAAAACAAGTTCGTCCTCAGCAAACCCTTACTTCACCAACAACAATTCACCCAAGCTTGCTGAAATCATTACAAGAACAACTTCAGAAGCTTCAAAAACAAGTTGATGAACAGAAGAATGATGTCGAGCAGTTCAAAGTATACAATCTTGATGCAACAGTGAAGCACCAGGTGAAAGTGAGACTACCAGGAGAGGTTCGAAAGCATGTTCGTGAGAAACTCCCTGTTACCGTGGAACACTACGTTAGAGATAATCTTGAAGGGATTGTTTCATAGAAATTTCAAACTACACCTATCACCATTCAAACTCTACCACCGAACCCTTCTGTGAGTGATCTCAAGGGTAAGTTGTTGGAAGCAATCATGAATAATCCATATGAGTATGAACTTCGCAAGGTGCTGATTAAGTCAATTAGAAAGGCTGAAAAGAAAGATGAAGCTTGCAAGAAGACGAAGGCTACCAAGCGTCGTCATGATGATTCAGATCCGGATGATCAGCCACAACAACAAGACAAAAGGAAGAGAATATCCTATTCCACCTCCAGACCTCCAACTACAACTGTCAACATTCAAGATTATCCAATCCCTACACATTCAACCGAGGAAGCAGGAGTACATATGGATGATATCCCACCAGAAATCACTGAAAACATTCAAGAACCACCAAAGGAAGCTCAATTAATTCCAGCTCCTGAATGGATTAATCCCGATGCACCTTCATACAACTGGTTTGATGAAATAGTAGATGCTCACCCTGATATTCCTAAAGCAGAAGAACTTATTGAAGGATCGATTGTGAACTTCACTAAACGAATCAAGAATGTGATGCAGACTCAAAAGCTTCAGCTCTCAGACTTGTTTAAGATTCGTGCAGCAGGGTTCACAGAATTCAAAACGTGCACTACAACAGAACTCGAGTTTGACTACAATGTTGATGAAGTCGCAAGAGCACTATTGGAGAATATTACTTGGGAAAAGAGGCCTTCATGGGACAGAATCTACACTGGTACAGATCCTGATGACTTTAAGTTTCAAGATTTCTCTCAACCATTACCACTCATTGGTCCTCCCAACCGACCAAAGATTCCTAAAGAATACTTCTTCAACAAAGATTTGCAATATCTTGTCCATGGAAACATAGATCCACTACACCGTTTTGCCACATCTCTCACTAAGTTCAAAGCTGCCTCATATCCTCTAGATGACCTAGAAGAACAAACGAGAGGATTGTACTCTACATATGTCAGCAAGTATAATGTTGAAGCAGCTTTATGCACTCTACATTGGCCAGAGATGCACAAATGGTTCTATAAGTACAAGTTGACATTCAAATCAAAGCATAAGGTCTTATCTCAACAACGCATCCTTTCCATCAAAGATGTTCTAGTAACTCAAAAGAGATTTGGGTACAACTTTCTTGATGAAATTGTGGTATGTCGACTTGATGACCAGTCATACACATTCAGTGAAGCTGACTATCATCGATTGAATCTCAATGATATCAAATACATGTACTTGCTTAAGGTTCAAGGCAAACTTCAGCATCTGCCTGGAAGCCTTCAGTATGACATTATCAACTCGATTTTACTCTTCATGCGACAAACAATCTTAAAGACAAGAGTTGAGGATGCACAACTAGGAGTTGAAAGCTATCAAAAATCACTTAACTTCACTGCTCCACAAACACAAATTCCATGCATCTTGTATATGAGACCTTTCATGTTGGGAATTAAATAATCAGAAGAATCAGTATAAAGGTTTAAGGAAATACATCAAGTATGTTTCTGCTGATAAAGCACAAAGCATGTTTCCACTGATGGATTCTGCTGAAGAAGGTTTCTACTGATAGTGTTTCTGCTGATGGATTCTGCTGATGCTACTATGACTCATATAACAGCTGTGTAGATAAGTACAACTTATTCTACTAACTCATATACAAGAAAAATATCTTTGTTGTAGTCATCAAATTGAACACTCCAAGTGAGTTGTAATCCTAGATACATGTTGTATCTTAATGACTGACATGATAAGTCATCATCTAGCTAGAATGAAGATTAGTCATAAGCTAGTATTTAAGATGAGTCATATAGATTGTAAAAGATCTTTCCTTGGACTATAAAAGGAAGATCTTAGATATAAGTTAAATACGTATGTGATAAGAGTGTGATAGAGATAGAGATATACATAGAGAAAAACATTAGAACAAAACACAAGATTCAAGGTCTTTGTAACCCTAGTGATAGTGAAGATCACTTGTATTATTCTGAATAATATTGAATCGTTTGGTGAAATACTTTCATTGTTCTTTGTTAAATAAACACAAGCGTCACAGTTCCATTTCCAATAAACTTTCTAAGTGTGGTTAAGTAGATTCCGCATACTTAATCATATTCACTCAAAGTATCATATTTACACATTACAAAGGTCCAACACCTCATAGTGTGTGATCAAATAAAGTGATCCTCTCATTTCACCTTCAACAACAAACCCTTTCCGTTCTTTTAAAATTTATATTCAAAAACTTTTGATTCGATCTTACGTAAATTCAAGTATCAACAACTACAAGCAAGACTAATCTATTAATGAAAGTATTGAAATAAAATGAATAAAAGATAGAGTTAGAAAGATCAAACCACAACACGCGAATTTATAGTGGTTCGGCTACAAGGACACCTTCCTTTCCCTACTCCACTCCCCGAGTACCACACTCGAGAGTTTTCTTCACTATGTCAACAAACTCCTTATGGTGGAGAAACCTTACACACCTTGGCTTACACCTATTAACGACACTAAGCAAATGTCGAGTTCTAATCGTAGCTAGAACCAATCTCACAACTTCTTCAAGACTTCACTTCTTCTTCACACCTTCACAACTTCTTCAAGATAGCTTCACACCTTTTCTTCTTGTCTACTTCACACCTTCTTCTATGCACAACTAAATCACAACAACTACACTACTTTACAACACACCTAGTATCTACAATCAACAAATTCACACAACACTTTACAAGTATCTAGCACTACTACAAGATGAAACTAGCTAATCACAACACTACTATACTATAGTGGATATAGAGGAGTGTTCTTCTTTTTGCACTTGAGTGGATAAAGCTTTGGATCACTTAGAAACAAAGGCTTATGAATTATATGATCAAAGGATTTTTGGGATAGAAATGGAGATTAGATCAGAAAGTTTTGAGTGCAAAAAGGTGAGAAAATTTTGTGGAATGAACCAGTATTTAAAGGGCCAGAAAATATTGTTCTGGAGCGTGTCGGTCCCCTTAATTAGGGGCCGGTCCCCTTAATTATTAAGGGGGCCGCCTAAGGAATTAAGGGGGCCGCCCCCTCCAGAACGTTGGACTTGTTTGTCCTTTTGTGGGGAAGGTTTTTCTGGATTATGTTTGCCATTTTTGATTAAAAATTTGAATCCATATATTTATAAGGATTTAAACATATTCTTTTAATTCCAAAAATGATTTTGTAAAAGATATAAAATGTTTAATACATTTTATAAGAGTTCTAGTGATTAGAAAAATTTTCTTTGATCATGTAATGCATAAATTGCTTAGTTCATGCATACCTTATGTGATATAAGTTGTAGAAGTAAGTATTTGCTACTAAATATTTGTTTACGTCATAATCTTGATTTAATTTAGTTTACATTTTGTGATTATCAAAACATAGAGTTATTGAGAAATATTAATAATGTTTTTAAACATTATTTATATCAACAATCTCCCCCTTTTTGATGATTACAAAACTTAAACTCATTAACTCAAAAATTAGTTTTTAAACAAGTATTTTAGTGGTTTATATTTACTTCCCCCCTTTTTATAGAATCATAAAGGTTATGCCAACAAATTTCAACCGTGAAATATTGACGGGATGAGAACTCCCCCTTGATGTGTACTCCCCCTCGTTTGGGGGCACCAAGGAGACGAGCTATGGAATGCTTGCAAAACAAAAATATTAGAAGCACAAGTATATACATGCAAATATATATAAAGTGACAAGAATATAGATAAGCATGATTAAAAAGAAGCATTCATATTAAGGCAAAGGTTGTGTCAAGACACAACAATACAAGTAGCATAAAAAAAAGCAAATAGGATAGATACTACATAAGCTAATCAACTAGAATAACATTCCATCATGCAAAGAGTACATGGGCTTCATAGAGCTTGCAAGCAAAAGGGTGGTAAAAACTTTATTTATTAAGCATATCATATGTTTAATTTGGAGAGCATGATGGTGATGGTGGAGAAATGGGTGAGAATTGTGGTGGGGGAATAATGGGTGAGGATGGTGGAGTTGGTGGTGGTGGGTTCGTAAGCAAGTGTTCAATATATGAAAACATATATTGAATTTCATCTCTAAGACCAAAGATTATGGATCGGTTATGGATGCAACAAAGGCAAGTATCTCCATGAGCTTCAAGTAAGCTCCAAGGTACGGGATTAGCAAAGATTTGTGGTGTAATTGGTGGAGATGAGACATGAGCATCAAGTGGTGATATTGGTGAGAGTGAGATGGTAAGTTGGGTGGAAAAAGGTTCTTGTGTAGGATGTGGTGATGATGCTTGTGGTGGTGACAAGTGTGAGTTGATGTAGTCATTGATTGATGAAGTTGAAGGTATGGAGGATGAGGAAGTTCCATGAGTAGAAGGTGTTTTGGATGGTGTATTAGGTGCACTTGGAGATGAGCATTTAGGTGGAGGTGATGGGGTTGTGTTGTCTTCATTTGTTAAGTCAATGAAGAGTTGTTTTGGAGGGATGATGACAATCTTTTGCTTCTTTGAAGCCTTAGAGATGGAGGTGCTAGGTGAAGACATGATGGTTTGGATTGAAAGAGATGATGAATAATGAGATGAATATTGTTAGTTTGGAGGGAATTTATAATATGAAAGTGGTTGATTTAGGTAAAATTTTGAAGTGATTTAATAGGATTCTAAAATCAGTTGGGTCAACAGAAGAAATGGTAGTTGAAACTAGAGAAAGAGGTCACAAGATGTAAAAGAAAACAGTAAACCCAGTTCCAGATGGCCGGTCCCCTTAATTGTAGGCCAGCCCCCTTAATAATTAAGGGGACCACCTAGGAAAATTAAGGGGGCCACCCATCTGGTGTTTTCCCAGACGACCAGAAACCAAAAATTTGCAGAAATTTGTGGTTTTTCAAGTGTGTGTTTCCAGCAAGTTCTATTTGAAGCATATACTCTAGGAATGATGAAATATAAGTATATATGTAAACAAATCATGCATGTAAACTAATATATTATAAGCCAAATTTAAAAGAAGCATAATATTAGCATCAAATTATTATCAATATCCTATCATGATAATAGTTAAAACCTAAGCATCATTTATCAAATAAACATGAAAGAACACAAGTATTTTCGAACAAATCGGACAAATGATAAACCATACAAATGTCTAATAGAGCAATAATATAACAAAGTAGCAACTCATCAACATCTCTACTTCTTCTTCTTTCCCATCATCTTCCTGAACATCTTTCCTACGGACTTGAATCCTCTACTCATTTCTTCATGCATTGGTTGTTGTTGGTTAATGATGGATGTTTGACGAGTGAAGAGGAGTTCATCGGTACGCTCATGAGGAAGCGGAATTTGATAATGAGTATAATCAAGATCAGGAAGATCATCAACATAGGTAGTGGGTGATGGTGTACTAACACGCGAGGTGTTTTCCTCCTCATCATCATCATTACCTCGATGAGATGTTGAACCACGAGGCATAGAAAACAAAGGACCACGAGATTTTCCCTTTGTCACTTCGAGAACGACGAGTACGAACAAGAGTGAGTTGGTTCAGAGTGGGATGAATATGCACGTAGATATCAATTCGAAGATCTTGGTAGTGTTCCATGATATGACGATAAGGTCGAGTGAGGAACATACAATAACGCAGATTGGCATTAGGAGTGTTTTTGGCAAAATATTTAAGGCAGAAAACGAGTTAGGAAGTATCAGATGGCCGGCCCCCATAAACATTAAGGGGACCGCCCCCGATATCAAGCCGGTCCCCTTAATCTTTAAGGGGGCCGCCCTTTGAATTTTTGAATTTTCGCGGTTTTAGTTTCTGGAACAAACATATTTATACGTATATAATTAGATTTATAATATATCAAAAGCGTTTATTGGCACGATGATGAAGTACTTAACAAATTTTAATTATCGTTTCGATAATTAAAATGTACCTTTGACAATTTTGGATAGAATGATCAAAGTGTTAAGTTAATGAAGAGTTTGTGATGTGTATATATATATATAAGTATAAATAGTGTGTAAATGTGAGTGAATGGTGGGTTAATAGGTGGGGTTTAAGAAATGATGACGAAGATAGAATTTGGTCGACGAAAGGAGTTTGTTTCATCCATAGTATTCACGTGCGAACGCGTTCTTCCTTTATATTGATCCACTTGACTCATATCCCTTCATCATCATGAGTCTTCTAAAAGTAGACACAAAAGATCTTCGAGTTGAACGTCAAAGTTCAAAAGAGCTAAAGGGAAAGGAAAAGGTTCGAAAATGAACAATTTCCTGGAGTTCTAGAAAATCAACTAATGACGTATCTAGGTTATGTGCAAGCATATGTATATATATATATATATATATATATATATATATATATATATATATATATATATATATATATATATATATATATATATATTCAAGAAGAAAAAGGAAGAAAATTATATCTATGCAAGCAAAGCAACAAAAGAGAAAAAAAAATTATCTACGCATGGCAATGAGTAGAGAAAGAATGGCGTACCCGGCGGTCTTCAAAAAGAAAGTCTTCTAAATCTTTAAGATGATAAATAGACTTTGCAAAAGTCTATGGCGATAGAACTCTAAGATAGTGATAAGGAATGTTGATCTAACTATTTAGTCCCCATTGCCTCTTTGGTCCAAAGTTGTTTGGTTCAAACATGTTCAACATTTGGCTAGGATGCATGAAGGTGGTAGTATTCCCCAAGGGTTGTAACTTGGTTGATAGTTCCACATTTGATTACTAGTGTTATTGTGGTTTTGCCTATTTTGGTTTCTTCTTGGTTGAGGTGTTTTAGACCTAGGATGAGAGTTATTTGGTTTTCTAGGTGGTGGAGTTTTAGATCTTGTCTTAGGTTTAGAAGCTCCTACTTCGGTTTTTAAAGACGGTTTATAAAAAGCTTTTACTTCTTCATTGTTGGTAAGAGGTATTTTTCTATCATTGATAAGTATATACTTAGGATTATATTTTAGAGGTTTTAGTTCATTAAGTTCACTTTCAAATTTAACATTTTTAATTTCGCTTGTTGAAGCTTCGGTTGAGTTAAATCCTAAACCGGTTTTATCTCCGGATACTCTTTGAATACTTATTATTTTACTAAGTGATTGACTACTATTTTCAAATTTATCAAGTTTGCGAATTTCTTCCCTGGGTATTTCGTTTTCACCTTTAAGCTCTTGACATGATTTACATTCTTAAAAAATCTCCTTACCTTTTTCAAGTTGATGTAATTTAATTTTTAGTTCTAGTACTTCATTTTCCAATTGGTTGTTTATGTATTTTAGTGATTTGTTTTTAGTCATTACTTGTTGTCCTAGTTTGCATAATCTATTATAGTCACTATCTAAATCTTTTTCATCTAATGATAAATTTTCATCACTAAAGTATTCGGTTTCGGAACGTACCTCACTTGATGTTTTCGCCATGAGACACTTTTCTTCCATTGTCGTTTCTTTCTCATCTTCATCGTTATCACTCCAAGCTCCTCCAACAAATGCTCTTTGATTTTGATCTCTTGTCATCATTGGACATCTTCCAATGAAATGATTTGGATCACCACACTTGAAACATTTCCTTTCATTCTTATTATTCTTGTCATCCTTACTCTTTTGAAATGCTTTCCTTTCATCATGTGGTTGCCTTACGAATCTTCCTACCCTTTTAAAGAATTTCTTGAAATCTCTTACGGCCGTGGCGTATTCTTCGTCATCACTTTCGGAAGATGAGCTATCTTCGTTATTGGATTCCTTTCTAGCTTTTAAGGCGATTGACTTGCTTTGCTCTCGTTTTCCTTTGACCATTTCAGAGTCCTTCTTTATAATAACTTCATGGACTTTCAAGTTTCCAATTAATTCATCAAGTTGTAACGTTGATAAGTTCTTTGATTCTTCAATAACCGTCACTTTAGCTCGCCATTTCGGGTGAAGAGCCCTAAGAAACTTCCTAACAAAATTCTTACTAGAAAAATTCTCATCAAGTGCTTTTAAACTTGTGATGCTAGTGTTAAATCTAGCAAAGGCATTATCAATTAATTCCTCTTCCGGAATCGTGAATTGCTCATATTGTTGAACAAGTAGATCTATCTTATTATCTTTGACTTGACTATTACCTTGGTGAGTTATTAGTAAAGAGTTCCAAATTTTTTTTGCGGTTTCACACATAAAGATCCTTTCGTACTCTTTACGTGGTAGCGCATTATAAATAACCATTTTTGCTTCATTATTTTTAGCAAGTTTTCTTTTTAAATCATCACTTTGTTTTTCAAAAGGTACGATTTCATCTTTCTTTGTTTCAGGATTATTTTGAATAGGTAAGAAATCACCATTAGTAATAACATGCCAAAGATCTAGATCTTTTGATTTCACATACGTTTCGAATCGATTTTTCCAATATAAAAATTCATCACGTTCAAATAGTGGTGATCTTTGCATAGATTGCCTTTCTAAGTATTTTTCAGATTCCATAGATCGTTACAAGTTTTAAAATACAATATATTTTAAAAATCTTGTTAGACGTGGCTCTTGATACCAATTGTGGAAAACTAGAAAGGGGGGGGGGGGTTGAATAGTTTTCCGTTCTTTTAAAATTTATATTCAAAAACTTTTGTAACTTATAAAAACTTTCGATTCGATCTTACGTGAATTCAAGTATCAACAACTACAAGCAAGACTAATCTATTAATGAGAGTATTGAAATAAAATGAATAAAAGATAGAGTTAGAAAGATCAAACCACAACACGCGAATTTATAGTGGTTCGGCTACAAGGACACCTTCCTTGCCCTACTCCACTCCCCGAGTACCACACTCGAGAGTTTTCTTCACTATGTCAACAAACTCCTTATGGTGGAGAAACCTTACACACCTTGGCTTACACCTATTAACGACACTAAGCAAATGTCGAGTTCTAATCGTAGCTAGAACCAATCTCACAACTTCTTCAAGACTTCACTTCTTCTTCACACCTTCACAACTTCTTCAAGATAGCTTCACACCTTTTCTTCTTGTCTACTTCACACCTTCTTCTATGCACAACTAAATCACAACAACTACACTACTTTACAACACACCTAGTATCTACAATCAACAAATTCACACAACACTTTACAAGTATCTAGCACTACTACAAGATGAAACTAGCTAATCACAACACTACTATACTATAATGGATGTAGAGGAGTGTTCTTCTTTTTGCACTTGAGTGGATGAAGCTTTGGATCACTTAGAAACAAAGACTTATGAATTATATGATCAAAGGATTTTTGGGATAGAAATGGAGATTAGTTCAGAAAGTTTTGAGTGCAAAAAGGTGAGAAAATTTTGTGGAATGAACCAGTATTTAAAGGGCCAGAAAATACTGTTCTGGAGCGTGCCGTTCCCCTTAATTAGGGACCGGTCCCCTTAATTATTAAGGGGGCCGCCTAAGGAATTAAGGGGGCCGCCCCCTCCAGAACGTTGGACTTGTTTGTCCTTTTGTGGGGAAGATTTTTCTGGATTATATTTGTCATTTTTGGTTAAAAATTTGAATCCATATATTTATAATGATTTAAACATATTCTTTTAATTCCAAAAATGATTTTGTAAAAGATATAAAATGTTTAATACATTTTATAAGAGTTCTAGTGATTAGAAAAATTTCATTTGATCATGTAATGCATAAATTGCTTAGTTCATGCATACCTTAAGTTATATAAGTTGTAGAAGTAAGTATTTGCTACTAAATACTTGTTTACGTCATAATCTTGATTTAATTTAGTTTACATTTTGTGATTATCAAAACATAGAGTTATTGAGAAATATTAATAACGTTTTTAAACATTATTTATATCAACATTTTAGTATAACACCATCATTGTTTCATCATAATTTTCTTCATTTATAACTTTGGTTTGTGCAGAAATAACAGTGTACAACCCGTGCTTGTAATGATAGGACCCTGAGGTACGCTTCAGTGCCTCAATCCTAATATAAGGAGCGAAGGCTTCTTACTTTTGAGTATAATTAATCAAACATTTTCCAATTTTCATAATTCTGCTCAAAAGATAAGTATTTCACCTCAATAAGTACTCACTTGTTGAGGGGGAGCACTTGATAACTCATCGTTTCTTGAAATCAAAATTTCTTGTTGATATCTCCCCATAAGACTCAAAAGGCATATTTTAATCAAAAGTTTAGCAAAAACAACATTTCATATGCTATTTTTGAGGGGGAGAAGAGTGAAAGTGATTAAAATATGAATGTTCAAAGTTGCTTAAAGTCGAATCGCATGCGAGCTAGACTCAGAATTAACCCAAGAATTGACGAAACATAAAAGTTAATAATCGAAAAGACTTATCCTCGACGGGTAATAACATCAAGTTAGTTACTAGAGCTAGTTGTCACCTAAAAGCTGACAATGGAACTCTTTAACTATCCATGTAAGCGTGTCTCGAAAAGGATTTGTCTTAGTAGAAATGTATCGTTTCGAGAAACTTTCTGTGGACTTGACCAGGTCGGGTAATAACTTCAAGCTAGTCTAACTAGTGATGTAAGCGTGTCTCGAATCGGTCTTGTTCACTGAAAGTGGATCAATTCAAAAGGTGATTGCTCCTCCCGCATGTGCAAATTTATTAAATACTCATGAGCACATGTGAAGGGGGAGCCTTTCAAATGATAAACACAAAACTCTCAAAGTGTTAGACAAAATGTTTTGATAATCACAAACACTTTGAGAGATTTTCAATAAAATGGTTTCATGGCAATTATAGGATAGTCATGGAGTTATAAGGTGACTAAGGTTAGGGAAAAACCGTACTATGATCCGCCAGAGCCGGAGGGATCTACCCAAGGACATCACCAATAGTTAGGATTAGAAGTCCTTATGTATGATATGAAAAAAGGAGAAAAGAATGAAAGGAGAAAGAAGAGGTTGAAGAATTAAAAAGAAAAGTAAAGAAAAGGGTGAAAAGAAATAGCCCTCCATATGTTCAACCTTAGGGCAGACACCGGGTACAATTCGTATGCTACTGGTTGTTGCTAAGGCGACACCGGTATTGAAGATAAAGATGTCCTGGACCAAGTGACGCACTGCACTTAACCTTCTAAGCCACTCAAGTTCCCTTAAAAGAGCTTGTTTCATTCTTACGGGGAACCGGTGTAATCTATCGACTTATCTCTTAGAGATGGTTGATATTGAAGCAGGAGACCCCTCCCTAGTCTCCGCATAGGAAACCTAAGTGTGCACTTATCGAGTCTAGAGCCATGAGATACATCAAAGATCTCTTAGGAACACTTAGTATTTCTACAACTGGTGTTCTACATCAATGGACACCAGCTGTAAATTATCGAGTCCTTCGCAGATCTTAGCAATCTGCCGAGAACGTTTATGAGAGAATTTACATATGTATTTCTCAATGATTGAACGGAAATTCATGCCAGGGTCAACATCAAACAGTCCTGACAGCAGGTCACTTCGGTAACCCCTCACGGGTTACGCTTAGTGTTCGTGGTGGTTCCATAGCGGTCTACAGTCGTGGAGTGATCCCCAGCAACTCACCCATTCATTGAGCTACTTAGTAGGTCTCGTAAGCTCCCTCGGGAGTATCTGATATGGGAACGGCCTTGATAAGGATTAGAAGGAGTCTTCACAATATGTTGTTGACGATCTCTAATTCCTTATATGTAAGTACCGGTTGATTATTGCTAACTGTTTACCAGCAGGTACATATCACCTCCATGATGGTAGATTCCAGCATGCTCATGCATACATCTTGAAGTCAATGAAAGCTCCCCCAAAGATCTAAGCAACACAAAGTTCAAAGAAAGATTCTATGCCAAAAAGAAGAATCTACAAAGTAAAAGACTAAAGATCAAAGTGAAAGTAAAGGAACTTTGTGCATGTGAGAGTCAAACTTCAAAGATGTATGAGCATGTTGGAATGACGGACAACCACCACAGACACAAAGTGACGAAAGGCAGACAACTTCATAATATGATCACCACCATATCAACAAAGAACAAAGAACGATGAAAGATTTTGCTACAATTTTTGAAGACGTCTACTAATATGTCAAAGTTTAGATGATGACGACGTCGGGCAACCTTTGATGACCAACACTTAGGGGGAGATTGTTAGGAATGCACATTGTTAAATCAAGTGTCGGTCATTGAGTTTTGTAATAGGTTGCAATATTATGTTAGTACGTCAATGACTTAATATGTTTTTAATAGTTTTATGCTAAGTTTACTTGTTTTGTAAAGGTCTAAGGGCTAGATGTGTAATATGGTCAAAGTTAAGAGAAGCCCTAGATCTCCACTATAAATAGACTTGTAACCCTCATTAGAGGGTGTTGGTTCTCTAGTTATCAAAGTTGTATTATTTTCATTACATAAGAGTTCCTTCCACTCTCTCTCTCTCTACTTACTTTCTCTCTCTAGATTTCTATGTGGTTTATGTTATAAAATGGTGACCTAACAATTCACCTGTGTACCACTGATTAGAAGCAAGTAATCAAATCATTAGATAATGAAAAAGCACATTCCAATCGGACATATGGTAAACAACCTCCTAGTAAAAGAAAGTACCAGACACTAAATTCATCCCAAAGAAGTCAGTATGTGCAGGTAAAACAAAATAACAACATTTTGTTCATAGATCAAACAGACAACGGGATGGTGGTGGTGATGGCGGATCCGTTGTGGTGATGGTGGTGTTGATCAAGTGGTGATGGTGGTGTTGATTGGTGTTGATGGTGACTGGGAAAAAAAAGATTTTTTTAACGTTCGTACATTAGCCGAAATTTGCACAACCGTCGTTCGAACATCTGCTTAGTTGGGGAGTATACTAATGGTCGGGGATGTGGGCCAACAAATGATTGGTATTGTACTATTTGTCTGGACACGTGTCAAAAAATTAATGAAATCGCACGTTCGCACATTCGCACATGACCGTTTTGAGAAAGCCTATTATTTTTGTACTCTTTTTGGAAAAAATTTAACTTTTTGTACTCTTTTAGAAAATAACTCTTGTTTGTATAAAACGTCTCCAAATACTTGGGTTTTGATTGTTCAAAATTCAAGTGTCTATTGCAGTGTAGCTTGAATATCAATCGTATTATTTCATAAAATATTTGAAATTGTCGTATTTATTTGGTTTTAATCTCTTGAATAATCGTCTTAATATTGTTGCAGGGTGTCTCAAAGTTTGTAAAGCAACCGCTTTAGGTCTTTTAATTTGAAATGCCTCCGACGTTAAATGAGTGAGATATCACATTTTTAAAATGGTATTTTAGTTATATTTTATGCACATAAGTTGTTTGATAAATGACTAGGTGAGTTTTTTTTTTTTTTTTTTTTTTTTTTTTTTTTTTAAGATGAAATATTATCAATCACAAAAAGTATATAAGGCTCATAACACATCCATGGACATATCCCATGATGTTTTAACCATAGCCTAAACCACAAATAAGCCTAATTCTAGATTAGGTGAGATTTTTATTGTAAACCTAAATGTAAATGAACTAAATTTTGTACCACAATGCACCATTAACCATTTTATCATGTAAGATTTAAAAAGTGACTTTTTTAATTGTTAATTTTGTACAAAAATTTACGCATTGTTGTTTAATCGCGTTTTTAACCATAATTTTGACCCATATAAAATTTGAATTAGAAAATTGTAAAATTTGAAAGTTATAGATTTTATGCCATTATTTGCACAGTTTATTTAATCCTTTTAATCGTTCAAAAAGAATAAGAATATGAATAAGAAAATGAGTGATATATCTTATCATTAATATAGCGTCTTAGTCATCTTTTATGCATATAATGATGAACATAAATGGTGTTTTAGTGATTTTTCAACTATGATGTACTAAATTTTTAACCATGATACATCATTTTTAATCTAAAAAACTGGTTTCAAGAATAAAAGCCGCGTTTTTAACATTTTTTTTCTTTCGTGGTTATTTCATAACTATGAGTTTTGATGCATCATAGTTAAACATGTTGCTGCATCATAGTTAAAAGTTAGTGTATCAATTTCATGAAAATAATATGTACCATTTTCTATTGGATTAACACTTTCATAATGTAAATTATGGTGTATCGTAGTTGAAATATTTAGTGCATCAAGGTTAATAATTTAGTGCATTATTGTTATAAAAATACAATACACCTTAAATTAGTGATGGTGATGCTTTAACTTGTTAACCATGATGCACCATTTTGTATTCGATGAATCATTCTAATTAAAAAAAAAAAAAAAAAAAAAAAAAAAAAAAAAAATTGTTTTATAATAATTTACTGCATCATTAGTGAATCATTGATTAAAAGTTAGTGCATCGTGGTTTTGGTGCATCATGTGTTAAACTTTAGTGCTTTATATGTTAAAATGTAGTGCATCACAGGTTGAAATTTAGTGCATCATCTATAATACTATAGGATTCAGTCCCTAAATTTAATGTGGAGTTATGATGATAGTGTTTGTAGAGTTAGAAAAAAGTTGGAGTCGTTTAGTAGTTGTATAGAGTACAAGATAGCTAATGCTCGGAATTCAATGCAGCCTCATAATAACTATACAATCATGAAAGGAGATGAAGTGCAAGGGTTGCCCGAATTGATCACATAGCATTTAGTATAGAATTAAAAGTCGGTTAGATGAAGTGCAAGGGTTGCGAAAGGTTGCAAGAATAATTAATGATTTAACCTAATTCATGCCTATATAAACCGGCCAAAATCACATTTTAGTATGTACATTTGACGATGATTCACACGTCTTTTAGATCTTTGATTGTTGGTAGCGGTATGTAAATTCTCTTTTGCAACATTTTGGAGATAATTCACACATCTTTTAAATCTTTGTAATTAACTTGGTCTTTTTTTTTTTTCTTAATTTAGTTATCATACGCAGGTACCATGAAAATCACACAAGATCATGCATGCTTAGATAAATGGAACCAAAGACTGTGATACCAACTATTTTCTTTGTTTCTTACATATTTAGGTGATTGTTATATATATATATATATATATATATATATATATATATATATATATATATATATATATATATATATTATGTTAATGCACTTTTATATACAAGTAATTTATGTGCGTTTTCTATTGATGTAGCTCACATGTGCGAATTGATTCAAGAAAATATGCACGAGCATGTATGGAAAGCAACATTTAAATGGTTAAATAATACTTTTAGCGTGATTAGTTTATGTAAGTAGTTGCTTTTGAATGCTCTTTGAGAAATATTAGAATTAATTTATTGTGTGCAATTGAATTATTATTGAAAAGAAGAAGGTCGCGGATCGTAAAGTGTTTTCTTTTTCTATTTATAGAATCATTAGTGAGAAACCAATATTTACGCCAATTAAATGAGTTTGCCATAATAGCAAAATACGACATATTAAAAATATCACATTGAGTAATGAATAGAAAGGAAAAATACATAATTTTGACTTAAATCCGTTTGTAAATTATAATATTAAATAAAAAAGTTGAGTTTTAAAAATAATCAAAAGTTCAAACTTTTATCAAAAAACAAAATCGGTGCATTTAATGTGAAGTATATACAACATCGAGATGGAAGTGCAAGGCTTGCCGGAATTTATCATATGATATTAGTAGTTAGTATACAATTAAAAGTCGGTTATGGATTAAGATGAAGTTGAAAAGGTTGCAAGAATAATTGATGATTTAACCTAATGCAATATATATATATATATATATATATATATATATATATATATATATATATATATATATATATATATATATATATATATATATATATATATATATATATATATATATATATATGTATTATGTTAATACATTTTCATATACAAGTAATTTATGTGTGTTTTCTATTTATGTAGCTCACATGTGTGAATTGATTAAAAAAAATGTGCACGAGCATGTATGTAAAGCAACATTTAAATGGTTAAATAATACTTTTTAGCATGATTAGTTTATGTAAGCATGTAACTTGAATAATGAATATAAAAGAAAAAGAATGTAATTTTTTCTCAAACCCATTTGTAAATTAAGAAAATTAAGTTTAAGACATAATAGTGGAGTCTAAAGGTTTTAGGAATTATTAATAGCGTGTTAATTAATATTCATTTAGTTGGCTATTTAGAATTGAGTTTATTGATAAAATTTATTAATATTAGTTAGACTTCAATGTTAATTTTCAATAAAATTAGTTGTACAATAAAATGAGATGAAGCTAAAAAGGTTTGTAACGATTTTTATACAGTTTATGTGGCATTATTATATACACATTATTAAACAAACTTTAACTTACAAACTTAATAAAGAAAATATTTAACGCACTTTAAACTATGACCAATTAGATAGACCCCGTGTGCTTCATATTACCGTGCAAAAACCATCTAATAGACAAGTATTGTAGCGCTAAGTAATAGACCAAAAGAAACAAAGCCATTTTTTTATCATGGAAATAAGTAATAGGTCAAAAGAAACAAAGCAATCACAACTTAATAACCAAAAGCTCATATATAGAATACAACACCACAAAACCAAAACAACATCAAACACTTTTAAATTTTTATACAAGAAAGTTAAAACATTTCATACAACATACTAAACAATAATTAAGTATACACTCGCCAATATACAGAAAGAATACACGATTAACAATTAGATTTTTAGCCCGTGCGTAGCACGGGTTCTGCCTGCCTCGTAGTTTATAATATAGAGCATCTTGGTAATAAAAGTATGATACACTAATTTGTTAATTGTGATGCACTAAGTTGTTAACTGTGTGTGTGATGCAACACAGTTAACAACTTAGTGCATCATAATTTATAATATAGAGAAAATTTCAGTTTATCATAGGTTAAATATGTTGAGCATCATATGTAATAATTTAGAACATAGCGATAAAATATTATTCATTAAATTATTAACTCTGATGCACTAAGAAGTTAATTGTGATGCACTAAAACATTGGTGTATTATAGTTAAAAATGTCATATTGAAAATGTGTTCTCTCACACAAACTTTAAAGAGATATGATAAAAATGATATGGAGATGGAAGGGAAAAAAGTGAGTAAAATGATAAAGATGAAAAAGTTGGGCGTCGTAAGTGTATACAAATTAATATTTTAAATTCCCAATATGGCTAAAAAGACGATTATACCATTGACTTAACAGTCAAACTAATCGAATTAATAGTCAAAGGACCAAACTTGTTAAGAGTCAAAAGTATAGGAAAATGATTCGAGAAAAAAAATCATGGACTAAATCCATTATACACGACAAACCACGTGAACCATTTAAGTAATTAACTCTTTATAAAATGTAAAAACATTTTAAAGAATACTTGATTACATAACTTGTGTCCCTCCAAAAATGTTATGGACAAACTATTAGGGCACTGGCAGCCCATGTAGTTTGGGCATGCGGTTTGCCATGCCGATCGGCATCAACGAAAACCACTCAAGCGGTTTGGAAAATGCGGCAACACAATCGATAATGTATACCGAATCGGCATGGCATTGTTCCAAAATAAATATGAACGATGCAAATTAAATACACTAGCCGTTTGAGGCTATTTCCAAAAAATAATAATAAAAAAATAAAAATAAGAAATAAAAATTCCCTTTAAATATTTACTTTCACATCTAAATTTATTCACACATAATTCACACATCAAATCACACAAACAATTCAAAATTTATTAACCGTGTCATCATCTTCTTCATCCTCGGACGAGATAATTATTCCCCCCGACTCATCCGAAGAATAGTTATCCGGTAATACCTTCGAAACCTTTTTAGCCGCGTACGAAGCTCTTGAAGACACGGCAAGCTCTACCAAAGTCCGTGGGTATGTCAAACATTTTCATGAAAGAGTTTAGAAACTCAATTGAATGACTATTTCGTTGAACAACCAAAGTATAATGAAAGTCTTTTTCATGAACGTTTTTGTATGAGTAAAACCTTGTTTTTAAAAATTGTTGGTGACATTGAAGCGCAATTCGAATGGTTTCAAGCGGGTCAAGACGCGAGGGGAAAGAATAGTTTCACGCCGTTACAAAAATGCACATCGGCAATTCGGCAACTCACAACGGGTGAACCTCTGGATAGATTTGATGACTATTTAAACATAGCACGAAGAACGTCAGGTTGTTATTTTTTTTTAATTTTTTCGTTATTCATTTTTTTTAATTGTTTTTGTTTTTATTTTTTTAAAAAAATATTTGGTTATTTATTTTTTTTATTAAAAGTTGTCGTTTTTTTTAGGTGAATGCCTTGATAAATTTTGCGATGCGATTATAATGTTATATGGTCGAGAGTTCTTACGTAGGCCGACAACCCATGACGTTGCACGCTTATTCCAGGCACATGAAGAAAAACATCATATTCCTGGAATGCTTGGTAGCATTGATTGTACACATTTTGTTTGGCGAAATTGTCCTAGACATTTGAGAGACCAATATAAGAGAGGTGATCACCAATACCCGACTATTATGCTTGAAGCGACTGCTTCAAATGATTTGTGGATTTGACATTCGTTTTTTGGTCCTCCCGGTTCAAACAACGATATCAATGTTTTGAATCAGTCTTCATTGTATGTTACGGAGCGAAATGGAACGGCACCAAACAGTTCATTTTTTTGGTGGAAGGCTTTACAAACGTGGATATTATCTTACCGATGGAATCTATCCTAAGTATTCAACACTTGTTAAAGCATATCCGTATCCCACTGACCCGAAGGAAAAGAAATTCAAGAAGCTACAAGAGTCTGCAAGAAAGGATGTCGAACGAGCTTTTGGTCATCTGAAGGGAAAATGGTTTATTCTAAGTCGTCCTCTCCGGCCTATGTCCGTCCAAAAAATTCGAAAAATTGTTTATACGTGTATTATATTGAACAATATGATTTTAAAAGACGATGAGATGGCAATATCACCGGTTCATATAATGGATCCGCCGGTCGGGCCAGTTTATGACGATAGTGTACTACAGGAGTTACTCGATGAAGATATCCATAACCGTCTTCGATATGATCTTATGGAGACGTAGCGGCTCAAGACTTACCATACCTCGCTGACTAGTGATTTTCTATTTTGTTTTTGTTTTTTTGTTTTTTTTTTCTAAGTATTATGTAATTTTCTATGAATTATTAATAAAATTTAATGTTTTTATTAAATTGTTTAATATAATTATGAATAAAAAAAATAAAAAATATAATTAGTTTGATTGCCATTAAAAAATTAAGAGATATAGTGAATCATGAAATGTTTTGGCAATATTTTATTGGTTAATTTTGCATCATATTGAATTATGGTGTCGCATGCTAAAATGGTAGTTGTCAACATATATGATATTAGTGTCATATAAATAAAGAAAGAATTAAGGTGTTTTGAAATATGCTTAAAAGTTATAACATAATTGCAATGTTTGACCGCAGCCCCACTCTTATGATCACCATCACTATCGTTTACTTTCTACCACATAATTTTCCATCTGCCATCAAAATCTTCTTCCCTTCTTGCACGATAATTAGATGATCACCAAAAATTTGCCATCTAGCATGTGATAAATAAGCGCATCAATGCATCATCCTACCTAAATGGATAAATGACACCTTTTCTTTTTTTTACTTATTTTCAGATTTTTTAAACCTTTTTATAATTTAGTTTTATTATAAAACTACAAAACCAAAAGTAAAAATCAATAAATATAAAATTTAATAAGTCAAAAGTATTAAAAGACATAAAACATGAATTAGAAAACGGTAAAAAATTGTCTTTTCTTGTTCACATACTGATAAAAATGACTTAAAGGAGGTGCCATTAACTTAGGGTGCGTTTTGTATGCTTTTATAAATCACAATCGGTATGAATTTTGTTATAAAGTGGGTCCCACAAGTATGATAGTTTTTATAAGAGGCAAGTGGGGTGGGGTTAGAGAGTATGTTTTATAATTTAGTATCATAGCAAATTTTTAGATTTAAAGTAGTAAAATAAACATCTTCTTTCCGAATAAAAGTATTCACTCATTCCGATTACCATATACCAAAAGCACCCTTATAGAAGTAACTCTAACAACACCCGCCTAAATTTTTAAGAAAATGACACCCACTTTTTTTTTATTATTAACAAAGTCATATTCTCCAACAGTGCACGATCAGTGTCGTTGCTTATTAACATGTTACAAAAACAGTACACATTATAACTTTAAAATCATGTAACTATGCATACTTTTTATTTTTGTCGGTAATTAAGGTTTCTGATTTTCTGGTTGACTAGTCTTGGTATCTCTGTTGTTCGCCATTCTATAGGTTTGTTTTTGTCTCAACAAAAGTATGCTCTGTAGCTTTTTGAGTGTGCTCACATGGCTAATTGTAAACTTTCTCAGACTCTAGTTGATACGGAGTCTAAACTTGGTCCTGAAGATGTTCCTGTTCATGATCCTACTTTGTATCGCAGTCTTGCAGGTAGACTTTAGTATCATACATTTACACGTCCGAATATATCTGATGCAGTACAACAGATTTGTTTTTCTATGCACGACCCATCGACACTAGCGGCGCCAAAATGCTTGTCACCTCGGACTAGCGTGCATCATAGGCCACGATACCCATTGCTCTTAATTACAATAGTCATAAAAGTAGGTTTTTACCCGAAAAAAATAAAAATAAAATAAATAAATAAATAAATAAATAAATAAAAGTCATAAAACTAGGACTGGTTACAACAAATGCATACTTAATAATAATAATAATAAATTAATTAATTGTAATAATGATTATTTTATAAAATTAATCTTGCATACCTTCACCGTTTGCTACTCCACAATCCCATTAACTAATTTGTGGGAAAAATAAATAAATAAATTAATTAATAATAATAATAATAATAATAATAATAATAATAATAATAATGAAAAAAAAATTGAATGAGAAAGACTTTTTTTTTTTTTTTTTTGAAAGGTGAATTTCAACTTAGAAACGACCACCTTCGCGGGCAGCGAAGGCCCCATCGCCACCCCGCCAGACTATGTTGTCTAAACCGGGTCCACGCTAATCTCAGGTGGTAACGGGTTTCCCCCGGAAACCGTACTGCCTCCACACAAGTTTACCTTGCTGGAGAAACAGCCGGATGAAAACCGGGCCATGCTCAAGATTTGAACCCTCGCAACGAGTGGCTTGAAGGTTCAAATCTATCATTGCAATATATCTCCGGAACAATATGGTCTACAAGTGGACCACAAGTGAGGACTTCCCGGATGGTCACCCATCCGGTACTACTCTCACTTGTAGCTCGCTTAACAAGTTAAGCCCCACCGACTAGATCACAAGTACTTTGACGAATGAGAAAGACTTGATATCCTAATTCTATATTTGTTAAATAAAATATAGTCGGAGTTTGACTCCTTCAACTCCTGACCACATTCAAGTGTATACAAGTTGACCGAGTTTTCCATTGACTAAATTGATTGCTTTTTGTGGTCAAGGATGTATCCATACGAGTTAGCGTTTGCAAATGAAAAATAGAAAAGTTATGGGTTATGCTAAATACACGTGTACATACATAATTAAATTACGTAACGAAAAAAAGAATTAGGCAGATTTAGGCAAACTTTGGACATTGAACATTTTGACTTTCCAAATATTTATATATTCCCTGACCACTATAAAACGTGCATGTAAGATCCACTATTCAACTAATTAAAGACATGATCACTTACTTTCAAAAAGTGTTAAAGGTATCATTTTACCTTTAGTAAAAGGTGATTCTATTATGAGATTTTCACACGACTAATAGTTAAAATCAGCATGTGTTCATAACACAATCAGAAATGATTTAGAACAAATTTAATATTGGGCCAGATTGTCCATCTGACTGATTAGCCCAATTTCGGTGTCCAAATTCTATAATGAGAATTCAACTTGTAAGAGGTATACCAATGCAAAGATATACTTTTTGTTTTTGAAACTAAAATCACTTTTGCAAACAACTAAAAAGCACAATGACAACCTTAAACAAAGCTATCAGGCAAGTAAATTAGTTGCTATACTTAAACATGTACACTTAAACTCCGAGGAACTTGAAACATGCATCCATGTAATGATAGAACAAGTTTGTAAATGGTGAGTTTGTATCGTAGTAAGATCAAATCAATCACATACAAAGAACTGAAAATTTTATTATTAATCATTGATCATCAGTAAATCCTTTGGGGACAAAAAAGTTCCCTAAAAGACGTAGTTATTCATTGTGTATCGAAAATAGCAACGACACTTGAGCTAACATCATACTGAACTCGTACTCCATGCTTGTTCTTTATTCTCATAACAAAACACTATAAATAAAAAAACATGAAGATGCAGCAAGTCACCACTCTATTTGCTTCCAAAATTAAGCAACATCAGCCCACCTGCATAACGACAAACACAAAATTAGCAAGTCTAATTGTGAATTCAATTGTTACAAGAGAGAGTTTCGAGACTTTACCCAAGCTCACTGAGTTTCATGTAAGACTCTGAATAAGCTTGAAAGAAAGCATTTTGATCCTGTTATATAATAGTCCCAAGGTAAAGAAACCGTAAGTGTGTCTGCTTATCACCTTATGGATCAAGAACTAAATAAAGCATTATCAAATTATTTATTGTGTTCATACCATCAGATGTATATATTTCATTATGCTATAATTGTTTTACATGATGTATGAATGTTTTTATCGTGTTTATGCTAATATAATCAGAATAGCTATACTTACAGCAGCAAATTTTTCAACAAGAGGTCGGAAAACAGGATCTGCAAGGAGGGCCTTATCGCTAGGTAGCTTGAGAAGCCCTGCCTTCTCACCAGCCAATAGTTCTCTGTTGCAGGTTGAAGGAATTAGTACATTTATTAATCATGTATGACTTGAAAGCGAACAAAAGATGGAAATAAATCTTACTTGTAGTAGCTGTTATCAAAGACTAACGGGTTTGATGTCCATGATCCTTCAAATCCAGACTTGTCCTTGTGACCAGATCCCTAGAAGCATAAGCAGTTGCATTATAAAACGTTTCGACATCAAAAGTTGTAATCAAAAAGTTAGAGATGACAAATAGTCGGATCATGTAGCAACTTATAACTAGTAAGTAGTAAGCTTTTATGGGTAGTTTTTTAAACTTTTTTACTCGTTTCATGTCAAGCCATTTTTAATATTTTACTCATTTAAATTGTTAGAGACAAAGCACAAACAAAAGCAACTCAATCATAATTAAATGTGTTACCAGGGTATGGCCACCAGAGAGAGCAACAATATCTTGATCATTCAAGCCCATGGAGTTGATAAACACATTCCGTAGTTGGTCAGGTCCTAAAACATAAAAATGTGATATTATGGTCTGGGAGACAAAACATAGTGAAAATCAAGACGGCGTTATATTTTTTAGCCTACCCATATTTGGAACAGGAAGACGGCCTTCTGGTGGGGAGGTGTTCAGGTCCTGGGAGAATGAAAATTAAGAGTTAACAACCTATTATTATTAAAAACTTGTTTCTTAACTTTTGGCCTCATGGTATCAGAGAATGTGAGTGCATACCGGTCTTCCAGGGTGGAATGGAACAATTGGTCCTCCAGTAACCTCAACCGCGAGTGCACCAACCAACTATATCACGAACATACATAAATTAATATCCAGAATACTAAATAAAGTTGACATAATATATAGATCAAGATACCATTAAAAAGTCGGCCCATGAGAGGATACTGAACTCTTGTCTAAGAGGATCCAACATATTGATGGCAACATCAAGGCCAACGTTGGGACCATGGGCTTGCTCCTCTTTATTCCTTATGGTACCGAATGGACCTCCGGTCTTGGTCTTCACATCAAATGTGCCAGCAGTGTGAAATCTGCAGACCAAATTTTTTTCAACAATCAGTTACGTTATATAATTTCTTATAAACTTTTGTATTTGCTGCATAACGCGAGCATAGTACTAGTTAACAAGATTAGAACAGTTGACGTACGCAAGCCTCAGCATGAGAGGAGCAGATCCACTCTCAATTAGAAAGGCTTTGAGCTTCGGCTTGGCTGCTTCAAGTGCCATGCGGTACTCCTCGGTTACAACTGGATACACCTTTCCCATTGTCTCCGATTTTGCTAAAATCAAACTATATAAAAAATGAAACTTTGAGTAAGATACAGAAAATTCTAAGCACTTCCGAATAACTAAAAGCACATAAATTATACTCCATAATAATAGTGTTCAAAACATAACAAATGCAAACTTGAATAGAAGTTAGCTTTACATTTACCTACAATGTGCCTTAAATAGTCGATGAGATAAAAAGTGAAAGGTAGCACTTGGATTAAAACTGAATGTGTTAGAAAAATGGCAACACTTTCTTTTATAGGGGAGTCTCTAGTTTAACGTTTTGCTAGCATTTACTGATCTTTACTTTGGGTGTTTAATTTATACGGCAGTTTGAGATATAAATGGAAGAGTTACAAAAAAAAGTCCATTGACTACATTTAAATGAACGTATTCAGTTTTTTGTATATGTTGTTCAAATTTAATCAAATTTCAAGTCCTTTTAATCTTCTGGACTTGAGAACACAAAATATAATAGAAACTTACTTTACTTTTCTTTCATCCTTTTAATTACCTGAGTAAGGATCAAATGAGAAGAATTCTTAAAATAAAAAGATGAGAAATAACTATAACTACACATTAAAGATGCATCAATTTGAATTAGATGCATCCCTAATCTTGAGATGCATCATAATATATTTTCTAGCTAAAAATTAGATGCATATACATATATTAGATGCATTTCATCAAGTTAGACGAATCCTATGTATTTTTCGTCCTCTGCGGGTCAAATTTGTTGCTAGTACTACTTTGCATCGTTTTCACTTCAAAATCACTTTCGAAACTAATTGTGATGCATCTAAATGAATAGAGATGCATCTAATTCAAGTCGATGCATCTCAAATATGCATTATAATCATTTCTCATTCTTCTCATTTTAAGATTTCTTCTCACTTGATCTTTACCCTTACTTACCTTCCTTTTCTTTTCTTTTAGTTCCCCTCAAAACAAAACAAAACATTACTCATTTTCAACGCATTGGCATGTAACTTGTTTACACATAATGAATAGAAAAAAGAAAGAATCATATGCAACTTAATGATAAAATGTAACTAAAAAACCCCTAGTCGTGCAAAACCTTCGTGTGCGATGAATCCGAACACTAGGTAAGAAGTCAGGGGTGGCTCAGGTTAAACCTACTAAAGCTAAGAATTTAGGCCCCGGTTTTGTAGAACCTTGTTTATATAGATAGTTGGTCACATCTTTTCTTAGACCTCGTGTGTTTAGAGGTGCAAAAAAATCAGTTTTTTTGGTTTTCGGTATTAAAAAACCGGTTTTAAAAAAACAGGTTTTTCTAATAACCAGTTTCGGTTCGGTTTCGGTTTTTCGGAATCGGCTTTCTTCGGTTATAAATGTTCGGAATCGGTTTTTTTCGGTTATAAATTTTTGGAATCGGTTTTTTTATCGGTTATTTACCAGTTCGTTTTCTTTCCGGTTCATTTTTTTCGGGGATTTTACTGAAAACTTCGAACATTTATTTAATAAAATTGTTAATTATCAAACAGGGCTGTAAACGAACTGAACGTTCAGTGAACATTTCATGAACCGTTTGGTAAAAAGTCCGTTTATGTTCGTTCGTTTATTAAATGAACGAACATGAACAATATTTTACGTTTGTTTAGTTAAATGAACGAACATGAACAAAAGTCTCGTTCGTTCATTTATGTTCGTGAACATCCGATTAGGCGTTCATTAAAGTTCGTTTATATTTATTTATCTATTTATGTTCATATATCATATCTTTTAATTTTATAATTTTAAAAATTGGTTTGTTTAAACAAATCAACACTTATAAAACAATATATTGTGAAGAATCAATAAAGTTTATGTTTGTTTGTCTATTTTCATTTATGTTCGATTGTTTATGTTCGTTTAGTGTCTTAATGAACGAACATAAACGAACATGAACGATTCATTTTCTTAATAAACGAACATGAACAAGAAAATTCGTCCGTTTAAGCGTCCGTGTCCATTTATTTGTCCGGTTAAAATTAAACTAACGAACATGAACAGAGCTCCGTTCGTGTTCGTCCGGTTCGTTTACAGCCCTATTATCAAACATATAATTAAACAATATTCTCATAATCATGGGGCTTTGTGGTCCACTTGGTGAAACTTATTAAGTTAAGCGAGCCTATGTGAGAGTAGTACCGGGTTGGGTAACCAACCGGGAAGTCCTCACTTGGGGACCACAAGCTCTAATGATATCCACCAGCTACCTTAGAAGCCTGGGCCCAACCATGTGATGTCTTGATCTAACAAAGGACGCGTGTTTGATTCCATTCCGCAGCATGGTTGGGTATTGGGTGGAGGTATTTTACAGGCATCAAACCTTTGCTGAGTAGGGTTGATGGGTACCATTATGGTACACAGGGTTGAGGTGTCCTTGCCAATCTACACTTTTTGATCCAACAATATTCTCATAACTTTTATTTAAACAATACAATTATACAATCATAACTTTTATTTAAACAATACAATTATACAACAAAAAATACAATCATAACTTTTATTTATACAATACAATCATAACTTTTATTTAAACAATACAATCATAAAAACATATAAATACTAATACATTTCAAGCTTCGGCATTGCCATCACCCGAAAACATATTAGTGTAATCAAGTATATCGAGCTTCGGCATTGCCATCACCCGTTATACTCAACTACTCAAGATCATTTTCTTCCAAAAAATCTTGTACGTCTACATCTTCAACATCAAATTCTTCAAACTTACCTTCATCTAATTCGCCTTCGGTATTCGAAGGTGATATCTCAATTTCATTTTCTTCTCTTAATATACCTTCTTCAACTTCTTTATCTAATATTGGACCTTCCAACGATTATTCATGTTGTATCCTATCTACTCCGTCCAAATAATCTTTCAAACATACACATACTTCCACGGCTTCGGGGGTTAGTCTTGTCCTTCTATCCGATATAAGTCGACCGCTAGTAGAAAAGGCCGATTCAGAAGCTACCGTCGAAGCTTGGACCGCTAATAAGTCATGAGCCATAGCGGATAAAATTGGAAATTGGATTTCCCTTTCTTTCCACCAAGCCAAAATATCAAAGTTTGCAAACTCATCGGGACTTAAAGTTCTTAAAAAGTTTGTAGCCATATATTGTCTCAATTCGCTTGTTGACGCCGATGTTCGTTGACGCTTTGTAGTGTCTTCAAATAAAGAATTATAAATGTTTATATTAATGTCTCTTGTCATTCGGGACGATCCGGCCCGCATTTGGTCAACAATTGGGTTTTGTTGTTGACCATATTTTGTTGCATAAATTCCAAATAATTTTTTAAAATTCTCGTTAAATCTAAAAATTTGAGTTGTTATATAGTTGGGGTCTTCACATTCTAACCCAAAAGATAAGTCTAAATTTTCCATTATTTTTGTTATTAAAAGTTCTACACCTCCAACATTTAAACATGGATTAAGTGCGGCGGAACAAGTAAAAACCAAAGGTAAACTAGCAAAATATTTTATAAATTTCTTTTTTATAATTTTAACCATTTTTCTAAACATTTGAGTAGGTGAGTTTTTAAATTCATATAATTTTTCCATCATAGCATAAATTAGGTTTAAAACTAATGGGCTAGTTGGGTAATAAACACCCGATAATAAAGTTGTTGCCTCTTTAAAAACTTGTAAAAACATAGTTAATTCATTTAGTCGATCCCAATCTTGGTTGGATAGTATTATAACGGAACTATTTCTATTAAGAAGTCTATCATTAAAAGCATTTAAAGTTGCTCGTTGTCGTAATATATTTTCAAACATTATGCAAGTAGAATTCCACCTAGTATTATTATCAAAGTAAGGTCCTAGGGGTTTTTCATTACACATAATTCGAAAACATTTATAGTTAGTTTGTCGTTCGTTGCGCACACTATATATAGTTACTAATAAATTCCTAAATTTCATCTTTAAACTATCACATATTTTTAAAGCCGCTTATACGGATAAATTTATAACATGAGCAACACAACGGGAATGAAAAAAAGCACCATCTAAAATAGGTTTTACACGTAATTTTATCAATTCCATAGCTCTAGTATTATTTGATGCATTATCTAGTGAAATCGTAAAAACTTTATCATCTAATTTATATTCAATTAAAGTGTCATGTAAAATTTTTCTTAAATTAGATCCCGTATGAGGATAACCAAATAGTTTAAAAGCAATTGTCCGTTTCATTAATAACCAAGATTCGGGATTAAACCAATGAGCCTTAACGGCGAGAAAATAATTTGTCGTACCATGTGGTGCGGTCCAAGTATCCGTAGTTATAGCAACACCATATTTATATTCACGAAAACCATCAATAATATCTTTTTTAGCCGTTTTCCATAAATTAAAAGCATCACTTCTAAGAGTAGTACGACTTACATGTTGATACCGCGGTTGTAGCCTCCTTTTGATGATCTCCGTAAGCTTGACGTTGTCGAAGTGGTTGAATGGAAGCCCTTGTTGAATGACAAACTTCGTAAAATCAAGTCGAAGCGCATCCGCATCATATATAAAAACTTGACCATCCGCACCAATAGTACATTGCGACATATCATTTCGAACCGCCTTACAACTACCCAAATGACTCCTAAGTGTAGTGTTAGACCCGACACTATAAAAATTCCCACATTTCTTGCAACGCGCCCTTTCATTACGATCTTTCAAAATACACAACTCGTAATTAGACCACACATCACATTTTCGGGTAGTTGGTCTAATTTTCTCAACATCATCATTTGTGTAATGTTGTTTACGGGCATTGCTAGTAGCAATGGAGGGAGTAGTGGAAGCTTGTTGTGATTGTGCGTTTTCCATTATAGCGAATTAGCGATATTAGAGCGTTTTTGAGAGATTAAAGAAAGAAATTAGATTGTTTTTTATGTGTTTTCAACCTCAACTCATTACCTCTACTAGAAGGGTACCCGCGCAATGCGGCGACGGGTACCCTGTGATTAAATTTTGTGGCGAGTAATTTTGTTCATTTATACATTATTTCTAATGATAACTTTACGAAAAAATGATAATTTTTAATTAAAATAACTATAACCCATAACAATTCAAACTATTTGATCTCCAAATAGACGTGTGAGAGAGATATGAAATGGTTGTAGATTTATATGTTAGATGCGATTACACATTTTTAATAATTATTATTGATAATAACTAACTTTTAGCGGTTACAAGTATTAATATGGTGACATTTTTTTTTCTCATTAAAAATCACATTTATTTCATAAATATGATAGGTTATAAGTTTTGATCAAGTAAATTACATTTAAGTTTTTATGGCTTTCTTTAATAAGAAATGTTTTTGGTCTTAAGAATTTTAAGACTTCCTTATTTAGAATGTCCTAAATGCTTTATAAAGGAGTATAGATTTATAGTGGCTTAAAACTCTCCAAAACCATTAAAAAAAAAAAAAAAAAAAAAAAAAAAAAAAAAAAAAAAAAGGCTCTTTGCCATTATAGCCGTTGGCCTCGGTAAATTAAAAAAAAAAAAAAAAAAAAAAAAAAAAAAAAAAAAAAAAAAAAACTGTTAACGGCTTTTTTTTTTTTCAAAAAACGGCTATAAATTTAAAAAAAAAATGTAAAACCGGTTAAATTTTAAAACGACAACTTTATTTTTTTTTTTAAAAACAGGCCACGTGTATATATTTAAAAAATAATAATAAAAAATAAATAAAACCGGTTATTTTTAAAAACCAGTTAAAATCGGGTATTAAACCGGTAAAAAACCGGTCGGAGGTAAAAACCCATAACCGATCTAACCGGTTCGGTTAAAAAAACCGGACCGGTTTTAAAATAACCGGTTTTTGTAAAAACCGGTTCCGGTTAAACAACCGGTTAAAAAAAACGGTTTCCGGTTTGCACCTCTACGTGTGTTAGATCTCGATATATTGGGGCCCTTGATTTACTAAATTTCTCTAAAATTATTTGGGATATGGGCCCAAATGATCAAGAACGAGTCTCGGTTATGTTATATAAACAAATGTTTGTTAAATTTTGTTTATGAACAGTTTCGTTCATGAAAAGTTAACAACAAAAATCTCATTCTAAAACTTAGCTTTGGTTGTAAACGAACTGAACGTTCAATGAACATTTCATGAACCGTTCGGTAAAAAGTTCGTTTATATTCGTTTATTTATTAAATGAACGAACATGAACAATATTTTACGTTCATTTAGTTAAATGAACGAACATGAACAAAAGCCGTGTCCGTTCATTATGTCGTGAACGTCCGATTATGCGTTCGTTAACTTCTGTTTATGTTAATTTATTTATTTATGTTCGTATATAATATCTTTTAATTGTGTAATTTTAAAATTGGTTTGTTCAAATAAAACAACATTTAAAAAAAACAATATATTGTGCATAATTCAATAAAATTTATGTTTGTTTGTCTATTTTCATTTATGTTCGATCGTTTATATTCATTTAGTGTCTTAATGAACGAACATGAACAACTCATTTTACTAATAAACGAACATGAACAAGAAAAATTGTCCGCTTAAGCGTTCGTGTTCGTTTATTTGTCTGGTTAAAATTAAATGAACGAACATAAACAAAGCCCCATTCGTGTTCGTCCGGTTCGTTTACAGCCCTACCTTTAAGCCTCCAAAAGGCTTGAGACACTCTTGTAAGAAGTCTAGTGGTTTCGTGTGGTATGGTCTGTTGGGGTCAAAAATTTGACCCAATTGGCCATGACAAGATTTGAAAATAAAATAGCCTATCTTACTCACTGATAAAGAAATTAGTGAGTATTTTATAAAGCTCTTTGTACTGAAGAAACAATTTACTTACTGATGCCGTGTCAGTGAGTAAAGTATATGAGCTACAAACAACTCCAGTTTCACTAAGATTTGACAAATGTCTCAGTGACACTGAGGACGCTATATCTACAAACAGACTGAAAAATATGGGCGAGAATTTCTAAAAGAAAAGTCATATAAAATACAAGAAATTGTCATAAAAGTGAGAATATTTATTATGACTGTTACAAAATGGATGTTGGTGCTTTTTCAAAAAAGGAAGATGAAGAGGGACCACCTGATGCATGACATCTCACCAACCATCACATGGTGTCTTTATATTTTTTCCTATATATATGTTTGTTTGTAATAAGGATAGTATAGATTCTAAACAAACAAATAATACTTAGTATTAGTTGATATGATCATCCTCTCATTGAATCTCAAGCATAGCTTGGATCAATGAGAGTTTATTTGTCATTCAATAGGGATAATATACCGCAATTATCCCTTTTAAAAAGCTGAAGATGTTATTAGTTAGTCATGTTGGTATTGAGTAATCTTGTATTTATTGTTCATCATTATTAATGAATTTGTTCTTTATTTTTATCAAGATTTACTCAATTATTTGGACCAACATGGTCGAACTTAAAATTTTTTTGTTAGCGTTGTTTGGGATCCAATCCGTCCACATGGGCAAGAAGTCGAGTGGTTTCGTGTGGTATGGTTTTCATCTTGTATTCCTAGGCATGCTTTCAATTTATGGCTTATCATGTCTCGTAGACTAAAAACACAAGACCTATTGAGGCAATAGGATGTCGGTGACTTTGTCGACTTAAACCTGCTTCGTTGTCCCTTGTGTAAGCTTGTAAGGGATTCGCACGAACATTTATTCTTTGAGTACCCCTACTCTTTGAATTTTTGGAGGCTGGTACTACAACGAGCTGATATGTATAATGTCCCTTCACGACTTGAAGATGTTACTACATGGCTATTTCCTATGTCTTCAAAGAGATCCATCCATAACATTGTTTCTCGACTTGTTTTTGCTGCATCAACCCATTATATTGGCAAGAAAGAAACAACCAGTTGTACGCCAAAGGCAAAAGGAAGGAAGAGCACGTTTGTAATGTTATCATTAAAACTATTAGACTGTAGCTTCTCTCGTTACATTTCAAGCAAAACTGTGAATGTGTTGAAGACTTTGCATAGATGGAAGATGGTAGCAGAGGAAGTGTCGTAGCTAGGTTTTTTAAGGCCTTGTGAAAAGCTTACGTGATAACAAAAATGATGATCAAATAAATAGTATACCTATTATTAAAATGAAAAACATACTATTTTAATGTTCTAGCTTCAAATTTAAGGAATATTTACGACGTGAAATTGTATCACGTTCACAATTTTTGTTGGAAGTGAATTTTGAGACCCCGATTATATATAACGAGATGTATATTTTGAGACCTTTACAAATTTAAAGCTCTGTCGATACCGCACCTCACACATCCTCGTATACGGCTCTGAGCAAAGACACGTAGCAGTATTGGCTTGGATTAAATTGGTTGTGCTAGTATATTTCTTTTTCTTTTTTTTTTTCTTTTTTTTTTTTTTTTTTTTTTCCAAGCACGTTCGAAACATGAGGTTTTCATTTGCAATGGTCTAGAGTGATGCATAATCACTCTATCATGTAATTAACATTTTTCTATTTATTTTATTCACCGGTATTGAAACCTTTTAAACCAAAAAAACATACTAGGCAAAGTTTAAACTTTAAACCATGCAAGTAGCATTAGGAGATATGTGATTAACAAAAACTTTTTTCTTAAACCAGTAATTACGTCAAATTTTGTATTAAACTTGAGACATTATTATTTTGTGTATCAAACTATTTTTTCATATTAAATGTATGAATTTTTAGTTTTTCTCATTGTATGTATCAATGTATCATATGTTATTGAGATAGAAGAAATGAAAAGGAAAGTAATTATAAATCTTTTAAAAGGAGCATATTATTTTTTACACGACATATTTTAAAGTTTCATTTCTCTTTCCTCAAAAAATGGGAATACAATCTTATAAGAAAATTTTCTCATATCTTCCTCTCTATTTTCTTGTCTTCTCTTAAAAAAAATAAAAAAATAAAATAAAATAAAATTATTTCCTTTCCTCTTGAATCTGTCAGCATGCAGAGACAAATCTTCAAACTGCATTAGCGAGAGCAAAACAAATAAGCAATTTTTTATTATGTTTTTTTCCCGAATAAAGGTAGGGTCTTACGGGATAGTTTTGAGGAGGCGGCTCAACATAGACATCTATGTCTGAAGATCAGACCCGTTCTGATATTATGTTAAGTAATGAAACCCTATAGGTTATGATATTTATTGAACCACAATATATAGAGGTTACATGGGAGGAAACTTAAAAAGCCTAAACCCACAAACGGGCTAGAGCATATATATCATCTACTATAATAAGTTCCTCTATTTTGCTTACCAAACAACCTATATAATGTAATAGATTACAATTACATTTAATTGCGCCAAGTTACGGCGAACCAATCTGGGCTAAACATATTTCAAAGCACCTTGTTGGCTTAGCATGATTGTCAAGAAGTTTTAACGAGTGATGGTGGAAATGTACAAATGCATTTAAACATTCTCCATTAAAATATTAATTCACCGTTTAAGTTGGTACAAAACTTTACGGAGCATTAAGGAAAACAAATTTAAGATTCAAAAGCTTCTCATTTTTTCTTTAGTCATCTGGCTTGGAGACGAAATATGTTAAATGAAAATAATTTGTCTACACTATGTGACGGAAAACTTAAAAAAAATCTTTTTTCATGCCCTTGACCTCATCAACTACTTAAAATTTAATTTTATATTGGCTTATGAGGTTTTTAATTGATATTTCAATAATCTTGAATATCTTAAAACATTGAGGGTCCATTTGATAAAAAATATAATTTAGCGTTGAATGAATCAAAGCTGCTGAATGATTATAAGATGCTGAGTGAACCTAATGCTGAGTGAAAATGACTGTTTGATATTTGTCCTGAATGAGCAATTTGAGTTGCCTGAAATTACCAATTTAACCTTCTGTCTGATTTTCTACTAAATAAAATATACCGTTTGATAACAAAATTATTAACTCGAATAAAAATATAATATAAAGAAAATAATGTTGGAATTAAAAAAAATGTAAATAATCTTATCAAAAGATCATAAAACAATATAAATTACGAGCTAATCTTAGGTTGAAGTATTTAAAAATAACTCATCAGCAATTTGTTTACGGAGATTAGCCATATATTCATGCCTTGGGGACCCCATTGTGTGTCATTCATGCCTTGTCCCTCACTTCCTTCACCTTGTTGTTCAGTAGCAAACATGGTGTTTGCATCGCTCTCCAAAAATAATTGATCGTGAATGTTTCATTTTCTTATAAAGTTGTGGACCGCAAAACATGCAATCACTACATTTCTTTGTACTGGAAAAGGATAAGGAGCCATTTGTTTTAGTATTGGGAACCTTGATTTTAAGACACCATAAGCACGCTCGATAACATTTCTAAGTTGTGCATGAGCATGATTGAACCTTTCTTCTTTTGTTAAGGCACGTCGACGTCGAAAATCGGCTAACCAATACCTCGTATTACGATATGGTGCCATAAACCCACGAGTGTTTGTATATGCAGCATCACAAAGATAATATTTGTCTACAATGGAAAACATTAATTCACTTAAGAAAATATGGAAAACAACAATAACATTGTCATGTTATGAGAGGATAATACATACTTGGTGGAGGAAACGGGAAGTTAGAGTTTGGATTAAATGCTACTTCTGTCAAAACTATTGAATCATGAGCTATGCCCTCCCATCCGGCCCAAACGAATGTGAACATCATATTAAAATCATATATCCCTAAAACATTTTAGAAACACTCACCTTTTCCTCTTCCTCTATAACGCATTTGTTGATCGACAGGCACAACTGCATGTACAAGAGTTCCATCGAGTGCACCAATTGCCCCCTAGATAAGAAACTTGGTATATGAGAAATTATTGTTATTCTGTAAGGATTTAAATATATTTTTATAAAGTGTACCGAGAATATTTCTCTTAAGTTTCTTTGTCGTTCTGAAGTATTTGCTTCAAAAGATGTTGGAACTATGACTTCTCTTGCAAATTGCATCATCCCTCGTAGTACTTCATGAAAACATGCATGAATAGTTTGTGTGGAGTGTTGAAACCTTCTCTTAACCATTCTAAAGCGTTCATTATGACCTATAATTGTCAAAAACATTGCCATCTTCTCTTCAACGCTTATATTTCTACTATTTTGCAACCAATTTCTTTCTTTGAAATGGTTGCATAACAAAATATATGCATCACGAGATAAACGCATCAACTCTTGACATTGTGTATTAGATCCACCTAACAGTTCTTGTGTGTACGCATGACCGGTCAAGACGGAAGTGTTATCTCTTATCCTTTCTATCCTTCTTGAAGATTTTATTTTCATATACCAATATATGATGAACAAAAACAGAAGCTCATCCTCCAAATCCATATATTACCCTTGCAATTATAAAATAAAATCAAAAGTTAGCAATATGTATCACTTAAACGACATCATATTCGAAATACTAGAATCAAATTATCTCGCACTAAAAAATCATAACAAGTAAGAACACAATTACGGAAATTCATATCATCAATGAAAAAGCATGTTCAAAATCCATAACATCAGCAAACATAATATTAAAATGATCAAAACATGTGGTGTTCAAATTCTAAAGTAAAGCAACAAACAAATCCCATGCAAATTTTAATTCTTATTCAACTACTTCAATATCCCATACTTGCGTCTAGCATTCCTAACCCAATTCTCCAAACTCTCTGGCTTTAAGCGCATCAAAACTTTTCTATAATCAGCGCTTTCACTAAAAAGCATAACTGCGACGTCGTACAATAGGTTATCTGTTCCCCACCCAACTTTTTCTAATTTCTCCATGCAAGCATCAATGTCATCTCCTCTATGTTTTTCCATCATAAGTTGAACAACTTTGACAAAGTCTTCCTCAACAGCAGACTTGTTTGAACTGCTTGCTTGTTTACCTTTTCGTTTCTTGCTTTGAGGACCAGTAGAACCTTCTTTTGATGAATCCGGGGGTTCTTGTGTTGATGTTGGGATTGATTCCACATGTTGGATATCATCATCTTCAACTGACACTACAATAGCAGAATCTTCACAATCATTAGGAAGCTTAGAAGCTGGTCCCCAACCTTCAAACCCATTGCTGGTTGACCCATCAAATAGTTGTGTACAAAGATCGGGGAAAAGCAATCCAGTACTCCTCACTGGTTCTACGTATTTGTTTGACTGTTTAAAAGAACTTATAAGTACATGTAAAACTATCTAGGAAGCTATTAGTGAAAATATACAAAGGATAGAATGTGACCTTCATCTCTATCTGCCATTCTTCTTCCGTTAAATTAAACGTGTTAGTTACTGGATTATAGACATTTCTTGTTTTGTTCTTTAATTTGGTCCATGCACTAAACTTGCTTTTAAGATAGTCAAAATGGTTTTTCATTTGTCGTTGATCGGCGATAAAATTATGCTCCTTTTTAAGTGTTTCCCCAACATTTTTCTATGAAAGCATCTTAAGGCTAACCCCGTCTCGTCCATTTACAGCAACCTCATGTATACAAGCTTCAAGAAACGTTTTAACCACTCTTTCCTTTTTCCAGTTAAGCCTAGGTTTCTTTTGTTTTGAAGATTCACCAACATCTTCCATTCCTATAGAGATACAATTAATAAAATTCATTTAACTTTAGCTTCATATATTTAATTATACATTGACATATACGAGAAGTTTGACTACATTTTTTTAGTAACATGTATAAAGAATAAAGAATATAGCTCTCTACTTTTAGCCTATAGTTCTCTATTAAAAAAAATGCAATCGTGCTACAGCTCTCTACTGTTACAATGCAAGCTACATAGTATTGAATTTTTAGCCTATAATATTTTAGATTTTTGTGTTTTCTAAATCTTTTTAATCAATTAAACAACCTGGAATCAAGCATAGTACTCTACAAAGGCAAAATTGATTTTTTAGGTTTCAATAAACTAGCACAAAGTTTTGACCAATAATGATAGTATGTATACAAAAACATTATCAGTTAACACATTTTTACTTCAAAACACACATGACTCATAACAAAACTCGCAAAGACTATCTATCAGTTGACCCTAAACCGAAGTATGAGCATTTAACAAACAATTGGTATTAGTAATATATAAATGTAGAGACCTGTTGAACGAGATTACGAGTTGGGGCTAAGAAAATAATCAGTTTCTTTTGAGATTGTTGCTTTTTAATCAATCAAATAACCTGCATTCAAGATCTTTTTAGCATATAGTAAACGCACCCCATATCTTGAAGACTACTAGTCTACAAACACTAAAGAAGCACTGCCACAATGAGGAAAACAATGATGACAGGCTCTTGTGCCGTTAAGAACAGACTCGTACTTTTGCAATATGCAGTTTAAAGTATTCTATTCTATTCCTAATAGAAGACTACTAGTCTACAACTACTCGTACATGACCAGACCTTCGACTACTAGTCTATTCCTGATTTTGAAATGCACTTCATTCTCTTGTTACATGACCATACCTCTGACTTTATATCCTCTTATTCATTGGACCAGTTTGAGTATGGTTGTTCCATACTCAGTTGTTCGTTCTCATATGATAATAATGCATGTTACTGTGTTGGGACGACCTATGTCATGCAAGGGCTACTATTCTAAAGATTTCTAGATATATTTTGATTTAGTACTTGATGAGGTGAAAAACGATCCGTTTTTAGGGGGTCATTTAAGCCAGAATTTGAATTTGTTTGATCAAATATTGCCCTAAATCGTTCCTTTTGTGATTTTAGGTACTTTGGGAGTGAATTATGGAAAAGGAAGCAATTTGGACGTTTTTGGAGCATAAAAGTGATGAAAACGGCAAAGTCTTAATTTTCCTTGCTGGGAACAGTACCTGACGGCGTCAAGAAGATTTTGATGACGGCGTCAAGAGCAATTTTGGTGACGGCCCAGAGAAAACGTGACGGCGTCAAGGCAAGGGCGTCAAGATTAAAAGTGGTGACGGCCCAGAGCAACATTACACATGACGGCGTCAGATCTGGATCTAGGCAATCCGATTATATTTTTGGTGACGGGTTGACGGCGTCAGAAGTTTCTTCTTGATGCCGTCACCTTAGGAAATCTATATATAATCTTTGTAATTTTCATTCTAAAGAGAGGATAATTTTAGGGTCGAACTTAATAAACCCTAGCACGACTTTTACAGTATTTTCAAGGATTTTCACCCCTTGAAACCCTTCATGTTCAATTGAGATAAGTATCCTTTCAATTCATTCAATATGTCTATGTGTTGTTTAAATATATCTTACGCTTCTCTTGATTTTAACATGCTAGGCTAGATTTCTTGTGTGTTTGCTTAGATGTAATGAAACCTAGATGTTGATTATAGGTTGATTGCTTGTTTATAGTTGAAATGGATGAATGATTTCGATGTTAGGCTTAAGAAAACTGGCAGAGTTCCATTGTGTGACATGCTTGAACGTCTTAAGAAACATGAACCAATGCGTACTAGGTTTTTATGGTTGTATTTAATGCATGAGCGAATTCTAGTGATCCCATGTTAGGAGCTTCTTGCAGGCTCGACATAGGAGTGAAGTAGGAGCTTATAGAGTTGGGGAAGTACGTACGCCACCCCACGACTGGTATTAAGGAATATAACCCGTCATCCACGCAACTGCAACAAACAATTAACCTGTAAAAGATATCTAGGGAGTAGTGAAATCTAAGTAAACACAATTGCTCATTTATTGTTCACACCATATTAGTAATTAGCTTTATTTTCATTTTTGTTATTTTATTTTGATTGCATCTTAGTTATTGGGTTAGTTGACTAGCAACTAATTCCGCCCACTCTTCCAAAACCGAGATTTTTATTTGCTTTTATAAAATATGAAAAAAAAAACAAAAAGAATCATCCTTCACCTCTAGACCTAGTTTTTAGGTTTTCTAATCCTAGCGACACTATTCCTGAGTTGAACGATCAATCCCCCGGTAGTTGTCACTATACTATACTACAACGATCAGGTACACAGCATGGTGGGGGTTGTAAGCTTCTCGAGATCCCTCGAGAGGTAAAACCTGGTGCAATTCTCACGCATCAAGTTTTTGGCGCCGCAGCCCGGGGAATAGTTATTGTCTAGGTTAGAATTTCTTTTTATTAGGTCTACTTGCTAGATTCCTTTCTAGTAAGATTTTATTTTTATTTTAGGTTTTCTTTAGTCTATCTTATTTCTTCGTGACTTTGTTCGTAACTTTTACCATCCGACATCATGGAAGGTGGTAACATCTTTGAACCCATCAACCCACCACAACAAGACCACCCACAAAACCCACCACTAGCAAACCAACCTCTTAGGCCCCGAACCCTAGGAGAGTATTCCCGACCTAGCCACCAAGGCTATCGAAACACTATTGAGCTCACCCAAGGAGCCAATGTGTCCCCCTTGCGATCCGACACCATCCGGTTGGTGCAAAGCGGATGTGCATTCCATGGACTTCGTTCCGAAGATCCTAATCAACATCTCAAGGACTTCCTTAAAATCGTAGATTCTATAGACCTTGATGTTACAACTAGAGAGACAACCCGATTACGCCTATTCCAATTCTCTCTACGTGATCAAGCTAGTCAATGGCTTGAACGTTTACCCGTGGGATCCATCACCTCATGGGATGATCTCACCACTCGTTTCCTTGCTCAATTTTTCCCACCGGGGAGAACTACTAAGCTTAGAAATGATATCTTGATGTTCCAACAACGTCAAGGTGAAACTCTATATGAAGCATGGACTCGTTTCAAGGACTTACTCCAAAAAGTCCCTCATCATGGCATAGATCTTTGGCTCCAAGTCCAAATCTTCTATGACCATATCGATCTCTCCACAAGGTGAACCATTGACCAATTGGCCGGTGGTAATCTATGTGATCTAAGTGCGGAAGAATCATGGGAACTCATAGAAGATCTTGCTCTCTATGACAACGAAAGTTGGAATGATCCCCGTTATTTGAATAAAACGGTCAAGGCAATATCTTTGCCTTTGAACAATTCTAGCACTCCCGACCGTAGGATCATGGAACTTGAGGATCAAGTCAAGTTTCTCATGAAATCTTACGAAGCTCCTAAGCCTTCAAGCCAAGTTAATAAAATCACTTCTTCATGTGAATTATGTAGTGGTCCCCATGACACTCGTGATTGCGTGGAACTCCTCGGAACAGCTTTTGCGGACTACGCATCCTCACGTACCGACAAAGCGGGAGATAAGTGGTACACTTTCAAACCCGAGCCAAACCCTTACGGTGATTCCTACAACCCTTCTTGGAAAAATCACCCGAACCTTAGGTGGAAACAAAACCCAAACAATTCTTCCAATCCGCCTAATCGTTACCAACCAAACGGTCCACCCTCCAACCGTACTTTCAACAACAATCCTTCTAACAACTATGGTAGTACCAACAATCTTGAAGGATTGATGTCCAAGTTTATGGCATCTCAAGAAGCTCGCATATCTAAGTTTGAAGCCGATTTCAAACAAAAGCAAAGCGAGATGACCACCAAAATCGACACATTGTTGAAAGTTCTCTATGACCGAGAAATGGGAGCACTCCCAAGCGACACGATCAAGAACCCGAAACTAAACGTTAATTCCATATCATCAGTTTCGTCACCCACTTCTTGTCCACAATACTACTCGGTTAAATCAATGAGCACGTGTTTCAAGCAAAACCAAATTCTTCAAAAGGACCAATCAAATGAAACACCCGATATCAAACCGGTCAAAAGTATAGTTGAAACACCTCCTACACAAGACCTCGACAATGAATTCAAGGAGCTTCACCTTGAACGCCCCGTCATTGATGTTTTAGCCCGTGCTCCCTACTATAGTGCCCTCCTAGAAAAATATGAGAAATTTAAACTAGGTAAAAATGGGACCGCCTTCGTTCAAAACAAATTACCAAAAAAGCTTGATGATCCGGGTATATTTGTTATGCCTTGTAAGATAGGAAGATCTGAAGCTTTCAACACGCTAGCTGATTTAGGCTCATGCCTTAACTTGATTCCCTTATCCCTTTTCACCACTCTCAAGCTAGGAAAGTTAGAGGAGACGGAGGTATTAATTGGTTTAGCGGATGGGAGTATTGCCCACCCGGTTGGGATGATTAAGGATGTAGTTGTTCACGTAGGGAAGTTAACTATTTTAGTGGATTTTCATGTCCTAGATATGGTTAGTGATACTACATGCCCATTATTAGTAGGGAGGGGATTTTTAGCAACCGCTAGCGCCATGATAGATTGTAAGGAGTCTAAGATAGCGGTAGGTGAGGGCGATACTTGGTTGGTATATGATGTTAAGAAACATAGCTATGATTGTGAGGATGAACCGACACCACATTGGGTAGAGATGAATAGGAGACCATCGAGGTATGGACCGTGGGTAGAAAGAAACTTTATAGGACCTCAACACCCATTCTACCTAGAAAAAGATTTCGTAGACAAAACACATTCGGTGGAACAACTCATAGCTAGAGATGAAGAGCTAGATCCTTTTGAGGACCCCTAGTCTTTAGGAAAATGATTGAGTTCTTAAGCGTAATGCCTATTAACATAGAGATGAACAAGTGGAAGAGAGAGGGGGATAAGTGTAAATGGAGGTGGGACAAGCCACCGAAGGAAGGTGACGGATCATGGCATATGAAGATGATTTTGTATGATCCGGATGGGGAAACGTTTGAAAGGTCATACCGTACTAAGAAAACCGATAGGAAGTTGAAACCTAAGTTTGATCCCAAAGATGTCCTCAATGAGGAACTCACCCATGTCACGTAGTAACCCATGACCTTAAGTCTAGCTACAAGACTCGTAAATAAAGAAAAGAGCTTCTTGGGAGGCAACCCATGCTTTATGTGATTTTTATTTGTTTGATTGTTATTTGTTTCTGTATGCATGCTTTATTTTTATTGTTGGTAGATCATGTTTCAAAATAAAATGGTGAAAATACTTTATTTTGTCGTTTGGCTTAGTCTTAACTTCATCCAAAGGTATTTCGCAAAAGATAAGTGTAAGGGGAAACCCCAAATATGTTTTTAAGAAACAAAACCGATCATGATTCTCCACAATATTAAATGAACATGTACATTCGTATTTGTTAGAGTCAAATGCTTGTATCGAGTCATAATGATGTTTTGCAGGATTTTTCAGGAAGTAGGACAAAGTTTTTCCAGAAATTTTCCGGAAACTTAACGTAAGAATTTCTGCAGGTCACTTCTGACGGCGTCAGGAAGAAATTCCTGACAGCGTCATGTGTAAAAATCTGGAAATTTTTCTAGTTTTGTTTTTCTAACGGAATCTTAAAGTTTTTGTTGAATCTTTAGTTTTATAAACTCCAGGGAATCTGCAAACATTCATTCTACAAGCATTATATATTACTTTGTTTTCTAGGATTTGTTAGTATATATATAGATTGCCGCCGATTTTATGCGAGGTTGCCTTGTTTGTTTTCTCAGGTTTAACAGGTTATGTATGACAAGAAGATGATTTATATTTCTGGAAGGGAAGCTTTGATGGTTCATTTTCTTGGAGGAAGATCTAACCTTGTTAACACACTATCCACACCGAACGAATCAGGGGAGTATTTGATTTCATTCTTTTACCTGTTTTACTTTTACAATCTTTAATTGAACATTGGGGACAATGTTCATCCTAAGTGTAAGGGGATGATAAATGATGATACCTTATAGGATACACTTTCACTTGAGTTTGTTTGTTTGATGGTAGGTGTGTAATAAAACTATGAGAAATACTTGTTAGTGTAATTTTAGCGCCAAATTTAAATTTTTTACAACATTTAGGAGTGAAACTTTAGCCATAGCAAGCGTCTCATGGATAGGAGTCGTATGACTAGCACAAAACCGTATCATTCAGAAAAATTTTCCACCCAAATATGTGAGGTTCGCCTTTAGATTTGATAGGAAAATCATTTACTATTGGTGCTTATGAGTGTACCGGTAGCATTTAGATTCTAGAACTTGCGTTAGTGATGCATCCCGAGACCGCTAGTGAGACTACATTCGTGTAGTAGGATTTACTACATGATAAGAGGCATTAGGATCACCCTTGTGTTAAACCCGTATCATAATTACTTGACCATTTAAGTCATATTACTTGGCTAGTTAAGTCAATTAATTTTTCCCACACCTTAGCGTTGTACTCATTTTTAGTACACGAAACCCCTAGGACACCCCTCCGAGCCTATCTTTTCGTTTCTAACTTTAAGCATCTTACTTAAAGGAAGAATTTGTTACACCCCACTTAAATATACACCCAAATCACCTTAGCCTTCCGTGTATGCACTCATCTTTAGTACATTATTGTTATTTGTTTAAACCCTTAGTTAATTATCTAATTGATTACATGGTTGCTAAGTCGAGTCATATCCTTGTACATATTGTTTTGGGACGATTGGGACTCATGGGTAAAGTACTTATGTTATGGAGTAATGGGGAAGAACATCATATTATTACCCCCATATGTGTGTTAATCTTAAAAGTACTCCAAGTGTTTTGATTATCTTGATTCGAGTCATTAGATTAGTTTATTGTAAAGTATGTAAAAATTCAAGTGTAAGGGGAATGTTCATTCCCTATGATGTATTATTTTGGATGGTAGGGTAAGCGTGTATACAAAAAAAAAAAAAAAAAAAAAAAAAAAAAAAAAAAAAAAAAAAAAAAAACGGACTACCATCCCGTTTCATTCTATGTCTATTTTATGTTTTTGTTAGTTTTGATTTATTAGCTTAAGTCGAGTCTAGTCTTGGCTTAGCAACGCCATATTGTACATGTAATTGACCAAGATGATTAACTCGCCACCAGTATCGATTGCCTATATCCAACAAAACCGTGTATTCCATATCCCTACACCTAACGTTATAACCCTTTAAAAGACCTCTTTGATAGTTTATCCTAGTTGCTTACGTAATGTGGTGGAGGTTTGATCCTTTCCCAAGCCTATGGTAATCTATTTTGCTATGATCGGTAGCGAGAGATATTTTCCATTTCCATATTGTGATATATACTTTATTACACCCGAGAGATGTGAGTATCTAAACACTATTTATGAGGTGCTAGTATATGACCTCCGTGCTTGTCTTTGGTCTTTAGTGGAACGATTAATTGTTGTAATTACTTTTATATTAGTGTTAAATGACCCCTAACTTGTATTTTGATTAGAATAAAAGCGCATTTGCTTGAGGACAAGCAAATCTCAAGTGTAAGGGTATATGATGAGGCGAAAAATGATCCGTTTTTAGGGGGTCATTTAAGCCGGAATTTGAATTTATTTGATCAAATATTGCCCTAAATCGTTCCTTTTGTGATTTTAGGTACTTTGGGAGTGAATTCTGGAAAAGGAAGCATTTTGGACGTTTTTGGAGCATAAAAGTGAAGAAAACGGCAAAGTCTTAATTTTCCTTGCTGGGAACAGTACCTGACGGCGTCAAGAGCGATTTTGGTGACGGCCCAGAGAAAACGTGACGGATTCAAGGCAAGGGCGTCAAGAGTAAAAGTGGTGACGGCCCAGAGCAACATTACATATGACGGCGTCAGATCTGGATCTAGGCAATCTGATTATATTTTTGGCGGCGGGTTGACGGCGTCAGAAGTTTCTTCTTGACGCCGTCACCTTAGGAAATCTATATATAATCTTTGTAATTTTCATTCTAAAGAGAGGAGAATTTTAGGGTCGAACTTAATAAACCCTAGCACGACTTTTATAGTATTTTCAAGGGTTTTCACCCCTTGAAACCTTTCATGTTCAATTGAGATAAGTATCATTTCAATTCATTCAATATGTCTATGTGTTGTTTGAATATATCTTACGCTTATCTTGATTTTAACATGCTAGGCTAGATCTCTTGTGTGTTTGCTTAGATGTAATGAAACCTAGATGTTAATTATAGGTTGATTGCTTGTTTATAGTTGTAATAGATGAAAGATTTCAATGTTAGGCTTAAGAAAACTGGCAGACTTCCATTGTGTGACATGCTTGAACGTCTTAAGAAACATGAACCAATGCGTACTAGGTTTTTATGGTTGTATTTAATGCATGAGCGAATTCTAGTGATCCCATGTTAGGAGCTTCTTGCAGGCTCGACATAGGAGTGAAGTAGGAGCTTATAGAGTTAGGGAAGTACGTACGCCACCCCACGACTGGTATTAAGGAATATAACTCGTCATCCACGCAACTGTAACAAACAATTAACCTGTAAAAGATATCTAGGGAGTAGTGAAATCTAAGTAAACAAAATTCTCCCATTTATTGTTCACACCATATTAGTAATTAGCTTTATTTTCATTTTTGTTATTTTATTTTGATTGTATCTTAGTTATTGGGTTAGTTGACTAGCAACTTATTCCGCCCACTTTTCCAAAACCGAGATTTTTATTTGCTTTTATAAAATATAAAAAATACAAAAAGAATCATCCCTCACCTCTAGACCTAGTTTTTAGGTTTTCTAATCCTAGCGACACTATTCCTGAGTTGAACGATCAATCCTCCGGTACTTGTCACTATACTATACTACAACGATCAGATACACTGCCTGGTGGGGGGTTTAAGCTTCTCGAGATCCCTCGAGAGGTAAAACCTGGTGCAATTCCCACGCATCAGTACTCACATCATTCAAAGAAAGAGCAGAGACACCATGCATGCTTGACTTCCTAAGTCGCAAAATATTCCCAGGTATTGCAAACAAATACTTGCAAAAAATAAATAAATAAAACATAAACTATAAAAATTAATAAGGTTTTACCTGTTGGATCAAGAGAAAACAAGCAGATTCAAGGAGAGAATTTTTCGTGAGTAGGGGGCGACTTGTGAGGTGGTTTTGAGAGTGCCGTTTGTGGAAAAAAAATATATTCTGGAGAATATAAAACCTACTGAATCGCTGGGCATTCCTATGGCGGTGGCCCATTCAGAACCCAACTGGCCCACTCAGGACCCTTTTTTCCATCTACCAAACAATGAGGCTATGACCGATTCAGTAATATGTGCTGAATTGAATTGCTAAGATGCTATCAAACGGGCCCTGAGTCTTAGTCCTTGACATCATCTACATTTCACTGAAACTAGGCGATTACCTGCGTAAAGCGACGGTGTATAGCGACAAATAATTATACTTGCGAATTTGTGATTCTGGTATGACTCTTGATGCAGCATTGAGTTCAATTTATAGTTATTGTGAAAAAAAAATAATTTATAAGTTATAAACAAAAAAATGATAAAATTTTGAAGATGAAACAATATTTAGAATATTAATTTAGTGGTGAATGTTGTATCATTTTTAATCAAGTGTATTATAAGGTTTACACATTACTCAAATTTAAGAACTTTAAGTTTAAGAAAAATTTATCCATGCATTATAAGTAAATATGAGAAATGATTTGCACACTTCATTTTTTTATTGGGACACTCAATCATGTGCATTAAACTATTGTATTGTGGATGTACACTGATTTAACCAGTTTTACATATGAGTGTCTCAACAAAAAATAAAGTGTACAAATCATCTCCCTAACTAATATAGATAGTAGATCAAGTTGCATTAAATTATTAATATCGTTTTAGTTGCCATAATTTCGTCTAGTATTTATTATATTTTATGCTTGTTATGTAGTAAAGATAATATTGTATAGTGCTTGTTATGTAATAAAGATATATAATACTTTCATGTATAAGTTGCATTAAATTTTATGTTTTCTAATATTCAAGATTCAAGAAAAAGGATGCACCCTTTATTTGTAGTAAATATATAGAATAGATGAGTTCATGAATTCGGTTTAATTTGTAAATAAACACTAGAATGCATAAGTTTTTTGTGAATTACGAACATTTCCTACTAGGTTTTGTTATTTGATTGGTAAGGTTTTACTTGTCTTTGCGATTTGGGTTAAAAAAGTAGGCAATGTTTAGTTGGTGTTTAGGATTGTTTACTTTTTATGCTTTTGCTTAAAACTAACTACTTAAAAATAAGTATTTTAAAGAGATTGTCTGGATTTGCATATTTAGTAAAAGCTGTAATAATACTCGAAATATAATACTTTGACAAAAATATTCAATAATATGCATTTATAAAAATTTAAAAAAAAAAGAAAAAGAAAAAGAAAAAAAGATTGTATGTGATACAAAAATAAATTTTAATTTAGTATCAAATAAGTAACGTGAAATAATCAATATTTTAGTTTAGACTTAAAAATCCGAGTATTCTTGCGTCGTATATGTATAAATCCTATACGGGGTAGAAGACTTCTGATGTCAATCCTCATTTTGACCTTTTTCGTCCTTTTCTGTGTCTTTTGTTCCATTGCTCCATATTATTATATATATTAAAAGGGGGAAACTTTTATTGTTCGACACTGTAGCTACAGTGGACGAAACAGTGCACGATTGCAAAATAGTTCCTAAGGTAAAACTGTCGTTGCAAGATAGGTCCTTCGGGAACTAACGATGCAACACGTCAAGAATTTTAGGGACTTTTTATGTAAAAAAAAACATATTATTTCCAGAATTATTTTGTACCTAACGAATTTTCAAAAATGGTCCTTTCGGTTAGCTGTAAATAGCACCGTTAGTCCTCCGTTAGCGATCTTTTGCAAATTTTGTCACACCCCGCCACGGCGGAAACGCGAGGGTGTAACTTCATGGATATCATCACAACACCTGGTGTCAACATAGAGAACAACTACATGCACATAAATAGAGCAATGTAGAAACACAAAGTGTTGTAACAATACCCCAAAGTAAAATAACCAAAACAAAACATAAATCCAAACATAGATGATAAACCACTTCCAATGCAACTAAGGTCTCGTCTATCCACATCCTTCTATTTTATCCTTAGAAAGCTCACCTGAAAATGATGCTTAAAACGTCAACATAATGTTGGTGAGATTCATAGGTTTAAGACTCAACACACAAGGCAACCGAATTCACTGTGATTACAAAATATAGCTGGACAAATAGTTATAGTTATCATATAGCTACATGCATTTGCAAGTCAATATCCACACACAAAGGCAACAACACTCATAAGGCAACCATTAGGACGGCTAGTGTCCCTCGATCCCATAATCATCAATTAGGTCGCATGCGCGAGCAACAGGATAAGCATCCTCCTAATTGGATCCCATCAAACATATCATCAATTAGGTCGCTAACCTAATTGGATCCTAAAAACATATCATCAATTAGGTCGCTAACCTAATTGGATCCCAAAAATATCCACACAAGCAAATAATCACACATAGCATGCATACGATAACATTATAAGTCCAAGCTCTTTAATACCACACACATAATCACAGTAAACCAAAACATTTAAGACAAGCATCATTCCCATCCCAAGTTTAAAACAAAGTAAAAATATGGGACTATGAACTCACCTTAAACTCCGCAGCTTCCACAAAAACAATTCACAATCTATAGCACACAAAAATAATCCACATTACACAAGGCCAAGCTAAAAGCTACAACCCATGTAATACTCATATGATGGACGTCTAAGACTCATATGACCCACCATGGATCTCCTAGACACCATACCAGCCACTACCATAACTTAATACTCACTAAATCCCTTGCACTCTAAAACTCAGAAAACGCAGAATTTTTGAGTACATTCACTCACATGAAATCACGACAAATAAAGCTTAAAAACTCACACCAAAAATTTAACATGGTCTCTCATAAGCATAGAAGCTAATCCCAGAAGGCCATGGACCAATAACACACACAAGTACTCATAGAAAATTAAAACTTGTCAACTACTCAAATTCGGATCTGAACGCACACCAAAAAGTTTTGATTTTTAATAATTACTTCTTCAAGTTTTTATCGTGAATCCTCTTCGTGGTAGTCTAATATAACCTAAAACTTAACTATTCCAGAAGGCCAAGTCAAAATACCACTTTTACAACCACATGACACCCTCAAACTTTTACCCAAAATCTGTCCCGGTTTGACAGCTTTGACACCTTATCAAAGAAAAATCAAAAGACCGACTTCCCGACCTCAAAATTGATCGTGGATGGACTTTTTGGAAAGCTCTTTCATTATACTTAAATTTAGACTTAAAATTCGTGACTTAACTCATCACCATCTGTTATATATACTCACATATTTACAGCCTTACAAATCTGTCCAAACCCTAACACATAATCTAACGCGTTTAACACTCAATTCCCTTAACCATTACCCATAATATTAACATCTAATCATCCTAATATGTTTTACTTCAATAATTTACAGAAAATTACAAACCCTAGATCCATCATATTAATTGTTGATACAAAAGTTGGGCGTACCTGGTTATGGGCTTATACTCTCGTACCAATTCAATCCTTAGCACTTGTTACCTGCGTACTAAGAAAATAAGACAACACCGTTAGGCTTATCGAGGGATTGTCTCCCCCGATTAGACTCCGGCGTGAGAGTAAGTAATCGATTTAGGGTTCTTGTAAAGAGTTAGGGTTGAATATCGTACCTTTGAATGAGAATATATCATTCCTTTTATAGGGACTGAAACCGCGTGGGTTTCTTGCTCCTTACTCTTCGCACTCGTGGTGCTTATCCGAGGTAAGGATATCTATTCCTTGAATAGATAATCCTTATCGTGTACCCGGTGGGTCAGATTGGGCCTTTGCGCTTCATGAGCCCAAAGTGTTAACACTGCGGCCCATACCATTGTCATGGTAGCCCTTATCGTAGTGGGCTTGGGTGTAAGTAATGTCTATCATTTGGGCTTGTGGCCCAAATATAGGCTATACGTCATCATGTCCCCCCAGTCTAGTGTGCGCGGCTCGTAGCCGCGGATACTAGACTAATATTAACAGCGGTAAGCGTAGCGGGAAAGCATTGGAATATTGCCGCCAATTTAAAGTGCAATGCACCTAGGCATAGGTATTTCAAACGTATACCTCGAAAATTAGGGGTAGTATCCACGTGGCCCTCGTAAATCGGGAAAAAGTGCGTGTACCGGTTCAGTTCCAACCACACGTTTTCGTTAGTGGGATCCACGTGGAGAGAAATTAGGGTTTTTACCACCCTATATAAGAGTCACCGCCTCCCATTTTTACATACACACAGTAAAACACACACTTACTCACTATTCACCTTCTTTGAGAGCGTTTTTTGCAAATAAACTTACTTCACTTTTCGTAGGTAATTTGTGTGTGTCCCACTTAGTTTTTGCAAATGAAAATGGTTGCTCAATTGGAGGAGTTTCGCTCCGCGATGTCCATTGAAGACGTTATTCAGTTCACTTCCGACTATTTCGTGCCTTTGGATGTACATCTAGAGGCTCCAGATGTCGACGCGTGTATAGCTGACTTCCCCGAAGGGAAGATAGGGCTATATACGAAATTTTTTGAGTACGCGAATTACCGCGTGCCCATATCTATTTTTCTGAGCGATCTGCTCAATCACTATCGTCTTCACATCTCTCAGCTGCACTGTATAGGTGCGGCGAAGATGTCGAATTTTGAAGTAAACTGCCGTTTACTTGCGATAGAACCGACCGTGGACTTGTTCCGCTCCTTTTACCACACAACGTGGTCAAATGGTTGGGTTTCCTTTGCGAAGCGCCAGGGGGCGCTTCAGTGTTATACGAAAAAAGTTGACGCCCTTAAGAATTGGAGGGAGTTCTTCTTTTGGGTAGATGATGTAGTCTTTCCCTCTCCCTTTGAGTTTTATACTCAGGACTCCTTACCAAGGGATGGGCGCCCCGCACCCGGTTCCTACAGTCTTGCTGACGCGCAAACTTTAGATGCCAATCGACTGGCCATTAACCCCTATCCGGAGGTGTTTTTGGTACATGTGGGGTTGAGTCGCGCTTATTTTGGCGCTGCAGATGAGGTTCCTACTTTTTTAAGTGAGGATGGCCAGGGTGGGTGTTCATCCTTTAATCTTCATGCTTTGTAAGTCTTTGATTCTTGTTTTCGCGTCTTTAATAACTAATCCCTTTCGTGTTTTCTTTCTTTATTGATGCGCGCAGAGATGGATCTGTTCGCGGTGGTCAAGCTGGACAGGCCAAAGCAGATGACCATAGGGGTGCGTCCTCTAAGGGAAGGAGAGCAGCCCTTGCTGGAGGCGACGGAGGGGCATTTGACCGTCCTTCCTGATGCGGTTCCTGAGGACACGCCACCACTTCAGGTGACGCCTGTCCAGAGTGTGCCACCTAATCCGGAGGTGGTGCCAAATGTGGAAGTGGCGCATGAGGAGGCGCGATCAGGGTCATCTGACAGCATCCAGATCCTGAAACCTGAAGAGGCGCTGAGGGAGGAAGTTGCGCAGAATTCGAAGCGCAAGGGAGAGGCTGGGGCCAGTAGCACCAGGAAGAGGCGTCGACACATCATCAGAGATGCGGAGTCAAATGCGGAAGAGACCTCTACCTCTGGCGCTCGGTTGAAGGTTGATGATGCTTCTCCGTTTTTGTAAGTGTGCACTTCTTTTTCTTTTTCTTTTCTTTTTTTTTTTTGTCGATTACTCGTTGTAATTTTTGTTGACTGCCTTTGTTGCGTAGGGATGACGGCGCGAAGGATGATGAGGTTTCCTCTCCGCAGAATGAAAACAAGGAGGGGAATACTCAGGCTGCTGATGGTGGTGGGGCGCAGCAACTAATGGATGAGTTGGCTGCGACCACTGCACGCCAAGCTGAGCTGGTGGCTCAGTTGAAAGGGAAGTATGCTGGGGAGAGCCGTGCTCTTGCCCAAAAGGAGGAGGAGTTGGCGACCCTCCGTGCGCAGTTGGCTGATGCGTAAGTGGAGCTGGGGGCCTCAAAGGCGTATGCTGAAAAGATAGCTCAAGATAAGGTGAGCATGTTAGCTGACCTTAAGTACGCGAGGTCCAAGCTTGAGCAGATAAAGGCGAGGACTTCCTGGTCGGTGTCTTATCTTGAAGAGAAGAGGGCGGAGCATCATGCTAGCGTCCAGGAATTTCAGGGGCGCATGGAGAAGGCGGTTGCGATGCAAGAGGAAAAACTGCGCGCCCTCAGCATAGAGTATGACGAGGAGTTGTACCCCCATCTGATGTCCACTATAGCTGAGCACAGGTATCTTTGTTTACTTTGTTGTTACAATTACTTTACCATCGTGTTGTTTACTTACACAAATTTGCGCTTGTGAATGCAGATGGTTGATTAGCCATGGGTTGCGCCTGGCAGCCCTGAGCACATTAGAGTCTGCTGAGGTAGTGGAAGCTTTTGGGAAGGTTGTGCACTGCGCGATTGCGCGTGGTCGGTCGCAGGCTATGGATGACCTTCGTGAGGCCAAGCTGTTGGAGAAAGACTTGGCGGATGTTCCTGGTTATAGCCCTACAGCTTATGATGAGCTGCTGCAGGCAATGGCGGGGCTGAAGGTTCTTGAGTTGCCGCACATAGGGAAGTTGGAGCGCGATCAAGATGATCCCATAGCTGTGCTGATGGCGGGTCTAACTTTGCAGCGCCATCTTGTGGAGAACGCGGAAGAGGAATTAGATTATTATCTAAAACCTGATGTATCGCAGCTTCAAGTCCCTGTGTTCGCACGGCCTCGCGATATCCTGAAGCCTTTTGCTCTTGAAAAGGAAGTTCCTTTGAAAGAGGTGTTGGAGCGACATGCGCAGAGGGTCGCCGTGAAGAAGGGTATCAAGGGCAAGGCCGTGATGTGTGGCATTGGCGCTGCAAACCTTCCTAGATCAGATGGCGTAGCCGTAAGCGTTCCGACCGTGTCTATGCAGGATGCCATAACCTTGAGTAAGCTTAAGGAAACGGGGAGTTCCGCCGCTCCAGAGGAGAGTCCGGAGCATCGCCATAGTATATAGGCTTTTTGTATATTTATGTATCTTTCCTTGTAATTATTATTAATAAATGTGGAATAAGATACATTTTTTGCTTTTAACTTGTGACTTAAGTATACTTGCATTGTTTGCGAAGTTTTATTATTTGACCAAGTGTCTTGGTTCGTTATATTGCTAAGCTCGTACGTTGTACTTGGTATATGCGCATCCGTCGTGGGGTGCGCATGTGGAACTTACCTCGACGTCTCAAGAGTAAGGCGCTTAGCAAGGATACATGATCCAATGTTGATGGGTTTGCAACCCTCTTATTCAACGAGTAAATTAGTAGGTTAACTCATCCTTTATGCCTTTGTGGGTCTTTAAGTGGTGCATGCACGCCATGTAGGCAAAAATATAAGATAAACAATATTGACATATATGCAATAAAGTAAAATGCGCTATGGAGTTAGCTAGAAACCATAACATTTTATTAATACTTGCAAGTAATTAGAAAAAATAGAAAATACAATTCCTAGAAAAGAAAAAGAAAGACAAACACTTATTGGGCACCTCGTAGGATGCAAGTGTGTTTGTGTAAGGGCCGTAGCCTAAAAGTAGCATTTTTTGAGATTGCAGATGTTCCAAGTGCGCGCCAGGTCGTGACCTTCCATATCGCGCAGCCTGTATGCGCCGTTGCCGAGCGCGTCTGTGACCTCGTAAGGTCCTTCCCATTTGGGTCCGAGCTTGCCCGTGTTTTCTGCGTGGCTCGCGTCGTTGGCGCGGTAAACAAAGTCCCCTGGCCTGAATGAAGTGTGTTTGACTTTTTCATCATAATACTTCTTCATTTTTGCCTTAGCCTTTGCTTCGCGTATAGCTGCGCGTTCGCGTCTTTCTTCCAGTATGTCTAAGTCTATGCGCCGTTCCTCGTCATTTGTCGTGACGTTGACCTCTGCTGTGCGTATGGTTGGCATTCCTATCTCGGCTGGTATGACGGCTTCTTTTCCATAGACTAGGGAAAATGGCGTGTCGCCAGTACTGGTTTTGATCGTCGTGCGATGCGCCCACAAGACGTGCGAGAGCTCATCTACCCACTTTCCTTTGTGTCTGTCAAGGCGCGCTTTTATTCCTTCGCCTAGACTGCGATTTGCGCGCTCAACTAGGCCATTGGTTTGTGGGTGTTTAACTGAAGCAAAGTGTTGTGTGATGTTCAACTGTGCGCACCAATCTTTGAATGGGTTATCACAGAATTGTTTTCCGTTGTCTGATATGATTTCGCCCGGTAGGCCGAAGCGACAGACAATGTTGTCCCAAACAAAACGCTTGACTTGGTTTCCCGTGATGTTCACCACCGCCTTTGCTTCGATCCACTTTGTGAAGTAGTCTATGGCTACGATGAGGAATTTTACTCCTCCAGCTGCGACAGGGAAGGGTCCTGCTATGTCAATACCCCATTTGTAGAATGGCCATGGTGAGGTAATTGGTGTTAGCTCTTGTTGTGGTCGGCGCGGAATTGGTCTATGTACTTGGCAATTGCTGCATTTTCTTATCAGATCGCGTGCGTCACGATGCATTGTTGGCCAATAATATCCTGACCTTAGAGCGCTTGCCACCACGGATCGTGGTCCTGAGTGCATACTACATGATCCAGCATGGATTTCACGGAGTACGTAGTCTGCTTGAAGTGGTCCGACACATCTGAGCCATGGCTGTAAAAAAGACCGTCGATAGAGTACATTGTCGCGTAGTTCAAATCGTTGCGCTGCGCGTCGTATTCTTCGAGCGTCTTTATGATCTTGGGGTAGGACTCCCTTGCTAATAAATTCGATGATAGGTGTCATCCATGTAGGATCTTGTTCTATTATCACCGTTGATATCTCCCTCTCTAAGATTGACTTGTTTTTTAGGGTTTCTACCAATACCTGTTTTGAGAGGTGTGCAAAGCTTGTGGATACGATCTTGCTAAGTGCGTCCGCCTTCTTATTATCTCCTCTAGGCACCTGTTTTATTGTGAACCTATCAAAGTTTTTGATCAAAGATTTTGTCTTTTCCAGGTATTGGGTCATGTGTTCATCCTTGGCCTCGTATTCACCTAGCACGTGGTTAGCAACCAGTCGCGAATCTACGTTTGCTTCTAGGTTGCGAACACCCATTTGAATTGCAATACGTAGTCCAGCGAGTAGGGCTTCGTATTTTGCCTCATTGTTTGTGGCTGTGAATTCAAAGCGCAGCGCATAGGTGAATTCCATGCCTTCTGGATTTGTAAGAATAAGGCCTGCGCCTGATCCTTCTACACATGAAGATCCATCTGTGAACAGAATCCAGGGTTCCTGTAAATCTGTTTTAGCTGCAGATGTCGGGCTGTCGCTGTCTGGCTTCTCCACGATAAAATCGGCTAGGACTTGTCCTTTGATTGCAGTGCGCGGTCTGTATGAGATGTTATACTCAGTTAACAGTACACTCCATTTTTGTAAGCGTCCTGATGCGTCAGGCTTAGAGATAACTTGTTTGATTGGCTGATCAGTGATTACAACTATTGGATGCGCTTGAAAGTATCTGCGCAACCTTTTGGCTGTGAACACTAGAGCCAAGACCAGCTTCTCCATAGCGCTGTAGTTAATCTCTGTTTTCTTTAGGGCTTTACTTACGAAATATATGGGTGTCTGGACGGAGTTCCTGTCTGTCAATAGAACAGCGCTGACTGCTCCATGGGTTGCCGATAAGTACATGATTAGCTCTTCCCCTGGTCGCGGTGCGACAAGTTTGGGAAGAGATGCCAGATGGTTTTTGAGTTGTTGAAAAGCTTCTTCCGCTTCGGTAGTCCAGCGAAAGTCTCCCTTTTTTGTACACTTTGTGAGTGTTTTAAAGAGGGGAAGAGATTTGTCTGCTGACTTAGATAAGAAACGGTTTAGCCCCGCTAACTTTCCATTCAGCGATTGGACTTCTTTGAGTGTGCGCGGTGAGGGGAGATCAATAACGGCCTTTGTCTTTTCTGGGCAAGGCTTGATTCCACCGGGTTCTATCAGGTATCCAAGGAACATCCCTTCGGTCGCGCCAAAGGTGCACTTTTTTGGATTTAACTTCATGTTGATCCGCCCCAACGTTCGGAATGTTTCCTCGATGTCGCGCACCAATTCGTCCTCTGTATGGCTTTTTATGACAAGGTCGTCAACATAGACTTCCAAGTTGCGGCCTACTTGTTTTTCGAAGGCTGTGTCCACTAGTCGTTGGTATGTCGCGCCGGCGTTCTTCAGGCCAAAAGGCATTTTTGTGTAGCAGTATACTCCTTGACTGGTGTGGAAAGCTGTTTTTTCTTCATCTTCCACTGCCATCTGGATCTGATGATACCCTTTATATGCATCTAAGAAGCATTTGAAGGGGTATCCGCACAAGGACTCGACCTTCCAATCTATCTCTGGCAGTGGATAGCAGTCCTGCGGACATGCTTTGTTGAGGTCCGTGAAGTCCACGCACATCCTCCAACTGCCATCGCTCTTCTTTACCATAACTGGGTTAGAAAGCCAGTCGTGATAGTATACTTCGCGCATGATGCCTGCGTCTACGAGCTTATGTACTTCTTCCAGAATAGCCTTTGCACGATCTGGGGCCTGGTCGCGCTTCTTTTGTCGTATTGGAGGGTACCCTTGTCGGATTTGTAGCTTATGTTCTGTGATAGAGCGCGGTACTCCCGTCATATGCTTTGGTTCCCATGTAAAGATGTCTAGGTTCTTTTGCAAGAGTGCGCATACGGCTGCTTTACCTTTGTCAGATAAAGATCCTCCAATCGAAACTTGTTGTTCCGGATAATCTGGGTGAATAGCGACTTTTAAATTTGGCGTTTTTTCCGTGCGCTGTTCTGGAATAGTCTTTGCTTCAGTTGTTACTGCGATGCATTCTCTTGGTGGTACTGTTGTGTTATAGAGAGTGACCACTCCTCCTTCTACTGGGAATTTAAGCATTCCGTGCGCTGTAGATGGTACCGCGCGCATGGATGATATTCCCCGTCTTCCAATGATACCATTGTATGGTGAAGGAGACTTTATTACCATAAAGTTTATCCATGTCGCGGTTGAGTGTTGTTCATCTCCTACGACCACCAATAAGCGTAGCAGCCCCATGGGCCAAATCTTTTCTCCTGTGAATCCTGTTAATGACATTGTGGCTGGTATCAACTGACTTTGGATTTCAGGTCGCAGCCTTTTGAAACAGTGATCGTACAGGATGTCTGCGGATGCTCCACCATCAATGTACATGCGGTGGATGTCATGTCCCCCTGTATGTATCTCAATGGTTAGAGGCTCCACGACTGCGTTGTCCGCAGCTATAGTAGGGAAGGATATCTCTTTTTCTGGAGAGAATTTTTGGCTGACTTTTTGCTTTATCTTGCGTTGCCATGATTGTATCATGTATATAGTATCAGCTTTTTCCTTTGGGGGTTCTTTCTTACCTCCGTTTCTCTGTTTATCTTTCCCTTCCTTGATGTTCTTTACGAGGTGGTCCATCCTTCCCTCTCTAACTAACTTTTCAATTAGTTGTTTTAGTTAGACGCACTCGTTAGTTGTATGGCCTTTTTGGCCATGGTACTCGCAGTATCCACTACCTAGGCGCTTTTCTTCTGCGGTGCGCATCGGTGGTGGTTTTGGGAAGTTCGCACCTTCTGTTACAAATATCTCTCTCGGAGTCTTAGTGAGAGGAGTTTATTTGTCGTTGTCTCTTCCACTGCGATAATTCCTGTTGCGGTTGTTATTCTGATCATTGGATTGTCTCCGCGGCTGTTCTTGTTGCCTATAGTTTGAATAACCTTTTTTGCTATCCGCAGCAGCTGCTTCTCCTTGTATAAAGGATCTAGTGCGCTTTGTTAATTCGTCAAAGGACTGTGGAACTTTGTCATTAAGCTTCCGGATGAGTTCTGGGTTATTGATCCCATTCATGAACCCTGAAATTTTTAGGATTTCAGGACATGTCTTTACTTGTATGCACTCATCTTTGAAACATTCCATAAAAGCGCTGGTTGATTCCCCTTGGCGCTGTTTCACTCTTGCTAGCTCCACAGGGTTTTTAGCGCACTTCTTTCGCTGGGTGAAGTTGAGGCGGAATGCTTTCCGTAATTCCTCAAATCCACCGATGCTCCTACGTGGGAGTTTGCTAAACCATGTGCGAGCGTTTCCTACTAACGTGGAATTAAACATGTGGCACCACACAGGGTTTTTAGCGCACTTCTTTCGCTGGGTGAAGTTGTGGTCTGAGTAATCGCTGATGCGTCGTGTAAACGCATCAATTTTCTGGCGTCGCCACGGGAGAGACATATCTTCATTCTCCTCCTCGCGACGTCTTCCTCTTGACTTCCAGTGTCCTGTTTCTTTATCCTCGTTGTCCGAGGAGTCGCTGGAAGAAGGGTAGTCCCTTTTTCGGCGCTTGCGCCTGCTTCTTTCGGAAGAGGATCCTGAGGGATCTCCGCTTGGGGATCTTCTTCTCCCCAATCTGTCTTGGATTCTCCTACTCCCAGGTTTGGAAGATCCTTGGCTTGGCAAATGTTGAGGCCCTAATCGATCATGTATTCCCCGACTGCCAAGTCTGGAGTGGACGTTGGTGCGCCTCTCGCTGTCTCCAGAATATTGTGAATCAGATATCGTACCCAACCTATCATGGATAGTGGTACGTTCTGCGCGTCTTCCTCGTGGGTGACGCGGTGGTGATGGTTCGCGCTCAAGAGCAAAATTGAGTCGGGCTTGTAGGCTTGCGCTTGCTCTTCTTGTTGCTTCTTCTTGCATGAGGGCGGTAAGGGTTTCATAATTTTGGGATACAAAGTTTCCCAAAGTTAGATCCTGTGCGTCCTCGGTTGTTGCAAGAATTTCTGCCTCAGTGTTAGGCGCCCTGTTCCGTTCAGGCGCGCCTGGCGGCACAGTGTTGTTCACTGCGGCTGTAGCCTGATGAGGAGTGGTAAAGAGGGTGCGTTGGAGTTCCTCAACGCTTGGGACCACTGAAGAAATTATAGGTAGTTCCGTTGCTGGAAGAGGTTGGGTTGTCCCCGCCTCTTGGTGATCAGGTGCGCTGGTTGTCCCAGCAACCTGTCTAGAGGTTGAATCTTGTCGATTCTTCCTCTGATGGTCACGTTTTTCTGACTGCGGAGTCCGCTGACTTGAATTCTTATGCTTCGTCATTCTAGTGTTTGGTTCTTAGTAGGGTCCCACGGATGGCGCCACTTGTTGATACAAAAGTTGGGCGTACCTGGTTATGGGCTTATACTCTCGTACCAATTCAATCCTTAGCACTTGTTACCTGCGTACTAAGAAAATAAGACAACACCGTTAGGCTTATCGAGGGATTGTCTCCCCCGATTAGACTCCGGCGTGAGAGTAAGTAATCGATTTAGGGTTCTTGTAAAGAGTTAGGGTTGAATATCGTACCTTTGAATGAGAATATCTCATTCCTTTTATAGGGACTGAAACCGCGTGGGTTTCTTGCTCCTTACTCTTCGCACTCGTGGTGCTTATCCGAGGTAAGGATATCTATTCCTTAAATAGATAATCCTTATCATGTACCCGGTGGGTTAAATTGGGCCTTTGCGCTTCATGAGCCCAAAGTGTTAACACTGCGGCCTATACCATTGTCATGGTAGCCCTTATCGTAGTGGGCTTGGGTGTAAGTAATGTCTATCATTTGGGCTTGTGGCCCAAATATAGGCTATACGTCATCATTAATTATTACATGAATCATAACAATAATTGATTAATTACACATAAGGGTTAAAGATTTTACCTTGATTCTTGATTATTGCTAGACAATTATGAAACCCTAATTTTTCCCCTCTTGATTCTCCATGTGTCGACCCATAATTGCAGAAAAAACGTTTTAGGGGTGTTTGGTTTGGTATATATATTAATTATGGATAATCCTTGGGCCTAAGAGTCATATTTGGACTCAAATTGTGTTTTCTTTTTCCCCCTTATCCCTTAAATCCGAATTTTACATATATATATATATATATATATATATATATATATATATATATATATATATATATATATATATATATATATATTATTAAATTTATTTATTACACTCAAAACCTCATACTTTTCATATTTTATAAATACCCATAGCTAATCCTAACGTCTTACGCGATAAACCTCAACTTTTACGACAACCGGAAAAATTATCATTTTCAAAACAAAGTTTCCAAAAATAGAATTTCACACTCTTTTTTAAATATAACTCATAAAAACAAATCCCACGTAACTTACTAACACTCAATTACTTGAACGAAGCCTCGTTACGCAAAAAACACAAAAACACCAAAACTACACAAGTCATTTCTACACCACAAAGGTGATCAAAATGAACTTTCCCAAATTCCAAACTTTCCAAATCACAATAAAACCACTTATGCAAAGGGATTTAGTGCTAAAACTCACCCATATCACTCATATATCACTTCAAACACCTAATACACACCAAACAAACTTCAACCGAGTCAAGACTATCAGTCAAACTGACCTGCTAAAACCACAGTTGTTACATATTTAGTCCTTAATAATTTTTTTCCTGATCGTTTTATTTTGATTTTAGATTAGACACAACATTCTCGCAGCAACGCGCGGATGCCCTCACTCGTTAGTACTAAAATACAAAAGTTCATCAATTAAGTATTAAATATCATCAAAACATTACAAATATGAGCAATAAACATAAGATATTGATACTAAATATATGTATATATTTGATGTTATCATTAATCCAGTTTTGCTTATGATTGTGCTGGCTGATTTTACTTTCAAGGTTTGCTATATTTTGTATTTATAGTAATTCTTCCCTATTTAAGTAGAAATGTCAGTCACATGCTTGAGTGTCTCACATGTAGGAATTTTATCTCTCTACAAAATTTGAATAAAATAAAACACACAACTTTCAGTTTTATTCACCTTAAGGATTGTCTTTTCTTCGTAGTTTTAGATCATGTAATGCACCTTTTAGGATTTTTGTTTTCTTATTATGTGGTTTTGAATACGATTTTTACGAGCAATACAAAGAATTAGATGAAACCAAAATATGTTTAAATGTTAAAATATGGACCAGAGATGATAGATCCTTTGGCAAAATGAAGGCTGAGTATGGGAAAAGCGCCATGCAATTAATAAGAAAATACCTAATCAAATCAATTTTAAGTTTTAATTTCAAAAGAAGTTAGCTTGTTTGCACAATGTAGCTCTTTTGTAACTACTCATGTTTTTTCTTTTTTTTTTCTTCAGATTACACAAAAGACATGTGTATTCAAAACAATGTAAGTGGATGTTTATATGTGTTGAAACGTGGGTAATGGAAATTGTTGGTGCAATGATAACCAAAGTCCTTATAATATTTTAATGATGACAAATTTACATCTGAAACACTTAAAATAACAAGCGATAGCTAAAACAAAAAATGGAAATATTGGGCCTAGCGGGGGTTACACATGGCCAGCGCGCCAGATTCTGAATTCCGTAGTGTTTCATGTAACACCCCCAATTCATGGATGCAGCGGAATTCAAATTGGGTGTTACTCGACGGCACAATAGTCACAATGATAGAAAACGAACTCTAATTGAGTCGTTTTAAAAGATTTATCATTCAAATTGTATAAATATCAGAGATTACAAAATGAGGTCCCAGATGGTTCCATGTTTACAAATTGCATTAAACGAGTTTTTGAATGATAATAGAATTTATAGCCCTCTTGAATATCCGTGCCCTTCCGTGCCATCCTTGATCATCATGGACCTGAAATACATGCTTAAGAGGTCAACACAAAGGTTGAGTGATATTCATAGAGTTTGTTTAATGGTTGAACACAATATGTTGGTAGTATGAGTTAATTAGACTCATACTCATGGTTGGAAAACAAAACAGGTAGGCTACGTTATTATACGCCCATAAAATGTATTATACACTAAGCTTATGACACCAAAACGTTAACGGGTACCAATATCAATCGGCGGAGTTATCCCGGTAGGTACTTTGCTAACATACCTAAATCTCAAATATTAGTGCATTTGTTTGAACTTAGTCAAAACAAATGGGATTCGTCAATCCCAATAGGCCTATTCACAATATTCGCGCTCACTATTACTAGTGATTAAATGGTTCATAATAAGGGATATTGGTTTTAGCAAGGATAGTACTTAGTGATAATAAAACAATCAGGCAAGCATACAATTGAAAAGCATTGTGTTCGGTTTAAAATAGCATGTATTCCCCCCAAGGGTTTGTAAAACAATTAAGTAATGAAAAGTGGGGCTATGAACTCACCGTGAGTTGGATGATGTATAATGAGAATGATGGATATGCCGTGAGAACTTCTACGAGCAACCTAGAATAATTGTTGCAACTTAGGTTTGGAATAATGTCTAAGAATACGAAGAATTGCCTATATATGTCTTGCATTTAGTCCATGATGTAGTACTTAGTATAGTGTAAGTCTTTGAAAAGAAATGGTTCATGAAACATGTATAGTTTATATATCGTTTACTACCGTTCGGGCCGACATAATTCAGAAGTCATGTAGTAAACGTTCGAGGAGCCAGGACACTTTAATTCGTAAATCCACAACTCATCTCAATGGCTTACTTAATGAACTCCTCACATAAGGCTCCCTACTATTGTAGTATTTGATAATATATATATATATATATATATATATATATATATATATATATATATATATATATATATATATATATATATATATATATATATATAAGTTTTGACCCGAAAGTTACATGTCTAATATTTGAATAAACTTAGGAAAGTTTACTTTTACATGAAGATTGTTATTAGAATGAGTTTCTTAAATCTTGTATGACAATTACTTGTAAGATCTCATGGTTCTTTAGATGGAGTAGATCCAAATTGCATGTTTAAGTTATCGCTAACTCTTTTGCTCATGTTTTCGCCTAGGTAAGTTTATATGGTCATTAGTCATGGCCTTGCCGTGACCTTTGGTCATTGTTCCATGGTCTTGAGACTCAACCTTGGCCTTAGCCATGGTTGTGGTCTTGGCTTTTGGTCATTAGACCTCTTGGTTTCATTTAATCATAACTATAACATGGTCATTTGGTCTTAAAAACGGGCTGTTAAGAATTTGAAGAAAAATATCACTCGAAAAGCGTTTTCAGGGTTTGAGCTTCTTTGCTCCTAAACGAAAACGTCGTTCCGGACAACTTTCGTGTTTTAACTTTTTGATGAATCGGAACAGAAGGGCTTCAAAAAAATACGGATTTTGATCAGAATGCTATTTTGGCAGATTCGGCGTTTTGGTTTCGCTAACTTCTTTTGGCCATAATTTTTGACTCGTGTACTCGTTTTAGGTGATTCAAATTGCTATGTTTTCCTTGTTAAGTCCTTTTTAACAGTAGGTAAGTGTCCAATATCATGGTTATACTATTTTGGTCGTGGTTCTCCATAAAAGTCACTAGTTTTCTTGTTATCTTAACATAAGTTAACATATGTTTACCATTTTACCAATTTTTATACATCATGAACATAATAACAAGACAATATATAGTATGAATGACATATAAATAGCATGAAAATGATATTTAACAAGAAAGCATGTTAGGGTTTGCTTACAACTTTAGCTTTCTACAAGAAAGGTAAGTAACATGTAAGGTAAGGACTTTGATTGATTACTTCTCTTCACTTCATGCAATCTTTCTACCCTTGTATTCTTGAAAGAGAGATGATGAAAGTTGAGGTGACTTGAGTAGATTCAAACTCAAGAGAAATCACCAAAGTTTCTAGGGTTTGGAAGTAGTTTAATGAATCAAAACCAAACTAGAGTTTAAGTGTTGATATTGTCCTTGATTCTTGAATAAAACTTGAAGTGAACTAGCCAAAAGGGTATGGTGTTTGTGTGTGTGTTGTGGGACGGCAAGGAGGGGGAAGGGAGGCTTTTATATGAGCTTGAGGAGGTTACAACTTGACTAGTCAAAGCTTGGAGAGAAAGCTTTGCAAGGTGTTGCAAGATTAGGCTAAACTTGGAGCCTAAGTTGCAAGGTGTTGAAATCTTGGACAAGCTTATCATCAAGATACCAAGTGTCATGGTGACTCTTCCTAAATTCGTTCACCATAAGTCTTGGATGACTAAATGGTTAAAATTTGGTATTATCTAGTTTACGGAGTCAGTTTTGGTTCTGGTAATCGATAGCAGTAAGTATTTAAGTCACGAAACTTAAAACCGGGTATCGTAAAAATGTGAAACTTGAAAGAATGGTTAAACATGTCAATATACTCCATAATAAAATATAAAATGAGTGGTAGGTTCTATTGGGGTGCTAAAACCCTGCTAAAACTGGAAACACGGGTCTGAAACGCGTAATACGTAAAACGTACGAATATTGTGTAAAATTGAGAAAAGTAAAATGTTACTTTTCTAATATGATAATAATGATCTAAATGACTTATAATGTCTAGACTGAGCTCAGTCTAGTGTCGGTTGGTATTTAATGTCTTTTAGACATAAACCGTAAGCCTAAAAATCAAGGAATGATTTATAAAATCAAGGAATGATTTTTGGTCAAAGGAGGAGGGAAAAATATGTTGACTTTTTCCAAAAATGTGAAAACTCAAATTGTCTTAGAAACGCGGTGCAGGTATAGGCTAAGGTTACGGCTAAGTAAAAGTGCTTAAAAACGAAAATTCCTGTTTCTCACGGCCGAGGTTTATTTGGTCACATTTTTCTCAGTCATGATTAATTCTCAAATAAATCATGAGTGTATCAAACATTTTTCTGATGCGGGGAAAATTAACGCGGTCGAGTTTCGTTGTACGTAGGATTTTTGAATGACGTTTTACCCTAAAACGTGTATTTCCTTAATAACTTTCGCGAAAATGATCTGATGAGTGTCAAACTTTTATTTTGCTATGGAAATGATTTATCATACTAGAATATGAAATAAAAATCAAATTTCGGGAAAATGAATAGTAAAAAGTGAATAGTAAAAATGAATAGTGAAATTTTCGGGAATAGAAGTTAACCTGAAAATGTGAATTGTTACATTTCAGTTTTTCAAAGTCAGCTTTCCTCTTACCCGACTAAGGTGCTTCTTTCAATTAAGGTTCGTACATGATATTTGAGAAGCTTACTTTTAGATTTAGACTTAGAGAGGTCCCCAAAACAAGTACTCCTGATTTTTCATAAACGTTTTTACAAAGCCTCGAGCCAATATAAAATTGTTTTTCCTCAAACTTAGGAGGTTTATACTTTCATTAGAACTTTAAAGGAAAGTATTCAAGTGACCATAATTCTTACGTCTATCTTTACTAATCACGTAACAGGTTTACTCCCAAATTGGTCATTTAAGTCATGGTCACTTTACGTAAACGCAATTCTCTCATTTATGAGATGTTGATTTACCTTGATGCAAAACACTCATCTTACTTGCATCAAGATGATTAGTAAATGATTTAATTGTGGGTTAACTAAGGATTATCAAATTTGAATACTTGAATTTGGATTCATCAAAGTTTAACATTCTTTAAATATTTTCAAATATTCCACAGAAACATTCTCTTACATCCCCTTACACACTTTTGTACTTGTATCCCCTACATGCCAACAAAATCCCCTACACATTCTCTTTGCCATATGATCATCTAAAGTCAGATTCAGCACCATTCTTCTTCTCCAAACTTCATTCACCATTACCACATTCTCTACATGTGTTTCTTAGATTGGGGACATCACTTTCTTACACACTTTTACCTCTACTACTTCTCACACACTCTTAACATTCATATTTGAATTTGAATCACCCCCACACACAATAATACATGCCTAAACTTATACACACTCACAACTTTTCTAATTTGAATTTGAATTCAAATAACACCTCCCTTCACTCGACCTTCCTCAAATCATCTCTACACCTTAATTGCTAACTCACACATCTTGCATATTCTTACAATGTGTCATTCACTTTGCTTCCTCTATACTCTTCCATCTCACAATCACCAACTAGCTTGAATTTAAATTTTAAATTACAAATCATATCACTCACATACTTCTCACCCTTCATTTCCAAGTTTTCTTTTACAACTCACTTCACTCACACACTCTTACACTTCTATGCCACAACTTTCTTACACACTCAACCCTCACGTCATACAACTCACACTCTAATAACAAGTTTTTGAATTTGAATTTTGAAATTCAAATTTGGGAGGCAAGGTAATAACCAACCCTTGGGGAGCACACAAAGTTATTATCCAACATCTATTGTCCAATGGTTATACTTTACTTTTTTTTTTTTTTTTTTTGGAAATTAGACTAAACCCCTAACTATATAGTTTTCAATTCACCAAATGTTTTTAAACACATAAACCTTGGCTAAATAAGTTGGTTAACATTACCCCACTTTGAGTGTTGGAATGTTATTAAAAAGGTCAAAGGTAAAGTGCAACTAGGGGTTTAACAATAGTCGAAAATTAATAAACAAAACCCGACGAAATTTCAGGACTGCACCCGGTACGCCAGCGTGTGACCATCATGTCAGGCGCGTCTGGAATTATGTGGGTTTTGCCTATAAATACCCACCTATTGTCTCTTACATTATTACCTATTGCAAATCATTCTTTATCTTTATTTTCTTCTCTCTCAACCCTCTAAGTCTACCATCTTATTGTGTTTTAACTTCTCATCTTAACCATCAATTGATATAACACTTCTTTCCCAAGGGATATTCACAAGAACCTAATCCACTATTATAAATTGTGCTGAGGGTCTTCTTCTCTATACCCTTTCTACTATAATCGAGTCTCTAGGTTAGGTTAGGACGTGATTTGAACAATTAATCATCATTCATTCAATTTCGTTGTAAAAAGTCTTGTACCTTGGTAGTTAAGCCTAGATCATATGTTGATCTAGTTGGGGTTTGATACTTCCGACAGGGAAGTCTGTGTGGTATTTGTAGTTAAGTCGAATCACGAGATTCTTGTGGGTGGTTTCCAAGGGTGGAATACCGTTGGGAGTAGCTCTTCACAGTGAGCGTCGATCTTTGTGCATATTGGTGGAGTAAAGTTGTAACGGTTTGTAATCCACCATAAGGATTATACTTGAGTAATATCATCGGTGTCATGGATTCACAACTGGACATACGGATGGTATTAATCCCACATCCTGAACCAATATATATCGTGGTGTCTATCTCTTTACTCACTTTATATATTGTGGTTGTGATTGTTGTTGTATATATCCACTATTAAGCTTCAAGTTAGTCGAAAAGACCGCATTCACTCCATAGACAGTTCTACATAAATGTCTACTAAAATGAAAGAAGTTGTAGAGGTTGGATTCATTGGAAAGGGCTATCATCACTCATCAATCACGAACATATTATTTAAGGTATTAACCAAAACATATGGTGATTCTTTTTAGTTTGAATGTTAAGGGCAAAATGGTAAAATACTTATTAACCAATAAGCAAAATAGATTCCTAGAGTTTCAAATTCATTTAATGATGAGTAAGTTGAATATTTGGACATACATGGGTATTTTTAAGTTGAATTAATTGTCTAAATAGACCAAAAAACTTGATTTCCAGCCTATAGACTTCGCGTTTTTTTTTTCAAAAAGGCGAAGTCGAGCAAAATTGTAGTGAAGTCGAGCAAAAAATAAAACTGGGGTCGAGAAAAAAAAGTCACGCAGTCGAGCAGTCCATATTTGGAATTTTTTTTACCACAGTCTATAGAGTTGATAAAAATTTTCTCTTGGTCTACATAAGTCATTGGCCCTTTTAAGTTTTATAAAGATATTTATGTAATTATAAAATTTACAAAGATATTAATGTAATTAAGAGATTTTGTAAGAATATAGATGAAATTTCCCTAATTATAAACATGTTATAAGTACTTCATGATTAATTATGAAAATCTTATAACCACGTTAAAAATAGTACAAAAAAATCCTTCAATTGTTTTGACATTGATGATGGTTGTTCACAAAAACCTTAAATGCCAGATAACATTCTAATGTTATTTAGGACTAGATTAATTATTGATGTTAGCTTCGAAGTGACGTCAGATATCAAGATTTGTGGTAGAAGGACTGATATTGTAATATAGGAAAATATGTACTATGTAATGCCTATATAAATGCCTTGATACTCCAATTGAGGGATGTGCAAGAGTTAGGCTATTCATTCATCAATAAACTTTTCCTTTCTCTCAATTCTCTCTCTATTTTCTCTCTTTAGAACCAAACATGGTTTTCTACTTGTTTAATCAATCTTGACCTCCCGAACATATTAGAATCTTGATATTTGGTCATGTACATTTGATATCAAGTGACTACATATGTTTGTGGAGTGTTTTTTTTTTACAAAAACTTTTTAGAAAATGTGTTTAAAAACCAAGCCATATGTTTTTGAAGTTTACCGAGATTCAAGATTCAAAATTATTGCTTTTTAACTGTTAAATTTCAAAACTTTGTTGTTGTAATACCTTGCTAAGGTTTATGTTAAAGATTCCACGGATTAAAAACAAATTTTGTGAAGACTTGATCATGTTTTTGACAAAAAATGCATGTTTTTAGGTGTTTCGGGTTTATAAAGGTTTTGGGCATTTTGATCCAATCTAGTTATGATTTGATGGTTAAGATACGTTTAGAAATGTTTATGTCAAGTGATTTGAAAGTTTTGGGGTACAAATCCTACGGAAAGATGCATTTTTTGGTGTATATGTCTGAACTCAGAAACTTGGTATTTTTTAATATCACCGAATTTCAAATCTCAGAAAAAAGTACATGTGGTAGTGGACCTAGAATTTAGGAATAGTACACTTTGGAATCTTAGCCAAATTTGACCAAGATTGTGTTTTACATTTTTTACCGAGTTCGCTAAGTTTAAAATTCCACCAAGGTCCTCCAAATTTCAAGCATTTACCGAGATCGGCAAAACCCTAGGAAACCACCGAGTTCGGTAAACCTGATTCATTGAGATCCTCCAAAGCACACTTTCACCAATATTATGTTTGCTCTAGTCTACCGAGATCCCTCTAAACCTAATTTACCGAGTTCGGTCAAACCCTAATTCACCGAGTTATGAATTTTACCGAGACTGTCGGTTTGGGGGGAAGCACTACATTATATTATATTTTATTTCTATATTATTTTGCAACATTATTCAAAAAACTGAAAATACCAAAAAGAAAAAGGCGCACTAATCGGGGAGGGGGGAGTAATAACCCAACTAGATCATTACAATGTTTTGTCTTCAAGGATGCTACATAGGAAATTAAAAGTAAATGACAAAAGCCGAGGTATCTTTGGAAGAGAGAGCTTCAGAGCCATCCTCAGAGTTTAAAGACTGCAATGCAAGTAAAAAAGAAGAAAGTTGGTGTATTTAAGAGGAAAAGAGTTATGAAAACAACCTCAGAAATGATGTGCTTATTTAGATTGTATTATTTCTACTTATAGGGAACATTGTACTCAAATCCCGTATGATATCACTTGGTGGAGATTGTTAGCTTTCGAAGTGACGTCAAATATAATGATTTCTAATACATGGACTAATATTGTAATATAGAGAATGATGTACTATGTAACGCCTATATAAACCCCTCAAGACTCCGCTTGAGGAGTGTGCAAGAGTTCGGCTAGTCATTCATTAATAAACTTTTTCTTTCTCTCTACACCCTCTCTACTCTAGAACCAAACATGGTTTTCTACTTGTTTAATCAATCTCAACCTCCCGGACATACTAGAATCTTGATAATTGGTCATGTACAATTGATTTTTGGAAATTTGAATAGATTAAAAGTCAGTGTTTCAGGTGTTTAGATTAAGTATTTTGAATGAAAAGAGGTTAGGTGGTCGTCTTTTCATATCTTATGGAGCAAAGGTTTTATTTATTTATTTATTTATTATTATTATTTATTTTTTATTATTATTTTATTTATTTATTTTTTGTAACCATGGTTTCCGACCTTTTTGAGCAAAGTTGTATATTAAAATTCTCTCTTTTATAATTTTTAGGGTATTCGGTTATGGAACCGGTAATTGGTGACCCGAATCGATAATTTTACCAAAATTTAGAACCGGAACCATCGGGTCTGGTCTTGTTTGGTTCTTATTGGTTCTAAGTTTCGATTTGGTTGTTTGCTTCTTTTGCTCATCTCTAATAAACCATACCATTAAGCTAATGATGTTTATTGGAGAAGGGGAGTCCTTGACTCAAATTTACGCTGCTTAACTTGTAACACCCCAACCCGATAAGGGTAGAAGTGCCACATTATGGTGACATATCAAAGCAAGCACAAGCATACATCTCAAGTAATACAAATGAGTATTAAGGTTACAAGGGAAACTGAAGTACAAGTACAAAAGAAAGTATTACAAATACTAAGTCTGGAATGTACAAAAGCTCCTAATAATCCAAAAGCTATCAAGGTAAGGTCTTCTAAGTCCAATGCACTCTCCACTCATAACCCAGCTTCCTACTAAAACCTGCCGCAGGAAAAGAAATGCGGCTGAGCTACGAGAGCCCAGTGAACAGATATGAAAGTAACAAGCAATATAGAATGATATATATAAGACAAGGGAAAGATAAAGTAAAGCATAAAGGAAGTACAACCGAAGTAAGAAGAACCTGTATTAAAGTTGTAAAGGTGTAAGGTATAAAGGTATAATGGTCAGGTCAGTTATCCACCACGAGCCCAAGTCAAGTAATCAAGTAACCACGCATCCGGAGGGGAGACCTCGGGATACCAAGTATAATATGAGGAGATACTTCTAAGGGTTGGAGTAGCTAGCTCCTAAGATGTGAAAGACGTGTATCGCACACACCATCAGTCACCAAGTATATATATATAGCAAGTAATATCATGAAATATCCATCGAAACAAGTAAACAAATATAGGATGCATCCATACGCCCCAAACGGCCAAATATCTTCATCTCCGTAACAAGTGAAGTAATGGGACGGGATAGGTCATCACTCTCCTACCCTAGAGTCATGCCATCGGTGCATCAATGACACGGACATGGAACCCCATGCCTAGTATACAAGTGGTGGCTCGTAGTCTCAAACTATGGGTCAAAGGTCAAGTCAAGTATCAAGTGTCCAAGTTCAACAAGTAGTTCAAGTCAAGTCCCATATCAAGTGTATCATATCAAGTGTGTCATATCAAGGTTCAAGTCAAGGTTCTAATCAAGATTCAAATCAAAAGGTTTATTATCAAGGCCCATAGTAAAAAGGTTCAAGATAGAAAGGTTTATACCAAGGTTCATACTGAGAAGGTTCACGTGGATTCTATGTTTAAGGTTCAAGGTAAAGGTTCGATAGTGAGAGAGAGTACGTAGAGTTTAGTGTAAAGGTTCATGTCATAAGTTCAAGTAGAGGTTCATATTAGGTTCCAAATAAAAGTTTATGGCAAGGGTTCAATTCAAATGTTTATGTCAAATGTTCATTTAAAAGAAATCTTTTAATAATGGTTCTCATGAAATAAAGGTTTTCAATAAGGTAGTCCTTAAAATAAATATTCATAAAATTAGTGAAACATCATATAAAAGTGGTGTTACATAATGTTCATAACCCTCATTTTAAAATAGTTTTTCCTCAAAATATTTTCATAATATAATTTCTAATAGTTTTCACATCCGGTTATAATATTAAAAGCACTTTCAAAATATCAAGGGTTATATCACGTTCAAGTCAAGGTTTAAATCAAGTATCATAGCATAGGTTTTCAAGACAAGGTATAAGTCAAAGATCGAAATGAGTGATTTTAGCATAGGGATCAATCAAGGTTCAAGTCAATATTATCATATCATGTTTATTATATCAAGTGTATCATGACAAGGTTATTTCATGATTCGAGAATCATAGTATAAGTTTCAAGCAAGGTTCAGTTTGAAAAGGATCATAGCAAGGTTCAATGATCAAGGAAACATAGCAAGGTTCAATAATCAAGGGAATATAACAAGGTTCAATATATCAAAGGAATAGGAAAGACAAGAGTGCATGAGAAACCTGTAGATAGGTCAGAATATCTGTACCTTAACCGAATGCAAACCAAAGAGAAATTCACACGAATGAATACGAAACAAATTACTCCCGCTTCACGGAACCTATATGAATTAAATACTAAGTATTACTTTTCATTCATATGAATTAGGGTACCCATATTAGTATGCTTTCCATTTTTAGTAACTTATACAAAAATAGTAACTTTCCATAATAGGCAGTGATGCGTGGGAATTGCACCAGGCTTTACCTCTCGAGGGATCTCGAGAAGCTTACAACCCCCACCAGGCAGTGTACCTGATCGTTGTAGTATAGTATAGTGACAAGTATCGGGGGATTGATCGTTCAACTCAGGAATAGTGTCGCTAGGATTAGAAAACCTAAAAATTAAGTCTAGAGGTGAGGGATGATTCTTTTTGTATTTTTATATTTTATGAAAAGCAAGTAAAATCTCGGGTTTTGGAGGAGTGGGCGGAATTAGTTGCTAGTCAACTAACCCAATAACTAAGATGCAATCAAAATAAAATAACAAAAATGTAAATAAAACTAATTAAGCTAGTGGTGTGAACTATAAATGAGAAAATTGTGTTTACTTAGATTTCATTACTCCCTAGATATCTTTTACAGGTTGATAGTTTGTTACAGTTGCGTGGATGACGGGTTATATTCCTTAATACCAATCGTGGGGTGGCGTACGTACTTCCCCAACTCTATAAGCTCCTACTTCACTCCTATGTCGAGCCTGCAAGAGGCTCCTAACATAGGATCACTAGAATTCGCTCATGCATTAAATACAACCATAAAAACCTAGTACGCATTGGTTCATGATTCTTAAGACATTCAAGCAAGTTACACTATGGAAGTCTGCCAGTTTTCTTAAGCCTAACATCGAAATCATTCATCCATAACAACTATAAACAAGCAATCAACCCATAATCAACATCTAGGTTTCACTACATCTAAGCAAACACACAAGAGATCTAGCCTTGCATGTTAAAATCAAGACAAGCGTAAGATATATTCAAACAACACATAGACATATTGAATGAATTGAAAGGATACTTATCTTAATTGAACATGAAAGGTTTCAAAGGGTGAAAACCCTTGAAAATACTGATAAAATCATGCTAGGGTTTCTCCTAGTTATCCCTCTAATTTTCCTCCCTAATGAATAAAAATTACAAAACTATATATAGATTTTCCAATGTGATGGCGTCAAGAAGAAAATTCTGACGCCGTCAACCCGCCGCCCATAATAATATCGGATTGCCTAGATCCAGATCTGACGCCTTCAAGAGCAAATATCCTCTGGGCCGTCACGTGTAAAGGGACCATGACGGCCTATGGTGACGCCGTCATGCCCTAGTGTAAAAACTCTCTGGACCGTCACGTACTCAATCCACTTCACCTCTTGTTTTATCTCTTGACGCCGTCATGTAGGATTTGGTGACGCCGTCAGGTACTATTCCCAGCAAAGAAAATTGAGACTTTGCCGTTTTCTTCACTTTTATGCTCCAAAAACGTCCAAAATGCTTCCTTTTCCAGAATTCACTCCAAAAGTATCTAAAATCATAAAAGGAACGATTTAGGGCAATATTTGATCAAATAAATTCAATTCCGGGCTTAAATGACCCCCTAAAAATGGATCATTTTTCGGCTCATCATATACCCTTACACTTGAGATTTGCTTGTCCTCAAGCAAATGCGCTTTTATTCTAATATAAAAGTAATTACAACAAATAATCATTCCACTAAAGACCAAAGACAAGCACGGAGGTCATACACTAGCACCTCACAAATAGTGTTTAGATACTCACATCTCTCGGGTGTAATAAAGTATATATCACAATATGGAAATGGAAAACAACTCTCACTACCTGTCATAGCAAAATAGATTACCATAGGCTTGGGAAAGGATCAAACCTCCACCACATGGCGTAAGCACCCAGGATAAACTATTAAAGAGGTCTTTTAAAGGGTTATAACATTAGGTGTAGGGATATGGAATACACGGCTTTGTTGGATATAGGCAATATTTACTGGTGGCGAGTTAATCATCTTGGTTAATTACATGTACAATATGGCGTTGCTAAGCCAAGACAAGACTCGACATAAGCTAATAAATGAAAAATAACAAAAACATAAAACAAACATAGAATGAAACGAGATGGTAGTCCGTATGTTTTTTTTTTCTTTTCTATATATATATATATATATATATATATATATATATATATATATATATATATATATATATATATATATATATATATATATATATATATATATATATATATATATTTCTTTTTCTATTATTATTATTTTTTTTAATACACTCTTACCCTACCATCCAAAATAATACATAATAGGGAATGTACATTCCCCTTACACTTGAATTTTTACATAATTTACAATTGATGAGGCGAAAAATGATCCGTTTTTAGGGGGTCATTTAAGCCCGAATCCGACTTTATTTGATCAAATATTGCCCTAAATCGTTCCTTTTGTGATTTTAGGTGTTTGGAGAGTGAATTCTGGAAAAGAAGCCATTTAGGACGTTTTTGGAGCATAAAAGTGAAGAAAACGGCAAAGTATCAATTTTTCATGCTGAAGACACTAGGTGACGACGTCAAGAGTTACACCCTGACGGCGTCAGACATCAAGAATAAAACACCGTAGTTGATGACGGCGTCAAAAGTCATCCTGACGGCGTCAAAGTCCCAAGAATAAAATACCGTAGGTGGTGACGGCGTCACATAGGCCGTCATAAGTAGATCAAGGCCGTCCGAGGAAGTATTTGGCGGCGAGGTGACGGCGTCACATGCTTGTCTTGACGCCGTCAGCCCAGTTTTCCTATATATAGTTTTCTAGTTTTTTCATTAAAAAGAGAGAAGTTTTGGTGAAACCCTAAAGACGAATTTGGTGCCTCTTTTACAGGTTTTTCAAGGGTTCCCAACCCTTGATACGTTGCATTGTAATTGAGATAAGTGTTCTTCTAATTCAATCAATATGTCTATGTGTTGGTTGTTTATATCTTGTTCTTGTCTCAATTCAATTATGCTAGGCTAGATCTCTCTTGTGTTTGCTTAGATCTAATGAAACCTAGATGTTGATTATGTGTTGATTACTTATTTATTCTTGTTCTTGGATGAATGATTTATATGTTAGGCTTAAGAAAACTGGCAGATCTCTAAATGGTAACATGCTTGAACGTCTTAAGAAACATGAACCGAGGCGTACTAGGTCTTTATTGGTTGTATTTAATGCATGAGCCACTGTTTACAATCCCTATAGTTGTGTTGGGTCATGGTGTAGGAGGAGATAAGAGCTCATAGAGTTGGGGAGTTATGTATGCCACCCCACGAATGGTATTAAGGAATACAATCCGTCATCCATACAAGTATAACAAGTAATTAACGTGTAAAAGATATCTAGGGAGTAGTGAAGTCTAAGTAAACACAATTTCTCCAATTACTGCTCACAACCTTTGTAATAATTAGTTTGTTTTCATTTTTATTATTTTATTTTGATTGCATCTTAGCTTTGGGTTAGTTGAATAGCAACTAATTTCCCCCACTCCTTCAAAACCCGAGATTTTAATTGCTTTCATAAAAATATAAAAATACAAAAATAATCATCCCTCACCTTTAGAACTAGTAATTAGGTTTTCTAATCCTAGCGACACTATTCCTAAGCTGAACGATCAATCCCCCGGTACTTGTCACTATACTATACTACAACGATCAGGTACACTGCCTGGTGGGGGTTGTAAGCTTCTCGAGATCCCTCGAGAGGTAAAGCAAGGTGCGATTCCCACGCATCAAGTTTTTGGCGCCGCTGCCGGGGAATAGTTATTGTCTAGGTTAGAATTTCTTTTTATTAGGTCTACTTGCTAGATTCCTTTCTAGTAAGATTTTATTTTTATTTTTAGGATTTCTTTAGTCTATCTTTTTCTTTGTGTGTTTGTTCGTAATTTCCATTGACTCTTCCGTTCACCATTATGGAGTACGCGAATCCACCATACCACCAACCACAAAGACCATTCTACCCTATTGACATCTCGAATTTCAAACAATATCGAGATGAACCTATATATGATGCATGGACTCGTTTTAAAATTTTACTTCGAAAATTCCCTCATCATAGTTTCTCTTTAGCATCCCTAACCGAAACATTTTACTATCGTGTCAGCCGATGTGACCAAATGTGCATTGATGATTTTGCCAATGGGGGCCCTAGGGAATTAAGTGCTGAAGAAGCATGGGATACCTTAGAAGACTGTGCCCAATACTATTATAGAGTAGACAACCCAACAAACAACATCACAAATCAATCAAAAACAAGTTTGATGGAGCAAACAGGAAGTTTGTCTGGGGATGATTACTCAGGGATACCTGTGTGGATGTCACCTAAAGCCATAGTACAAAACAAACACATAGGTAATCTAGGTACAATGGAGGATGAGGTGGACAATTCAAGCCCACAAAGTACCTCACAAGTCCTACCATCATTTGAGGCACATACACCGCCCGTGACTTACCCGGAAGAAGTAGAAGAGACTATAGGAACCCCAATTGAGGTAGAACCCTTGGACCAAGCACCACTTGAGGATATAGGTTTGAATACTTGTAGTGAGAACCTTACTCCCAGTTCTAGGGAAGTTCCTAGTTTTGATGAACCGGAGCCTCAACCAAAACCATTACCTAATCTTCCATCCTTGGATGAAGATTTAGGAATTGAAATAGGTCCCGATCCACCCATCAAACCATGTAGTCCGGGTAGTTTTACGTTGAAGGTAGTAGACCCCAAGCCTTGTAGAGAAGAAGCCAACATAGGAGTGAACCATGACCTTACATACTTACATCACCCATTCATGATTGATCGTAAGAAATATTATGGGTTTAAACCGGGTTTATTAGGTCAAGATAGATCCCCAACTAGGAATCTCTCGAAGATGATAGAAAATGATCCCTTTCTAGGAGAAAATCTTAATCCACCCATTAACCCGATTGAATTAGGTAAAGTTATGATGATAGGAGCACACCCCTTTGAGCATATAATTCATCCACCACTATTTTCTCACGTGGCATACTTCCACCCTAAGGGTGTGTATCGCTACTTCCACCCGCACCTAATCCTAAGTGTAGGGAAAACTTCCCTTTTATCCGTTAAATAAGGGTAGAGTCAGGCTCGTGACTCGAACAAAAACAAGCGCTTCTTGGGAGGCAACCCATGTTTTGTGTGATTTTATTTGTTTGATTGTTATTTGCTTCCGTATGCATGTTTTATTTTTATTGTTGGTTGATCATGTTTCTCAATTAAAATGTGAAAAAACTTTACTATGTTGTTTGGCCTAGTCTTAACTCCAACCTAAAAGTATTTTTGCAAAAGATAAGTGTAAGGGGAAACCCCAAATATGTTTTCAAGAAACAAACCGATCATGATTCTCCACAATATTAAATGAACATGTATATTCGTATTTGTTAGAGTCAAATGCTTGTATTGAGTCATAATGAAGTTTTGCAGGATTTTCCAGGAAGTAGGACGAAGTTTTTCCAGAAATTTTCCGGAAACTTAACATAAGAATTTCTGCAGGTCCATTCTGACGACGTCAGAGTATTACTCTTGACGGCGTCAGGAGTTAAAAATCTGGAAATTCTACCGGTTTTGTTTTTCTAACGGAGTCTTATGGTTTTTGTGAATTATTAAGTTTTATAATCTCCAGGAAATCTGCAAACTTCATTCCACAAGCATTATATCTTACTTTGTTTTCTAGGATTTAGGAACTTATATAGGATGCCGCCGATTTTACGCGAGGTTGTCTTGTCTATTTTGTCAGGTTTTACAGGTTATGTTTGACAAGGAGATGATTTATATTCTGGAAGGGAAGCTTTGATTGTTCATTTTCTTGGAAGAAGATTTAACCTGGCCAACCTAAAATCCATACCGAGCGAATCAGGGGAGTATTTGATTTCATTCTCTTTACTTTTTCACTTTTACATTCTTTACTTGAACATTGGGGACAATGTTCATCTTAAGTGTAAGGGGAGGGTAAAAAGATGATACCTTACATATGCACTTTCGCTTGAGTTTGTTTTGTTTAATGGTAGATGTGTAATAAAACTACGAGAAATACTTGTTAGTGTAATTTTAGCGCCAAATTTAAAATTTTTTACAACATTTATGAGTGAAACTTTAGCCATAGCAAGCGTCTCATGGATAGGAGATTGTATGACTAGCACATAACCGTATATTCCGAAAAATTTTCCACCCAAAAATGTGAGGTTCGCCTTTAGATTTGATAGGAAAAGCATTCATTATTAGTGCTTATGAGTGTACCGGTAGCATTTAGATTCTAGAACTTGCGTTAGTGATGCATCCCGAGACCGCTAGTGAGACTACATTCGTGTGGTAGGATTTACTACATGATAAGAGGCATTAGGATCACCCTTGTGTTAAACCCGTATTACAATTACTTGACCGTTTAAGTCATATTACTTGGCTAGTTAAGTCAACTAATTTTCCCCACACCCTTAGCGTTGTACTCATTTTTAGTACACGAAACCCCTAGTACACCCCTCCAAGCCTATCTTTTCATTTCTAACTTTAAGCATTTTACTTAAAGGAAGAATTTGTTACACCCCACTTAAATGTACAACCAAATCGCCTTAGCCTTCCGTGTATGCGCTCATTTTTAGTGCATTATTGTTATTTGTTAAACCCTAAGTTAACTTTCTAATTGATTACATGGTTGCTAAGTCGAGTCATATCTTTGTACATATTGTTTTGGGACGATTGGGACTCATGGGTAAGTACTTATTTTATGGAGTAATGGGGAGGAACATCATTTATTACCCCCATATGTACGTTAATCTTAAAAGTGCTCCAAGTGTTTTGATTTTCTTAATTCGAGTCATTAGAATAGTTTAATGTAAAGTATGTAAAGATTCAAGTGTAAGGGGAATGCTCATACCCCTATGATGTATTATTTCGGATGGTAGGGTAAGAGTGTATGCAAAAAAAAAAAAAAAAAAAAAAAATCGAAAAAATCGAAAAAATCAAGAAAAAAGAAAAAAAATAGAAAAAGAAAAAGAGAAAAAACATACGGACTACCATCCCGTTTCATTCTATGTTTATTTTATGTTTTTGTTATTTTTCATTTATTAGCTTAAGTCGAGTCTAGTCTTGGCTTAGCAACGCCATCTTGTACATGTAATTAACCAAGATTGTTAACTCGCCACCAGTAAAACTTCCTTTATCCAACAAAACCGTGTAATTCATATCCCTATACCTAACGTTACAACCCTTTAAAAGACCTCTTTGATAGTTTATCCTAGGTGCTTACGCCATGTGGTGGAGGTTTGATCCTTTTCCAAGCCTATGGTAATCTATTTTGCTATGACAGGTAGTGAGAGATATCTTCCATTTCCATAATGTTATATTACTTTATTACACCCGAGAGATGTGAGTATCTAAACACTATTAGTGAGGTGCTTGTGTATGATCTCCGTGCTTGTCTATTGGTCTTTAGTGGAACGATTATTTGTTGTAATTACTTTTATATTAGTGTTAAATGACCCCAAACTTGTCTTTTGAGTAGAATAAAAGCGCATTTGTTTGAGGACAAGCAAATCTCAAGTGTAAGGGTATATGATGAGGCGAAAAATGATCCGTTTTTAGGGGGTCATTTAAGCCCGAATCCGACTTTATTTGATCAAATATTGCCCTAAATCGTTCCATTTGTGATTTTAGGTGTTTGGAGAGTGAATTCTGGAAAAGAAGCCATTTAGGACGTTTTTGGAGCATAAAAGTGAAGAAAACGGCAAAGTATCAATTTTCCATGCTGAAGACACTAGGTGACGGCGTCAAGAGTTACACCCTGACGGCGTCAGACATCAAGAATAAAACACCCTAGTTGATGACGGCGTCAAAAGTCATCCTGACGGCGTCAAAGTCCCAAGAATAAAATACCGTAGGTGGTGACGGCGTCACATAGGCCGTCATAAGTAGATCAAGGCCGTCCGAGGAAGTATTTGGCGGCGAGGTGACGGCGTCACATGCTGGTCTTGACGCCGTCAGCCCAGTTTTCCTATATATAGTTTTCTAGTTTTTTCATTAAAAAGAGAGAAGTTTTGGTGAAACCCTAAAGACGAATTTGGTGCCTCTTTTACAGGTTTTTCAAGGGTTCCCAACCCTTGATACCTTGCATTGTAATTGAGATAAGTGTTCTTCTAATTCAATCAATATGTCTATGTGTTGGTTGTTTATATCTTGTTCTTGTCTCAATTCAATTATGCTAGGCTAGATCTCTCTTGTGTTTGCTTAGATCTAATGAAACCTAGATGTTGATTATGTGTTGATTACTTGTTTATTCTTGTTCTTGGATGAATGATTTATATGTTAGGCTTAAGAAAACTGGCAGATCTCCAAATGGTAACATGCTTGAACGTCTTAAGAAACATGAACCGAGGCGTACTAGGTCTTTATTGGTTGTATTTAATGCATGAGCCACTGTTTACAATCCCTGTAGTTGTGCTGGGTCATGGTGTAGGAGGAGATAAGAGCTCATAGAGTTGGGGAGTTATGTATGCCACCCCACAAATGGTATTAAGGAATACAATCCGTCATCCATACAAGTATAACAAGTAATTAACGTGTAAAAGATATCTAGGGAGTAGTGAAGTCTAAGTAAACACAATTTCTCCAATTACTGCTCACAACCTTTGTAATAATTAGTTTGTTTTCATTTTTATTATTTTATTTTGATTGCATCTTAGCTTTGGGTTAGTTGAATAGCAACTAATTCCGCCCACTCCTTCAAAACCCGAGATTTTAATTGCTTTCTTAAAAATATAAAAATACAAAAATAATCATCCCTCACCTATAAAACTAGTAATTAGGTTTTCTAATCCTAGCGACACTATTCCTAAGCTGAACGATCAATCCCCCGGTACTTGTCACTATACTATACTACAATGATCAGGTACACTGCCTGGTGGGGCTTGTAAGCTTCTCAAGATCCCTCGAGAGGTAAAGCAAGGTGTGATTCCCACGCATCAACAATAGACTATTCTAAAGACTCGAATCAAGAAAATCAAAACACTTGGAGTATTTTTAAAATTAACGCGCATATGGGGGTAATAATATGACGTTCTTCCCCATTACTCCATAACATAAGTACTTTACCCATGAGTCCCAATCGTCACAAAACAATATGTACAAGGATATGACTCGACTTAACAACCATGTAATCAATTAGATAATTAACTAAGGGTTTGAACATATAACAATAATGCACTAAAGATGAGTGCATACACGGAAGGCTAAGGTGATTTGGGTGTACATTTAAGTGGGTTGTAACAAATTCTTCCTTTAAGTAAGATGCTTAAAGTTAGAAACGAAAAAGATAGGCTCGGAGGGGTGTACTAGGGGTCTCGTGTACTAAAAATGAGTACAACGCTAATGGTGTGGGAAAAATTAATTGAATTTACTTGCCAAGTAATATGACTTAAATGGTCAAGTAATTATGATACGGGTTTAACACAAGGGTGATCCTAATGCCTCTTATCATGTAGTAAATCCTACTACACGAATGTAGTCTCACTAGCGGTCTCGGGATGCATCACTAACGCAAGTTCTAGAATCTAAATGCTACCGGTACACTCATAAGCACTAATAGTAAATGCTTTTCCTATCAAATCTAAAGGCGAACCTCACATATTTGGGTGGAAAATTTTTCTGAATAGTACGGTTTTGTGCTAGTCATACGACTCCTATCCATGAGACGCTTGCTAAGGCTAAAGTTTCACTCCTAAATGTTGTAAAAAAAATTTAAATTTTGTGCTAAAATTACACTAACAAGTATTTCTCATAGTTTTATTACACACCTACCATCAAACAAACAAACTCAAGTGCAAGTGTATCCTATAAGGTATCATCATTTACCCTCCCCTTACACTTAGGATGAACAATGTCCCCAATGTTCAATTAAAGAATATAAAAGTGAAATAGGTAAAAGAATGAAATCAAATACTCCCCTGATTCGCTCGGTGTGGATAGTGCGGTAACAAGGTTAGATCTTCCTCCAAGAAAATGAACCATCAAAGCTTCCCTTCCAGAATATAAATTAGCTTCTTGTCATACATAACCTGTTAAACCTGAGAAAACAAACAAGGCAACCTCGCGTAAAATCGGCGGCAATCTATATATACTAACAAATCCTAGAAAAGTAACATATATATCTTAAATAGCTTTCTAGGAATTAAAGGGATATAATGCTTGTGGAATGAATGTTTGCAGATTTACTGGAGTTTATAAAACTAAAGATTTAACAAAAACTTCAAGACTCCGTTAGAAAAACAAAACTAGAAAAATTTCCAGAATTTTACACATGACGCCGTCAGGAATTATTTCCTGACGCCGTCAGAAGTGATCTGCATAAATCTTTACGTTAAGTTTCTGGAAAATTTCTGGAAAAACTTATGTCCTACTTCCTGGTAAATCCTGCAAAACATCATTATGACTCGATACAAACATTTGACTCTAACAAATACGAATATACATGTCCATTTAATATTGTGGCGAATCAAGATCAATTTTGTTTCTTAAAAACATATTTGGGGTTTCCCCTTACACTTATCTTTTGCGAAATACCTTTATATGTAATTAAGACGAAGTTAAAAACAAAATAAAGCATTTTCACAATTTAATTTGAAACATGATCTACCAACAATAAAAATAAAGCATGCATACGAAAACAAATAACATTCAAACAATTTAAAAATCACACAAAGCATGGGTTGCCTCCCAAGAAGTGCTTTTCTTTATTTACGAGTCTTGTAGCTAGACTCAAGGTCATGGGCTATTACGTGACATCATCGTTGGTCTCATTTTCTAGGTCATCTCCTATATCGGTATCGCTTTCATAGTGCAGGTATTTTGGGTCTTCAAACTCAAAGAAATCTTCCCGATACTTGGATCCAAGTTTACCAACATCCTTAAAGAATCCACATGATAAATCAGAAGTGTTCTTACATCCCCTCCGAACATCTTCATCACATAAGATAAGTTGAGAACCTAGCTTATCAAGCCCGTCACAATCAATTCCATTGAGGTCCTTCCTCTTGTATGGCGTTTGGTATGACACCCTCCTAATTCCATCAGTGAATGTCATGATTCCGTTCCGGTCGTCAACCATTAAGTTAGTGATTTCACAGAAGGGTGCTCCGAAAACAACTTATGACAACCTTGGGTCGACATAGTCCTCAATGTTGTCCACGATCGTAAAGTCCATTGTGAATGCCATATTTCCAATGAATACCTGGACTTCATGATCTCTACCAACAACATTTTCTCCTTTATAAATCATTCCCCATCTGCAGATATTGTTATAGTGGAATAGGGACTTAAAATTCTTAGGTAGGAACACGTTAATGTAGACATTATCGAAATACTTGTGACCGATCATACAAGGGATTTGTAGGTTATTCGGATCACGCCGCTTTATCCTCCCCGATCTCCCATCTTTTAACCCATATATATTCCCTTCTAGTGACGGACGGTATTCGTACACCTCCTCATTACCCTTCCGGAAAATCACCTTCCTGACGCCATTGGTGAATAAGGCACTACCATCCTTCTCATCAAGGATTACTCCTGATTTATTGACAAATGGTTTCCTGAGAACAAGGTTGGTTAATGTTAGATTAGTGATAGGGTCTATGTCATCGACCACGGTGAGGTCGATGTTATAGACAAATTCTCCAATCATAACTGATAAATTCTTTATTACCCCGGCGTTATTGATTCTTTCATACGAGGTACGTTCAGAGAAGGCTTCGCTGTAAAGGGATAGGGGGATTCTGTTGATAGGGAGGTTAGGATCTATGTTTATGAGCTTCTTCTTAGTAGTGCAGGAAATCTTGAAAACTTCAGAGTCGCTTCTCTTAATCCTTTCACTACTACCCATAGTCATATCCACCAAATTTTTCTCGGGTTCTTCTATAATGGATTTACCCAAAATTGCTGGATTATTCGTATACCCTTTTGATCCCTCTTTCACTTCATCCAATTTGCTTGAATCTTGAGTGACGGAGTCCTCGAATGAGTTGGCAGGGCTTTTGGCCAATTCGTGGTCTAGCCTTGAGGTCTCATCCTTAACTTCGTGACCCTTATTTCCAGTTGGTTGTTGGCTTTGGTCAGGTGTAGGGGCAGATATTGTGGTGATAGTATTCACAAAATGGATTGGTCCTAGGGGGTTAACAGGGTCCCTCACGTCCTTTACCTTTGGTGACAGATGTTTAAAGATTTTACTAGGACTTTTTATTTTCACAGGAGAGGCTGGCTGATTCATGATGGTAACAGATTTGACCTTTTCAGCCTGAATTGGTTTATTAACAGCGTGCTCTTTAATAGCAGTTAACAGATTACAAATCTTGTTATTCATATCGGCTTGTTGTTGTTTAAATTTAGTCTCGAACGTAGAGAGCTGTAATTCTTGAGAGAGAATGAACTTTCGCAAGGCATCTTCATAGCTTTGCCTAGGAGTGTTCTGTGATGGAAAATGCTTGGACCATTCGAGTGGAGGGGAATCATTGAAGGATACGCTCCAGGTTTGGTATCCTCTGAAATTAGGTTTATCCTTCCATGCCTCATAGGCCTCGTCAAAGTTTCGAGGACCTCGACCAACGTGTGACGACGTGAATTCCTTAAAAGCATGTTTTAAAGCTCCATGCAGTTATGAGTTTCATGAGGGCCATTACAAAATTTACATGAAGAAGTGATTTTGTTCACTTGGCTTAAAGGCTTAGGAGCTTCGTAAGATTTCATGAGAAACTTGACTTGGTCCTCAAGTTCCATGATCTTACGGTCGGGAGTGCTAGAATTGTTCGAAGGCAAAGATATTGCCTTGACCGTTTTGTTCAAATCACGGGGATCATTCCAACTTTCGTTGTCATAGAGAGCAAGATCTTCTATGAGTTCCCATGATTCTTCCGCACTTAGATCACATAGCTTACCACCGGCCGATTGGTCAATGGTTCGCCTTGTGGAGAGATCGATATGGTCATAGAAGATTTGGACTTGAAGCCAAAGATCGATGCCATGATGAGGGACTTTTTGGAGTAAGTCCTTGAAACGAGTCCATGCTTCATATAGAGTTTCACCTTGACGTTGTTAGAACATCAAGATATCATTTCTAAGCTTGGTAGTTCTCCCAGGTGGGAAAAATTGAGCAAGGAAACGAGTGGTGAGATCATCCCATGAGGTGATGGATCCCGCGGGTAAACGTTCAAGCCATTGACTAGCTTGATTACGTAGAGAGAATTGGAATAGGCGTAATCGGGTCGACTATCTAGTTGTAACATCAAGGTCTATAGAATCTACGATTTTAAGGAAGTCCTTGAGATGTTGATTAGGATCTTCGGAACGAAGTCCATGGAATGTACATCCGCTTTGCACCAACCGGATTGTGTCGGATCGCAAGGGAGACACATTGGCTCCTTGGGTGAGCTCAATAGTGTTTCGATAGCCTTGGTGGCTAGGTCGGGAATACTCTCCTAGGGTTCAGGGCCTAAGAGGTTGTTTGCTAGTGGTGGGTTTTGTTGGTGGTTTTGTTGTGGTGGGTTGATGGGTTCAAAGATATTACCACCTTCCATGATGCCGGATGGTAAAGATTACGAACAAAGGCATGAAGAAATAGATAGACTAAAGAAAACCTAAAAATAAAAATAAAATCTTACTAGAAAGGAATCTAGCAAGTAGACCTAATAAAAAGAAATCCTAACCTAGACAATAACTATTCCCCGGCAGCGGCGCCAAAAACTTGATGCGTGGGAATTGCACCAGGCTTTACCTCTCGAGGGATCTCGAGAAGCTTACAACCCCCACCAGGCAGTGTACCTGATCGTTGTAGTATAGTATAGTGACAAGTACCGGGGGATTGATCGTTCAACTCAGGAATAGTGTCGCTAGGATTATAAAGCCTAAAAATTAAGTCTAGAGGTGAGGGATGATTCTTTTTGTATTTTTATATTTTATGAAAAGCAAGTAAAATCTCGGGTTTTGAAGGAGTGGGCGGAATTAGTTGCTAGTTAACTAACCAAATAACTAAGATGCAATCAAAATAAAATAACAAAAATGTAAATAAAACTAATTAAGCTAGTGGTGTGAACAATAAATGAGAAAATTGTGTTTACTTAGATTTCATTACTCCCTAGATATCTTTTACAGGTTGATAGTTTGTTACAGTTGCGTGGATGACGGGTTATATTCCTTAATACCAATCGTGGGGTGGCGTACGTACTTCCCCAACTCTATAAGCTCCTACTTCACTCCTATGTCGAGCCTGCAAGAAGCTCCTAACATGGGATCACTAGAATTCGCTCATGCATTAAATACAACCATAAAAACCTAGTACGCATTGGTTCATGTTTCTTAAGACGTTCAAGCAAGTTACACTATGGAAGTCTGCCAGTTTTCTTAAGCCTAACATCAAAATCATTCATCCATAACAACTATAAACAAGCAATCAACCCATAATCAACATCTAGGTTTCACTACATCTAAGCAAGCACACAAGAGATCTAGCCTAGCATGTTAAAATCACGACAAGCGTAAGATATATTCAAACAACACATAGACATATTGAATGAATTGAAAGGATACTTATCTTAATTGAACATGAAAGGTTTCAAAGGGTGAAAACCCTTGAAAATACTGATAAAATCGTGCTAGGGTTTCTCCAAGTTATCCCTCTAATTGTCCTCCCTAATGAATGAAAATTACAAAACTATATATAGATTTTCCAATGTGACGGCGTCAAGAAGAAAATGCTGACGCCGTCAACCCGCCGCCCATAATAATATCGGATTGCCTAGATCCAAATCTGACGCCGTCAAGAGCAAATTTCCTCTGGGTCGTCACGTGTAAAGGGACCATGACGGCCTATGGTGACGCCGTCATGCCCTAGTATAAAAACTCTCTGGACCGTCACGTACTCTATCCACTTCACCTCTTGTTTTATCTCTTGACGCCGTCATGTAGGATTTGGTGACGCCTTCAGGTACTGTTCCCAGTAAAGAAAATTGAGACTTTGCCGTTTTCTTCACTTTTATGCTCCAAAAACGTCCAAAAATGCTTCCTTTTCCAGAATTCACTCCAAAAGTACCTAAAATCACAAAAGGAACGATTTAGGGCAATATTTGATCAAATAAATTCAATTCCGGGCTTAAATGACCCCCTAAAAACGGATCGTTTTTCGCCTCATCAGGCAGGTTTCCAAATTTAGCAAGTTTCTATATTTAGCAAGTTTCCATAATCAGTAATATTATCCATTCATGATTATAATTAATGTTTGGATGAGTTAAGTGTTCAAAATGTCAATTATGCAAGATTAGGGTCTAATATGACAACTTCCCATATTTTAGGGTTTATTATGCAAATATGCCAAAGTTTAAAGTTTAAAGTGTAATTATTACAATTTTCCATATTTATCACATTAGTCCAATAGTCAACAATGATTACCAATCACTCCCTTGAGTTTACAAATATTACAAATCAAACCCTTAATTTACATTATTCCAAAATAAGTCCTTATTAATATTTATTTTACAAGTATAACCATATTTAATTCCATTAACACTTGTAACCCTTAATTTATCAAAAGTATATCATTTCAGCCCTTAATACAATATTTATTCAAAACAGCCCCTTAACTTTTAATGACCAAATTAATTTATAATTAATTTACCATTTAAACATTCTAGTTCCAAATTTAACACACAATACCCCCATATTATATTTTATACCAATTACTACTGGTTTAATATCTTTTTCGAAAAAATGGCCAACAAGTTTGCATAAATACAAAACACAACCTTATATTATGTTAATTAAATCGATAATTAATTAATTAAACAAATATCTATCCCCCAATTTACCAAATTATGAAATAATTGTTTTAAGCATCCTCAAACCTTATTTTTCCCATAAAAATTACAGAAACACCAACCTTAAATCGAATTGGTCCAATAATTAATTTATTCATTTTATTTCTTTAATTTATAAATTTTGCCGATTAACAAGTAAACAATATAAATTAACAAACCATGGTTCTAGGCATCAAATAATTTCAAGTATAAGTTTTACAGGTTACTTACATCATATTACATGTTTTAAAATTATGTTTGAGGTTCTCAAAATTAAAATATAACCGTATATAATTTTATACGAAATTAGGGTTTATAAATGATTTAATTTCGTATGGTCTTTTTATCATGCATGGATCAAAAAAATATATTTTTCCAGGATTATATGTGATGTATAAAACATAAGAAAAATGCCAAATAATTTTTAGAACCATCGAATGAGTTGTGGGATTTTATTACCTCTCGACTGAATTAAAACAAGAACAAAATTTTGAACCAATCAAACAAAGCTTCAAGAATTCGAACACCTATTTTTCTAGCCTTCTTCCAACACCAAAGAACCCAGGAAAAATACCAAAAAACTTGTGGAAATTCTTGACAGCCGATTGTGATATTATTGTGTTTTTAGGGTTTTTGAAGAAAACGTTTCTAGTTTATTTGGGAGAGAATATGTCGTATAATATTTTTGGGAGATGGATGATTATTTGGAACCGTGTTATTGGATGCATAAATAATCACAAACCATGTGGTTCAAATAAGGCAAGTAAATATTTGATTTGTATCTAATTGATTTATAATTATTTGATAAATATTTAAAAATCGGATTTTATGTACAATTTATAATTTTTCGGCTTATACATAATTAGTATGGGTAGGATAATTATTTTGTAATATTTATTTACTTAAGATATCATAAACATACATTTATAAATAAGTATAAACCTTAATAACAATTTAATTCATATTAATTATATAATTTATATATTTTCTAGGATTTTAAATATTTAGAGGGGTATTTTCGTCATTTTGATCATGTCAAAATTGTGGGTTTTACAACTCTTTCCCTCTAAAAAGAAAATTTCGTCCGCGAAACTGAAACGTAAAGAAATGAAGACGTATCAAATTATGCAGAACATGAAAGCTTGGTTTCTCATGACCCTATCTTGTCGATCTAAGATGGTTTCCATTTCACAAAAAAATAACATATCAGGTGGCGTCAAATCAAATGAGTAGGATGTCGATCGCATGTAGAGCATGATAAGGGTGACCCCCTCGCGGGAGATGTTATGAACATGCGACAGCTGAGGAGGTAGAGTTAGATGATAGGAAACCTCCCTCGAAACTTACAAGAACTCAAACGGTCAAAATTTCGGTTCCACATAATTCCGGTCCTTAATCAACCAATGCATAAAGTAACGGTCTCATCGACGCGAATCGTATAGGTAGCAAAAACATTTGTGTACTCCTCAAAATGAACAATGGCATTCAAGCGAATAGAAGACAATTCAATCGATAACATCGGACGGTAGAAAGCTCTACAATGAACACTAAGATCATTATCAAGATACAAAGGTCAACAAACATATTCTCGAAGATCCAAATATATCAAATCATACGGCGATAAGGAAGATCAAACGTATAGGTTGAAAGAACCTAAAGCCTTTCTAATCGCAGATAGTCGCCAAAAAAACAAAAATCTAAAGCTTCTCTTAGGCACTACTCAAGATATCCTATGAACACAATAAGTGCACTTATATGACGTTAGTATTATCACGTTGATCAGGCGTCATAATACTAGCCTCACATAATATGCCCTCATGATGGTAATACTCTATCTCAAGATCGTGAAACAAAATCTACAAACCACCTAACAGTCCAACTAAGACTTAGGGTTAGTCCTAGTCAAGATCAATAATGTAACAAAGTCAGCAAAACAAGTGAAACTCGCAATGACGTAACCAAATCAAACCATATAACCAAGAGTAAAAATGAAACTACTCGTAAGAGTAACGAAAATCATAGAATGTCCATCAAAAGCAAGGTACGTCGTCAAAAGAGTCAATCCATTCATAACATAAATTTCAAGGTTCCAAGCTCGAGTAGTTGGTCCCTGGTTGTCCATCAGCTCATAGGGTGAAAAGAAAAAACAATAAACTCGAGTCTGGTTCCTCAAGCCTTCGGCAGTTCTTCATGGAATTGTGGTGTGGAATTGCGAATCTCTGTCTTGATCACCGAGCATCCTTCCATCCGCAAATCTGCTTCTGCTTTCAATTCATCTTAGTACAACTAAAATGAATAGAGAAGCAAGACTGCGTGTCTTCAACAGGTCTTCTATCACAGCTCCAGGTTTTTGAGGTAACACCGCCACTTCCAACTCCAGGTCATGTGCTAATAGTTCGTCTCCTACAGACTGGTTGTCTTGATGCCCGAACCGAAATCTCCATGTGCTGCATGAGGCAACGCCAGTCGTGAGCATCTTCCATGGAAACAAATTCAAGTGATTGAGAGTTATCAAAACAAGGTAAAACGAAGTAGATTGTTAAAGGTCACAAATCGAATACGGCAGTCCATGGTAGCTTATGAAGGGCCATCCAATCCAAAATCAAGAGGCCTAAAAATTTTGGTATACCAAAAGTAAATGAATTCATAGAACGAATACGGTCGTCAAACTGGATAGGTAGTTCATATGTCAGAGTCAAGTACATGATTTGTCAAAAGTATCAAGATGGATAAGCAAACATTTCAAAGGTTAGGATCTGGTGTAGCTCATTAGTACAAGTGATAGGTAGAGTGTGAATCAACATCATATGGTTGTCAAAAATGAGGTGTACGGGATATCAGTCTTCGATATCATCATGTTCAGCTAATAATGTCATAAGGAGATATTATCAAAATCACAATCTTCCAAGGAAACTGGTTGGAAAACAAGGTTCACCATTCAAAGGGAGGGAACAAAACTCCTATATCCATGGTTAATAAATATTACAGTTTTCGTAGGGAAGAATTGGATTATGCAAAGTCAAGTAGTATCAAACGACACATTGTGTCTAACATAAGTACGAAATTCAAAGAATGTGTCAAACACATTATGGTTGAATAATCTTCGGAACGATTAGAAAGGTATCAAAATGTTTATTAAGGAAATCGAAGATGGAGATCAAAATCAGTAGTGAAACTCAATGGTGTAAGGTATCAATGTAGTGTCAGGAGTATTCCCCTCGTTTGGAAATCAAACATGGGTTGCAAGACCTTCTAACTTCTGGGGCACAAGTTCTTATAAGGCTTAACTAGAGGCAAAGGCAAGAATCAGAGTAATGCGGAAGCAAGTGTCACAAACATAGATGTCCTAGTCTACCCATTCCTCACCGGTAAAAACTTATGCTCCTATGGGGAGTTCTTACGGCAAATATCAAAGGTTATCTTATAGACGCCTACAGTGGAAACTTAGTGGTCCAAACTTCACAGGTCAAGGTTTAATGTACTACAAGTCGCAGCCTGGGCTCTGATACCATAACTGTAACACCCCAACCCGATAAGGGTAGAAGTGCCACATTATGGTGACATATCAAAGCAAGCACAAGCATACATCTCAAGTAATACAAATGAGTATCAAGGTTACAAGGGAAACTGAAGTACAAGTACAAAAGAAAGTAATACAAATACTAAGTCTGGAATGTACAAAAGCTCCTAATAATCCAAAAGCTATCAAGGTAAGGTCTTCTAAGTCCAATGCACTCTCCACTCATAACCCAGCTTCCTACTAAAACCTGCCGCAAGAAAAGAAATGCGGCTGAGCTACGAGAGCCTAGTGAACAGATATAAAAGTAACAAGCAATATAGAATGATATATATAAGACAAGGGAAAGGTAAAGTAAAGCATAAAGGAAGTACAACCGAAGTAAGAAGAACCTGTATTAAAGTTGTAAAGGTGTAAGGTATAAAGGTATAATGGTCATGTCAGTTATCCACCACGAGCCCAAGTCAAGTCAAGTAAAGTAATCAAGTAACCACGCATCCGGAGGGGAGACCTCGGGATACCAAGTATAATATGAGGAGATACTTCTAAGGGTTAGAGTAGCTAGCTCCTAAGATGTGAAAGACGTGTATCGCACACACCATCAGTCACCAAGTATATATATAGCAAGTAATATCATGATATATCCATCGAAACAAGTAAACAAATCTAGGATGCATCCATACGCCCCAAACGGCTAAATATCTTCATCTCCGTAATAAGTCAAGTAATGGGACGGGATGGGTCATCACTCTCCTACCCTAGAGTCATGCCATCGGTGCACAATGACACGGACATGGAACCGCATGCCTAGTATACAAGTGGTGGCTCGTAGTCTCAAACTGTGGGTCAAATGTCAAGTCAAGTATCAAGTGTCCAAGTTCAAGGTTCATATCAAGTAGTTCAAGTCAAGTCCCATATCAAGTGTATCATATCAAGTGTGTCATATCAAGGTTCAAGTCAAGGTTCTAATCAAGATTCAAATCAAAAGGTTTATTATCAAGGCCTATAGTAAAAAGGTTCAAGATAGAAAGGTTTATACCAAGGTTCATACTGAGAAGGTTCATGTGGATTCCATGTTTAAGGTTCAAGGTAAAGGTTCGATAGTGAGAGAGAGTACGTAGAGTTTAGTGTAAAGGTTCATGTCATAAGTTCAAGTAGAGGTTCATATTAGGTTCCAAATAAAAGTTTATGGCAAGGGTTCAATTCAAATGTTTATGTCAAATGTTCATTTAAAGAAATCTTTTAATAATGGTTCTCATGAAATAAGGGTTTTCAATAAGGTAGTCCTTAAAATAAATATTCATAAAATTAGTGAAACTTCATATAAAAGTGGTGTTACATAATGTTCATAACTCTCATTTTAAAATAGTTTTTCCTCAAAATATTTTCATAATATAATTTCTAATAGTTTTCACATCCGGTTATAATATTAAAAGCACTTTCAAAATATCAAGGGTTATATCACGTTCAAGTCAAGGTTTAAATCAAGTATCATAGTATAGGTTTTCAAGACAAGGTATAAGTCAAAGATCGAAATGAGTGATTTTAACATAGGGTTCAATCAAGGTTCAAGTCAATATTATCATATCATGTTTATCATATCAAGTGTATCATGACAAGGTTATTTCATGATTCGAGAATCATAGTATAAGTTTCAAGCAAGGTTCAGTTTGAAAAGGATCATAGCAAGGTTCAATGATCAAGGAAACATAGCAAGGTTCAATAATCAAGGGAATATAACAAGGTTCAATATATCAAAGGAATAGGAAAGACAAGAGTGCATGAGAAACCTGTAGATAGGTCAGAATATCTGTACCATAACCGAAAGCAAACCAAAGAGAAATTCACACGAATGAATACGAAACAAATTACTCCCGCTTCACGGAACCTATACGAATTAAATACTAAGTATTATTTTTCGTTCATATGAATTGGGGTATCCATTTTAGTACGCTTTCCATTTTTAGTAACTTTACAAAAATAGTAACTTTCCATAATAGACAGGTTTCCAAATTTAGCAAGTTTCCATATTTAGCAAGTTTCCATAATCAGTAATATTATCCATTCATGATTATAATTAATGTTTGGATGAGTTAAGTGTTCAAAATGTCAATTATGCAAGATTATGGTCTAATATGACAACTTCCCATATTTTAGGGTTTATTATGCAAATATGCCAAAGTTCAAGGTTTATAGTGTAATTATTACAATTTTCCATATTTATCACATTAGTCCAATAGTCAACAATAATTACCAATCACTCCCTTGAGTTTACAAATATTACAAATCAAACCCTTAATTTACATATTTCCAAAATAAGTTCTTATTAATATTTATTTTACAAGTATAACCATATTTAATTCCATTAACACTTGTAACCCTTAATTTATCAAAAGTATATCATTTCAGCCCTTAATACAATATTTATTCAAAACAGCCCCTTAACTTTTAATGACCAAATTAATTTATAATTAATTTACCATTTAAACATTCTAGTTCCAAATTTAACACACAATACCCCCATATTATATTTTGTACCAATTACTACTGGTCTAATATCTTTTTCAAAAAAATGGCCAGCAAGTTTGCATAAATACAAAACACAACCTGATATTATATTAATAAAATCGATAATTAATTAATTAAACAAATATCTATCCCCAATTTACCAAATTATGAAATAATTATTTTAAAAAATCCTCAAACCTTATTTTTCCTATAAAAATTACAAAAACACCAACCTTAAATCGAATTGGTCCAATAATTAATTTATTCATTTTATTTCTTTAATTTATAAATTTTGCCGATTAACAAATAAACAATATAAATTAGCAAACCATGGTTCTAGGCCTCAAATAATTTCAAGTATAAGTTTTACAGGTTACTTACATCATATTACATGTTTCAAAATTATGTTTGAGGTTCTCAAAATTAAAATATAACCGTATATAATTTTATACGAAATTAGGGTTTATAAATGATTTAATTTCGTATGGTCTTTTTATCATGCATGAATCAAAAACAATATTTTTCCAGGATTATATGTGATGTATAAAGCATAAGAAAAATGCGAAATAATTTTTAGAACCATCGAATGAGTTGTGGGATTTTATTATCTCTCGGCTGAATTAAAACAAGAACAAAATTTTGAACCAATCAAACAAAGCTTCAAGAATTTGAACACCTATTTTTCTTGCCTTCTTCCAACACCAAAGAACCCGGGAAAAATACCAAAAACCTTGTGGAAATTCTTGACAGCTGATTGTGATATTATTGTGTTTTTAGGGTTTTGAAGAAAACGTTTCTAGTTTATTTGGGAGAGAATATGTCGTATAATATTTTTGGGAGATGGATGATTATGTGGAACCGTGTTTTTGGATGTATAAAATAATCACAAACCGTGTGGTTCAAATAAGGCAAGTAAATATTTGATTTGTATCTAATTGATTCTAATTGATTTATAATTATTTGATAAATATTTAAAAATCCGATTTTATGTACAATTTATAATTTTTTGGTTTATACATAATTAGTATGGGTAGGATAATTATTTTTGTAATATTTATTTACTTAAGATATCATAAACATACGTTTATAAATAATTATAAACCTTAATAACAATTTAATTCATATTAATTATATAATTTATATATTTTCTAGGATTTTAAATATTTAGAGGGGTATTTTCGTCATTTTGATCATGTCAAAATTGTGGGTTTTACATAACTGTGATATCTTGTGAATGTTAACGAACTCTAACTTTTTCTGTGACAATCCCCAAGATTTTTACATAGTAGTTTGAACCCGAGACTTTTTGTTAATAAAATCAGTGTGCTTGACCACTAGTTTCAAATCTCAAATACTATTATGAGCCCGTAATGGTAGCAATACTAATGCGTGAAGGGACACAAAATAACGCATGATGTAGCTGCACGCATGAAAGTAGGGATAAGCACGGTATCGGCCCCGTACCGATCCCGTACCGAATTAGTAGTACCGATTTTTTCTCGAGCATAAATTAGTGGTACCGGTACCGTAGTGAACGGGATTCGGATACCGGTACCGAAAAATCGGGTTTTCCCCTTTTTTCTGGGAATTTCCCGATTTGGTACCGGTCCCGTACAGAATTAGTGGTCCCGATTTTTTTCTACCTTATTTCGTAGTCCCGGTACCGTACCGTATATCGGGATCGGTACCGTTTCGGTATGGTACCGGTACAATTCCGGTTCAATTCCGAAATTCAGGTCGAAATGCTCATCCTTACGTGAAAGTGGTAAAAAATAAGGTGGTTTAGTCAAGAAATTGACCGAACCAAGTTTCATTGCTTGTGTATGTGTTGTAGCAACCACTCCGCCGAACCTACTTTAGTTTTAAACCAAACATAATTGTTGATACAAAAGTTGGGCGTTCCTGATTATGGACTCTTGCTCTCGTATCAATCAGCTTCTTAGTACTTGTAACCTGCGCACTAAGAAAATAAACAACACCGTTAGGCTTATCGTGGGATTGTCTCCCACGATTAGACTCCGGCGTGAGAGTAAGTAATCGATTTAAGGTTCCCGTAAAGAGTTTTAAGGTTTGTGAATCGTACCTTGAATGAGAGTTATGTCATTCCTTATATAGGCGCAGAATCCTTGTAGGGTTCGTGCTCCTTACGTTTCGTACGTGTGGTACTTATCCGGGTTAAGAATATCTATTCCATAGATAGATATCCTTATCTATACCGTGTATAGTTTATTTGGGTTTGGGCTTACGTGAGCCCATTCCTATTATTAATGCGGCCCAAGTGACAATAGCCCACGCATAGTGGCTTTGGGCCTTAGTAATGTTTATCGTTTGGACTCGTGGCCCATATATAGACTATACGTCATCATGTCCCCCCAGTCTAGTGTGCGCGGCTCATAGCCGCGGATGCTAGACTAATCACAACAGCGGTAAGCGTGGCGGGAGATCTTTGAAATATTGCCGCCCATTTTTGGAATGCAATGTACCTAGTCATAGATATTTCAAAGAAATACCTCGAAATCGGGGGTTGTGTCCACGTGTCCCTCGTAAATCGAGAAAAAGTGCATGTACCGTTTCGGTTCTAGCCACATGTTTTTGTGAGTGGGATCCACGTGGACATCATCTAGGGTTTTTTACCCCCTATATAATAGTCACCGCCCCCATTTTTACAAAAACACACAGTAAAACACACACTCACCATTGCTCACTTTCTTGAAAGCGAACTTTTGCAAAGAAAATAATCATTTCCTTAGGTAATTTTGTGTGCGTTTTCTAGTAGAGTTATGAAAATGGTTGCCCAGTTAGAAGACTTTCGCTCTGCGATGACTGAGAATGATGTTACTCAGTTTACATCTGACTACTTCATTTCTCTGGATGTGCATCCAGAGGCTCCAGACGTTGACGCGTGTATAGCCGATTTCCCCGAAGGGAAAATAGGATTATACACGCGCTTCTTCGAGTACGCGAATTACCGCGTACCGATATCTATTTTTCTGAGCGATTTGCTCAACCACTATCGCCTCCACATCTCACAGCTGCACTGTATAGGTGCGGCTAAGGTGTCGAACTTTGAGGTAAACTGCCGTTTACTTGCGATAGAGCCGACTATTGCCTTGTTTCGCTCCTTCGACCACACAACGTGGTCGAATGGATGGGTATCTTTTGCGAAGCGCCCGGGGGCGCTTCAGTGTTACACTGAGAAGGTAGACTCCCTTAGAAATTGGAGGGAGCATTTTTTCTGGGTTGATGACGTGGTTTTTCCGTCGCCCTTTGAGTTTTATACTCAAGATACTTTGCTAAGGGATGGGCGCCCCGCACCCGGTTCCTATAGGCTGAACGATGCGCAGACTCTTGATGCCAACCACATACCCATTAACCCTTATCCGGAGGAGTTTTTGGTGCACATGGGGTTGAGTCGCAATTACTTCGGCGGTGTTGATGAGGTGCCAACCTTCATAGATGAGGAAGGCCAGGGTGGGTGTTCGTCCCTTCTACTTCAAATATGTAAGTCTTTCTATATGCGCACATTTAGTAACTAATCCTTTCTGTTTTGCTGTTTGTTTATGTGCGCGGAGATGGATCTATTCACTGTGGTGAGGCTGGAAAAGCCAAAGCAGGTAACGGTGGGAGTGCGCCCTCTGAGGGAGGGTGAGCAGCCACTACTGGAGGCAACCGAGGGTCGTTTGACAGTGCTGCCGGAGGTTGTCCCTGAAAATACGCCGCCACTCCAAGTAACGCCTGTTCAGAGCGTGGCGCCAGATGTGGAGATGGCGCAAGAGGAGGAGGCGCGTACTGAATCATCTGACAGCGTGGAAATCCTAAAGCCTGAGGAGGTGCTGAAGGAGGAGGTAGCGCAGAATATTAAGCGCAAAGGGGAGGCTGGGAGCAGTGGTACTAAGAAGAGACGACGCTACCTGATTGGGGATGCGGAGTCGTCCGCGAAGGAGGAGACATCCGCTCCTGGCGCGGATAAGAAGGCTGCAGAGGCCTCTCCATTTCTGTAAGTATCTGCGTCTCTATTCTGTTTCTTTTATATTACTTGTCGTAATATGTACTAACTATCTTCTTCATGTATTGTAGGGATGATGCCACGAAGGGTGATGGGGTCTTCGTGGATGTGGTTTCCTCTCCGCAGAATGAAAACAAGGAGGGGAAAGCCAAGGTTGATGAGGGTGTACCTGCGCAGCAGCTGATGGATGAGTTGGTTGCGACTGCTGCGCGTCAAGCTGAGCTGGTGGCTCAGTTGAAGACGAGGTATGTCGGGGAGAGCAGTACTCTCGCCCAGAAGGATGAGGAGATAGCTAGGCTCCGTGCGCAGCTGGCGGAAGCGCAGGCGGAGGTGGAGTCCTCAAGGGTGTACACTGAAAAGGTCACCCATGAGAAGTTGTCCGCACTGGCTGAGGTGGAGCAGGCGCGCGGGCAGCTTCATCACTACAAGTCCGACATGACTTGGGCTGTGAGGTACTTGGAGGAGAAGAAGGTGGAGCACTATGCTAGTATTGCCAAGTTCAAGGAGCGTATGGAGGAGATCATCCAGATTCAGGAGAACAAGCTGCGCGGCCTGAGCATCGAGTACGATGAGGAGTTATACCCTCATTTGATGTCGACCATTGCTGAGCGCAGGTACTTCCTTTTTAGCCTTCTTCTTTATTATATTTTGTTGCTATGCCTTTCCTTAACACAAATTGTCTTTGTCTGATGTAGGTGGTTGATCAGTCACGGGCTGCGCCTGGCAGCGATGGGCACTCTTGAGTCCCAAGAGGTGTTGGACGCTTTTGGGAAGGGGGTTCATTGTGCAGTCGCGCGCGGAAAGTCGCAGGCTATGGAGGATCTCCATGAAGCCAAGCTTTTGAGCAAGGACCTGGCAGAGGTACCTGGTTACAACGCGGCTGCATATGATGAGTTAATGCAGGCGATGGAGGGGTTGAAATTCCTTGAGTTGCCTCATATTGCGCGGTTGGAGCGTGATCAAGACAACCCCATAAAGGTAATTATGGCGGGGTTGACCTTGGAGCGCCACCTTTTGGAGGATTCAGAGGCGCAGCCGAATTACTTCCTGAAGCCTGATGAATCGCAGCTGCAGGTTCCTGTGTTTGCGCAGCCTCGCCACATGCTCAACCCGTTTGCCCTTGAGAGGGAAATTTCCTTGAAAGAGAGGCATTCAGGGCAAGGCAGTTTTGTGCGGTGTGAGCGCTGCACACATCCCCAGGTCTGATGGGGTTCCTGTGAGTGTTCCCACCGTATCTCCCAAGGACGCTTTGATTTTGAGAAAGCTTCAAGAGGCGGGGAGTTCTGTTGCCCCGGATGATAGCCCTGAGCATCGCCATAGTGTGTAGGCTATTTTTGTATATGTATTATGTAAATAATGAAGTGTATCTTTTCCTTGTAATTTTTGTGTAAAAAATGCTGAATAAGATACCCTTTTGTTAATTAAGTGCGTGACTTAAAAATATACTGGCATCAATGTTTGCTAAGTTTTATTATTTGACCAAGTGTCTTGGCTCGTTAAGTACGTGACTTTAGGAAATATACTTGCATTGTTTGCTAAGTTTTATTATTTGACCAAGTGTCTTGGCTCGTTATTTGCTAAGCTTGTACGGTGTACTTAATATTTGCATACCCGTCGTGGGGTGCGCACGTGAAACTTACCTCGACGTCTCAAAAGTAAGGCGCTTAGCGAGGATGCGTGATCCAATGTTGATTGGTTTGCAACCCTCTTACTCAACGAGTGAATTAGTAGGTTTACTCATCCTTTATGCCTTTGTGGGTCTTAATTAGTGCATGCACGCCATGTAGGCAAAAATATAAGATAACAATATTGACATATATATGTACGCAATAAAGTGAAATACGCTATGGAGTTAGCTAGAAACCATAACATTTTATTGATACTTGCAAATTTTTTGAAAAAATAAAAATACAATTCCTAGGAAAGAAAAGAAAAATAAACACTTATTGGGCACCTCTTAGGGTGCAAAGGTGTCTGTGTAATGGTCGTAGCCTAAAAGTAACATCTTTTAAGATTGCAGATGTTCCAAGTGCGCGCTAGGTCGTGACCTTCCATATCGCGCAGTCTGTATGCACCGTTGCCGAGCGCATCAGTGACCTCGTAAGGTCCTTCCCATTTTGGTCTGAGCTTGCCTGTGTCTTCTGCGTGGCTCGCATCGTTGGCGCGGTATACAAAGTCTCCTGGCCTGAATAAAGTGTGTTTGACCTTTGCATCATAATATTTCTTCATTTTTGCCTTAGCCTTTGCTTCGCGTATAGCTGCGCGTTCACGCCTTTCTTCCAGTAAGTCCAAGTCTATGCGCCGTTCCTCGTCGTTTGTTGTGACGTTGACTTCTACTGTTCGTATAGTTGGCATTCCTATCTCAGCTGGTATGACGGCTTCTGTTCCGTAGATAAGGGAGAATGGCGTGTCGCCAGTACTGGTTTTGATTGTGGTGCGATGCGCCCATAAAACATGCGAGAGCTCGTCCACCCACCTTCCTTTGTGTCTGTCAAGGCGCGCTTTTATTCCTTCTCCTAGACTGCGGTTTGCGCGCTCAACTAAGCCATTGGTTTGTGGGTGTTTTACTGAAGCGAAGTGTTGCGTGATGTTCAATTACGCGCACCAATCTTTGAATGGGTTATCACATAATTGTTTTCCGTTGTCTGATATAATCTCTCCCGGTAGTCCGAAGCGACAGACAATGTTATCCCAGACAAAGCGTTTGACTTGGTTTCCTGTGATGCTCACCACCGCCTTTGCTTCAATCCACTTCGTAAAGTAGTCTATGGCTACAATGAGGAACTTTACTCCTCCTGCTGCAACTGGAAAGGGTCCCGCGATGTCAATGCCCCATTTGTAAAATGGCCATGGTGAGGTAATGGGTGTTAGCTCTTGTTATGGTCGGCGCGGGATTGGCCTATGTACTTGACAATTGCTGCATTTCTTTATCAGATCGCGTGCGTCGCGGTGCATGGTTGGCCAATAATACCCTGACCGCAGAGTGCTTGCCACCACAGATCGCGGCCCTGAGTGCATGCTACATGATCCAGCGTGGATTTCTCGGAGTACGTAGTCTGCTTGAAGAGGTCCAACACATCTGAGCCAGGGTTGTAAGAAAGAGCGTCGATAGAGTATGTTGTCTCATAGTTTAAATCGTTGCGCTGTGCGCCGCACTCTTCGAGCATCCTTGTGGTCTTGTGGTAAGACTCCCTTGCTGATGAATTCAATGATAGGTGTCATCCATGTAGGATCTTGTTCATCTATCACTGTGGATATTTCCATTTCCAAGATTGACTTGTTTTGTAGGGTTTCTACCAATACCTGTTTTGAGAGGTGCGCGAAGCTTGTGGATGCGATCTTACTGAGTGCGTCAGCCTTGCTGTTGTCTCCTCTGGGCACCTGTTTTATTGTGAACCTATCAAAGTTTTTAATTAAGGACTTGGTCTTTTTCAGGTATTGGATCATGTGTTCATCCTTGGCTTCATATTCACCTAGCACATGGTTAGCGACTAGCCGAGAATCTACATTTGCTTCTAGCTTGCGTACACCCATTTGGATTGCGATGCGTAGGGGTGGAAACGAGCCGAGCCGAGCCCGAGCCTGCCAGAGCTCGAGCTCGGCTCGTTTATATTTTAGAGAGCTCGAGCTCGAGCTCGGCTCGATTCGAGCCTTAAGGTTTGGGCTCGAGCTCGGCTCGTGATATGATTATAAAGCTCGAGCTCGGCTCGGGCTCGGCTCGTTTGTGATGCGTCTAGGCTTCGCGAGCTTCCTTGTTCGAGCTCGTTTATCTAAAGCTCGTTTATTTATTTTAAGCTCGTTAATGAGCTCTTAGTTATTTTAGATACTATGTAAGAAAAACAAAGAACATTAAGCTAAAGTCAACAACAGAGAAACAAAAACCTTATCCCCATCTTCATATCTAACAACGATCTATGTTTATCTCTTTGCTGTCAAAAAATTTGTTTTTAGAACAAACGTTTAAAGATAAAATCATCATAGATCACTCGAAAGATCAAACAAAACAACCAAAAATCTCAGTTTTCTTGTGTACAATAAACTTCAAAACCTTCAAAAGATAAAACAAACGAAAAAGAAATCATCATAGATCTGTAACTTTGATATTATCCGAATAAAAAGAAAGAATTATAACAAGCTTGTTACACTCTTACTTTGATTCGTTCAAACAAAAACACAAAACGATTAATACCTACCCGAGACCTTTAAAGATCTTGAAGCCGGAAAAACGATTGGTGGATTTATTTATTATGATGATATTTGTTAGATATTAACAAGTCAATAATTCTTATCTAATTTTCAGTTGCAGCCATTTAAAAGATGGGTGTGGCTGCGGGGAGTATAAGGATGATAGTGATTTTAGGGTAACTACTAACTCGTGATAAAATATTAGGATATATAAGATTAACTTTTGGGTTTGGTTTATCACGTGGGCTGTTATATCCGAATTTATTGTGTAGTGGAAATGGGCCTAGTGTTTTACTACACTATTAGCAAATTTGGGCTAGTTATTTGATGTAGGTAGGGTTGTGTATGTAAAGCTCGTTTAGGCTCGCGAGCCTATTCGAGCTTTGTATATAGAGCTCGGGCTCGAGCTCGATTATTCAACGAGCTCTAATATAGGCTCGAGCTCGGGCTCGAGCTCGTTTAGGCTCGGCTCGTTCGAGCTTTTTACCGATCCGATCTCGAGCTTTTCACGAGCGGCTCGGCTCATTTCCACCCCTAGCGATGCGTAGTCCGGCTAGTAGGGCTTCGTATTTTGCCTCATTGTTTGTGGCTGTGAATTCAAAGCGCAGCGCATAGGTGAATTCCATACCTTCTGGATTTGTGAGAATAAGGCCTGCGCCTGATCCATCTACACATGAAGACCCATCTGTGAACAGAATCCAGGGTTCCTGTAGATCTGTTTTGGTTGCAGATGTTGGACTATCGCTATCTGGCTTCTCCACGATGAAATCGGCTAATATTTGTCCTTTGATTGCAGTGCGCGGTCTATATGAGATGTTATATTCATTTAATAGTACACTCCATTTTTGTAACCGTCCTGATGCGTCAGGTTTAGAGATAACTTGTTTGATTGGCTGATCGGTGATTACAGCTATTGGGTGCGCTTGAAAGTATCTGTGCAGCCTTTTAGCTGCGAATACTAGAGCTAAGACCAACTTTTCCATAGCGCTGTAGTTAGTCTCTGTCTTCTTCAGGGCTTTGCTTACAAAGTATATGGGTGTCTGGACGGAGTTCCTATCTGTCAATAGTACTGCGCTAACTGCTCCATGAGTTGCCGATAAGTACATGATTAGCTCTTCCCCTGGTCGCGGTGCGACAAGTTTGGGAAGAGATGCCAAAGGGTGTTTAAGTTGTTGGAAAGCTTCTTCCGCTTCTTCGGTCCAGCGAAAATCTCCCTTTTTAGTACACTTCGTGAGTGTTTTAAAGAGAGGAAGTGACTTGTCTGCTGACTTAGATAAGAAACGGTTTAGCCCTGCTAACTTTCCATTCAATGACTGGACTTCTTTGAGTGTGCGCGGTGAGGGGAGATCAATAACAGCCTTTGTTTTTTCTGGACAAGGCTTGATCCCATCAGGTTCTATTAAGTATCCAAGGAACATGCCTTCGGTTGTGCCAAAGGTGCACTTCTTGGGGTTTAACTTCATGTTTATTAGTCCTAATGTTCTGAACGTCTCCTCGATGTCGCGCACCAATTCATCCTCTGTGTGGCTTTTGATGACAAGGTCGTCGACGTAGACCTCCAAATTGCGGCCTACTTGTTTTTCGAAAGCTGTGTCCACCAATCGTTGGTATGTTGCGCCTGCGTTTTTTAAGCCAAAAGGCATTTTTGTGTAGCAGTACACTCCTTGACTGGTGTGGAAAGCTGTTTTTTCTTCATCTTCGACTGCCATCTGAATTTGATGATACCCTTTGTATGCGTCTAGGAAGCATTTGAAAGGGTATCCGCACAGGGATTCTACCTTCCAGTCAATTTCTGGTAGTGGATAGCAGTCCTGTGGACATGCTTTGTTGAGATCTGTGAAGTCCACGCACATTCCCCAACTGCCATCGCTCTTCTTTACCATAACTGGGTTAGAGAGCCAGTCGTGGTAGTACACTTCGCTCATGATTCCTGCATCTACGAGTTTATGTACTTCTTCCAGAATAGCCTTTGCACGATCTGGAGCCTGGCCGCGCTTCTTCTGTCGTATTGGGGGATATCCTTGTCGGATTTGTAGCTTATGCTCTGTGATAGAGCGTGGCACTCCTGTCATGTGTTTTGGTTCCCATGCGAAGATGTCCAGGTTCTTTTGTAAGAGTGCGCACATGGCTGCTTTACCTTTGTCAGATAAAGATCCACCAATCGAAACTTGTTGGTCCGGGTAATCGGGGTGAATAGAGACCTTTAGGTTTGGTGTTTTTCCTGTGCGCTATTCTGGAATATTCTCTACTTCAGTTGTTACCGCGTTGCATTCCTTTGGTGGTACTGTTGTATTATAGAGGGTGACAACTCCTCCTTCCACTGGAAACTTAAGCATTCCGTGCGCTGTGGATGGTACAGCGTGCATGGATGATATTCCAGGTCTCCCAATAATACCATTGTATGGTGAGGGGGACTTTATTACCATGAAGTTTATCCATGTTGCGGTTGAGTGTTGTTCATCTCCTACGACCACCAGCAAGCGTAACTGCCCCATGGGCCAAATATTTTCTCCTGTAAATCCAGTCAATGACGTTGTAGCTGGTATCAATTAACTTTGGATTTCAGGTCGCAGTCTTTTGAAACAATGATCATACAGGATGTCTGCGGATGCTCCTCCGTCAATGTACATGCGGTGGATATCATGTCCCCCCGTATGTATTTCAATAGTTAGAGGCTCTACAACTGCGTTATCCGCAGCTCGAGTAGGGAAATATATCTCTTTTTCTGGAGAGAATTTTTGGCTGACTTTTTGCTTTATCTTACGCTGCCATGACTGTATCATGTATATGGTATCAGCTTTTTCTTTGGGGGTTCTTTCTTACCCCCGCTCCTTTGTTTGTCTTCTCCCTCCTTGATGTTTTTTACAAGGTGGTCCATTCTGCCTTCCCTTACTAACTTTTCAATTAGTTGTCTTAGCTGGACGCACTTGTTAGTTGTATGGCCTTTTTGACCATGGTACTCGCAGTATCCATTCCCTATGCGCTTTTCCTCTGCGGTGCGCATTGGTGGAGGTTTTGGGAAGTTTGCACCTTCTGTTACAAATATTTCCCTCGGAGTTTTTGTGAGAGGGGTATACTTGTCATTATCTCTTCCGCTGCGATAATTCCTACTGCGGTTGTTATTCTGATCGTTGGATTGTCTCCTAGGCTGTTCTTGCTGCCTATAGTTCGAATAACCCTTTTTGCTGTCCGCAACAGCTGCTTCTCCTTGTATGAAGGATCTGGTGCGCTTTGTTAGCTCATTGAAAGTCTGGGGAACTTTGTCATTTAGCTTTCGGATAAGTTCTGGGTTATTAATCCCATTCATGAACCCTGAAATTTTTAGGATTTCAGGACATGCTTTTACTTGTATACACTCTGTTAGCATTAGAAGTGGTGATCATTTATGAAATCAAAGTGAGATCTCAATGATCGTCCCTTAGGGGGAGATTGTTAGGATTAAAAGTGACGATCATTATTGAGTCAAATAGTTAGTTAAATATATTCATGTAATAGTTAGTAAAATGCTAGTTTAATAAGTTTATGTGTATTATTCATGCTTGTATAAAGTCTAAGGGCTAGTTATGTTATATGGTCAAAGATATGTGAAGCCCTAGACTACAAGTATAAATACTCATGTAAGGCCTCATTTTGAGGTTGGTTCTCTTAGTGGTTCATTTAGTATTAACAAGGTTATTATTTCACACACTAGAGTTCCCATCCACTCTCTCTCTCTACTTACTTTCTCTCTCTAGATCTAGCCTAGATTAACAAGTGATAAGGTTGTTCTACGGTCCTACAAGTGGTATCAATCGCCTAGGGATAATATAGGTTGTTTTAGGTTTGATTTGGTAGAAAAAATATGGTATAAAAGTGGTTTTTGTGATTCGAGGTTACTGTTCATCGCCAAAAATTCGAGTTAGAATTTTTTATCGAGTTAGGATTACCAGTTTTATCGAGTTTAGATATTGTCATATCGAGTTAGGATATTTTCTGGTTATCGAGTTAGGTATTTGTCTATCGAGTTAGAGATTTCTATCGAGTTAGGTGTAAGTTATCGAGTTAACTGTCATCGAGTTTGGAGCATACTTATCGAGTTAGGTATTTGTCTATCGAGTTAGAGATTTCTATCGAGTTAGGTGTAAGTTATCGAGTTAACTGTCATCGAGTTTGGAGCATACTTATCGAGTTAGGTATTTGTCTATCGAGTTAGAGATTTCTATCGAGTTAGGCGTAAGTTATCGAGTTAAATGTCATCGAGTTTGGAGCATACTTATCGAGTTAGAAATTTAGCACTTATCGAGTTTGGGATTGAAAATCTTATCGAGTTAGGATCTCGACTTAAGTTTGGCGAGTTAGCCTGTCTTACCTAATCGTTTATCGAGTTAGGTTTATCGGTTATCGAGTTAGGGGAAAACTCTGCCCAAATTTTTAAGATTTATCGAGTTAGAAACTTATATTTCCATCGAGTTAGATAATTACCAAGGTTTATCGAGTTTGGGAGTTGTGAAACTTATCGAGTTTGGAGCTTTACGACATATCGAGTTAGATAGTTTTCACACTTACCGAGTTAGACAACACAATCTTATCGAGTTAGCCAAAAAAAAAAAAAAAAAAAAAAAAAAGTTTTTTGGCGGGAAAAGTTGAGTAAAATTTATTTTTCACACGAGACTTAACGTTCAATTTTTACGCGAGATTTAAATTTTGGTATAACGTTGAAAATATTGGCCCGAAATTCAAATTTTTAGGCCAAAATTCAAATTTTTTCGGTAAAATTTGACGAAAAAATTTTCAAAACTCAAATTTTTCTGGTAACCTTAGAATTGTATTTCTTTGTGATTTTCAAATTTTGAGAAAGAAAATTTTCGTATTCATTTTTTGGAGGGAAAATTTGAAATCACAAAATATCAACCGAGAACGCTTTTCAACTTCACCAAAACATCTAATCTTCAACAACAACCTTTGTTATCTTAAAAGATCCTAACATCAACTTTATCACACATCATTACACAATGGAAATGAAAGTGCAAATCCAAGAGAGAGATTCAAATAAAGTGTTTACAGTGTTCAAGTCATATGTAGAGAAGTTCGTCAATCCTGATGGCTATAACACAAGGTTCGATCAGGCATTTGAATACTTCATCCGAGTCCAATATCACAATTTCAAAGACAAACTCAAACAAAGCCTGAATCAACTTCAAAAGCTACTTTATGAAGAAGAACCTGATATGAGTAACTGCAAGGATGCTCTTAAAGTGATCCAGACTCAATTTCAGAGTATCTTTAACCCTTGGATAATGGGACAGTCAGAGTTTATCGATGCATTTTACCAAAAATTTTGGGTAAGCTATACGACATTCAGAACTCGATGCATAAATCAAATGCATGAACTCGAAAAGACACTTGATGCTGAGGAAGCTGAGTTTAATGAGATTGAGAAGCTGAAACGGGAAAAAGAGCAGACGGAAAGAGAGATGCAGTTAGAGGAAACTGAGGTGATTGTAAAAGAGACAGAGAAAGATGTTCAAAATGACGAGGAAATAGTCAATGAGGGTGATGCATCAGATGTCAGTTTGGTTTTCACAGGCAATGATTCATCTTCAGAACAGCAGGTTGAAAGCAGCAGTCCTAGCTATGATTCGGATGCTGATGGTACACAAAGGAATGAAGCTGTTTGGGATACCGAGGATGATCATATCAGACCTTCATCAGACACAGAGATATTGGCTACGGTACAACATTAATATGCTCATGATAATATTAATATATTTGAGAATATGTTTGTTCATGATCAGACACATCCTGAGCATCCTGAGTCTATTAGTGACACTTATGTGGTGGAACAAAATGATAGTAATATCAATTTTGATACTCCAGATATGGATCCTAATAGAGGTGAGCCTGCCCAGGATGGATCTTCTTATGAACAAGATCGTGCCTTATTTGCTTCATTAATCAATAATTTCAAACATGAACTTGAAAAGTGCAAAGAGGACAATCGCAAAGCTAAGCAAACGAATGTCTTATTGACAAAAGAGCTTGAGAGATTTAAAGAAATGGAAAAAGGTTTTCAAAATGTAACAAAAAGAAAAGCTGAACTTGAATTTGAAAACTCCAACCTTAAATCTCAAGCTCAAAAGTTTGAAATGTATGGAGAGTCTGTAAAACCACTTTTAAAAAGAAATGAAGAACTTGAAGTTGGTTATAGAGAAGCTATTCTTCGTGAAAAACGTTCCATTCAAAATCTGGATGCTCAAATGGTTGTTAACAACAGAAAGGTTCAAGCACTTTTAAAAGAGAACAATGAGTTAAAAAGTGAAAATTCAAAGCTTCAGAAAACCACATCAAATTTTGAGATTGTAAACACAAAACTTGAGAATGAAAACCAAGAGTTTTTGAAACGAACAAATGATCTTGAAAACAAACTTCGAAAATTGGGACAGACTTCTCAGACTATCAACATGCTGCCTACTAAAGATGAAAAGGTTGAGAAACAAACATCTGGGATTGGTTTTGTGAATAATGCTAATGTGGAAAATGAAAAACCGTGTTTTTTAAACAAAGTGAAAAAGCTGACACCTATTTTGTACAACGCTGATGATATGGGAAAAGAATTGTCAGATGATCTTTTGTTTGAGTCTCAAGATATTTTAAAATCTGAAGAGGAAAAACGTTTGAAAGTAAAACAAACAAAAAACCCACTCTCGTATCACGGCTTTGTGTATGGTGGTCTACAATTGACTGATATACCAAAAGAACCTTTCAAAAGAAAAGACACAAATGTGAAAAGATTTTTCAAAGAAGCTCAACTTGCTACTTATGATGCTACATTGTGGCAAAATAAAGCAAGGAAACAATTTTGTAGTCTTAAACATCACATTGAGCATACGTTAAAGGTCATTTGGTCTAAGCAAGTAAACATCGATAACATCGTTTTCTCTAATCCTCTTTCATCAGATGTACGCCTTAAGATTGAAGTCCAAAAGATTTTGAAAGATGAGATTGAACCTCATGTGAAAAATCTCAACTTAAGTTTTGAGTACTTTGAAAAACATCTTGTCACTGAAATGAGAGAAGATTTAAAGTACGTTCATTCTCTTGAAGACGAATTTGATGAAAAATGCTTAATACTTGACATTCAAAAGGAATTTTTCACAAATCAAATAGAGTCTTTCAAACCAAAATCTGTTTGCCATGAGAATTTTGAACAAACATCTTCTTTGAAATCTGAAAATCTTTGTCTCAAAAAGAAAATCACCGAGCTTTCACAAGAAGCAACTGATGTCAAAGCAGAATTGTCAAAAAGAACAGCTGAGTTTGAGAAACATCTTGCAAAACTCGAAGCACAAAGTATCTCTTTCCAACTTAAACTGCAAGAAAAGAATGAGAAAATGTCTTCTGAAAACTCTTTGACATCAGTGCTTAAAGAAAAAGAAAAGATTTTTGAAGAAAAATGTGATGATACCAATATCAAGTTTGATGTTGACGAATTTGATACAAAAAATCTTGAATTGGAACATGCTGTGGCATCATTACAAAAAGAAAATGAGCATTTGAAACAGACTTACAAAAACTTGTTTGATTCAATTAAGCGGTCAAGAGTTCAGAATCAAACTTCAAACAAATCTGACTCTCAGATCGTCCCAAATCATCTTTTTGAAAAAGAAAAATCTGTGCTTCAAAAGAAAATTGTTGAATTGGAAAAAACGGTTGCACAACAAACCAAGGATTTTGGTGATGCCAAAAATGATTTTTCAATTGAAACAGACAAATATGAAAAATATTTTGCACATCTTGAAAATCAAAATGCTTCTTTGCAAGAAAAACTGGCATCATCAGATCATCTTTCTCTTCAAAAAGAATACAATGATTTGAGAACGTCATACAATGCATTAAAAGCGAAGTTTGATGTTCTTAACCGGTCAAAAGGAAAATCTCAAGTTTCAAACGAGTCTAAACCACAAGTAAGTGTTTCGGAAATGGTTTACACGGGTGAATCTTCCAAACCATTTTCGAAAAAGGTTTCTCAGTTTACAACCTATTCTTTGCAAAAAGGAAGGAAATTTTCAAAGAGACCTAATTTTTCTGAAACATTTACTCCTCAAAAGGTTTCAAATGCAAGTGCTCATAAAGAAAAGAATCAAGGTTTTCAAACTCCGTACTCTCCTTTTACTCCGGTAAAGCCAGTGTGGAAACCAAAGCAAAGCCGTTCAAAACATTTGAATTATTCATACTCTGAAATGCTTCCGCTACAACAAAGGAATGGCTATGCTTTGAAAAATCCCAATTCTGGAAGGTTTACATTCATCTCAAAAACGAATTTTCGAAATGAAACGCCGAGTTTCAACAATGGATGGAGAACTTCTTCTTCAAGTTTTAAAACTCCAAGAGAGACACCGAGTTTCTCAAACAACTTTCAAAAGCAAAAGAGTTTTAAATCACCGTTGATTCCACGAGCCTTATTTCAAAATGAAACACCGGTTTTCAGTCCTCGTTGGAATTCAACTTCTTTGTCTCGGATTGACACAACTTACAAATGGATTTCAAAATATGGAAACCCAGTTGGCGTCGTGCTTAAATGGGTTCCAAAAGTTGTTGTCTAATCTAAAAACATTATGGCTTTCGTATACTTCAGTACGAAACCCGGACTTCAACATAATGACTTCTTAGTATTTCAGCTAAGGACTCGTTCTTCAAAGATAGGAAAGTGCTTAATCATTCAAAGGTTTTAAATATCTTTTGAGCACTTATCCTAAAAACATTATGGCTTATGCACACATAACAGTGTATAACCCGCAATTTTCAAAGAAAAGACCCTGTTGTACATTTATGTGCGACAATCCTGAAAGATAAGAAGACTTTTCTCCAATTATCTTATCAAAGTCTTCTTAATTTTTTTTTGAACAAAATGTTGAAAAATGTTTCAAAAGGTTTTCAAAACTTTTTTAGCTCAAGATATTACTCCCTCAAATCCCTAAAAGTTTAATTTAATCAAAATGTTCTATTTTTGAGGGGGAGTAATATAAAGTTGTTCCAAAAAGATCATGCTTAAAGGAAACAAATACGGAATTAACAAACATCCGTTTCTCCCATAAGCTATCCAAAAAGAAAATGTTTTAATCAATTGGTATCAAAAATACCATGGATATGCTATTTTTGAGGGGGAGAAGACGTGATTAAAATGTGATCGTCTTGAATCTCAAAAGAGCTCGACTCAGAAAGGACCCAAGAATTGACGAAACAACAAAAGTTAGTAATCGAAAAGACTTATTCTCGACGGGTAATAACATCAAGTTAGTTACTAGAGCTAGTTGTCACCTAAAAGCTGACAATGGAACTCTTTAACTAGCCACGTAAGCGTGTCTCGAAAAGGATTTGTCTTAGTAGAAATGTACCGTTTCGAGAAACTTTCTATGGATATGACCAGGCCGGGTAATAACTTCAAGCTAGTCTAACTAGTGATGTAAGCGTGTCTCGAATCGGTTGTGTTCATTGAAAGTGAATCAATTCAAAAGTGCAAACTCCTCACGCATGTGCAAATTTCTTAAAAATACATGAGCACATGTGAAGGGGGAGTCCTTCAAATGAAATGTAAAACTCTCGAAGTGTTAACAAAGTATGTTTTATTATCATAACACTTTGAGAGATTTTCACAAATGGTTTGATGGCAACAATAGGATAGTCATGGAGTTATAAGGTGACTAAGGTTAGGAAAAACCGTCCTATGATCCGCCAGAGCCTGAGGGATCTACCCAAGGACAATTCCAATAGATTAGAATTAGAAGTCCTTAGGTATGATCTGAAAAAAGGAGAAAAGAATGAAAGGAGAAAGAAGGGGTTGAAGAATTAAAAAGAAAAGCAAATGAAAGGGTGAAAAGAAATAGCCCTCCAAATGTTCAACCTTAGGGCAGACACCGGGTTCAATTCATATGCTACTGGTTGTTACTAAGGTGACACCGGTATTGAAGACAAGACGTCATGGACCCAGTGACGCATTGCACTTAACCTTCTAGCCACTCAAGTTCTCTTAAGAGAGCTTGTTTCATTCTCACGGGGAACCGGTGTAATCTATCGACTTATCTCTTAGAGATGGTTGATATTGAAGCAGGAGACCCCTCCCTAGTCTCCGCATAGGAAACCAAATTATGCACTTATCGAGTCTAGAGCCATGAGATTCATTAAAAGATCTCTTAGGATACACTTTCCTATGAATACACTTGTGTTCGCCAAAAAGGACACAAGTTGTAAGAGTCTTTATGAGATCTACGAATCTTGCCTTATCTATCATGATGGTTACTATGTCTCAAACGGTCTACAGTTGTGAGGTGATCTCCAGCAACTCACCTGAATCATTGATGTACTTCGGTGGATCTTGTAAGCCCTTTCAAGGGTATCTGATTCAGGAACGGCCTTGGTAAGGGTTAGAAGGAGTCTTCACACTATGCTGTTGACGATCTCTAATTCCGAACCTGTAAGTACCGGATACTTTATTGCTAATTGTTTTATGCAGGTACTCATGAATGTTCCTTGGAGAAAGACCGTTACCATCACTCAAAGATCCACATGCTCATACCCTACAAAGCTCTCTTCAAAGATCAAAGCAAAGCAAAGTTCAGAACGTTTCTAAGTCAAAGTCAAAGAATCTTCAAACTAAAGAAACAATGATTAAAGTCAAAGAGAAGAGAACTTCATAAAGATTCAAAGCCAAACAAAGTATGAGCATGTTGGAAAAGACGTAAAGACAACAGAGTAAAGATGTTGATCAAAGGCAAGAAAGATCATAAAGCATGATTGGAACAAAGGAACTAGCAAAACTATTACACAAGGACTCAAAGTTCAAGAGAACAAGCTTCAAAGATCAAAGATCAAAGTCACAAAAGAGAGATCTCAATGATCACCCTTAGGGGGAGATTGTTAGCATTAGAAGTGTTGATCATTTATGAAATCAAAGTGAGATCTCAATGATCGTCCCTTAGGGGGAGATTGTTAGGATTAAAAGTGACGATCATTATTGAGTCAAATAGTTAGTTAAATATATTCATGTAATAGTTAGTAAAATGCTAGTTTATTAAGTTTATGTGTATTATTCATGCTTGTATAAAGTCTAAGGGCTAGTTATGTTATATGGTCAAAGATATGTGAAGCCCTAGACTACAAGTATAAATACTCATGTAAGGCCTCATTTTGAGGTTGGTTCTCTTAGTGGTTCATTTAGTATTAAAAAGGTTATTATTTCACAAACTAGAGTTCCCATCCACCTCTCTCTACTTAGTTTCTCTCTCTAGATCTAGCCTAGATTAACAAGTGATAAGGTTGTTCTATGGTCCTACACACTCGTCATTGAAGCGTTCCATAAAAGCACTGGTTGATTCCCCTTGGCACTGTTTTACTCTTGCTAGTTCATCAGGATTTTTAGCGCACTTCTTTCTCTGGGTAAAGTTGAGACGGAATGCTTTCCGTAATTCCTCGAACCCACCGATGCTCCTGCGTGGGAGTTTGCTGAACCATGTGCGCGCGTTCTGATGAGGTGAAAAATGAACCACTTTTAGGGGGTCATTTAAGCCCGGAATTGAATTTATTTGATCAAATATTGCCCTAAATCGTTCCTTTTGTGATTTTAGGTACTTTGGGAGTGAAATCTGGAAAAGGAAGCAATTCGGATGTTTTTGGAGCATAAAAGTGAAGAAAACGCCAAAGTCTTAATTTTCCTTGCTGGGAACAGTAGGTGACGGCGTCAACTCCTCCCAAACCAACCAGTCAGCCGTGTGCAGCTGTTAGGCCCACCTGGGAGAAAGTGCAAGTTAATATTGACCGTGGAAATATAGGGAAATCCCCGGGTCGTTAAGTCCCAACGAGATTGAAATTGTATTTGTAAACGAGTATGAGAGTGAGTGGTACTGAGGACAGTAACAAAGATGATTTGAGGGTTGATTACACTACTGATTGCTTGATATTTGGAAAATATGAAATTATAACAGAAATACAGATATAAGCACAAAATCAGATAATCAGATAACAGACAAAGAAAAGTGGTATTTAACAAGTTACAAACTACAGGGGTAAAAAGTGAAACTTTTGAAAACTTAAAATTAAAGAAAATGGAAAATGAAATTGAAATTATGAAAATGATTATTATAATATTTAATTACTATTTAATTAATAAAACTAATTAAAATCTAATTTAAAACTTAATTTAAATTAACTAAAAATTAAAACTATTACAAATAAACCTAAAAACTTATAACAATAATTTCTAAACCTAAATAAGAACTTGAAGAAAGTATAAAAAATGAAAATAAATATTTTTGTCTTTTTATGAGTATTTTATTAATTATAAACTATTTAACTTAATTAATCTAATTAAACTATTTTAAATTACTGTTATTACTAAATTACCTTATAAAATTATGATAAAATTTATAAAACTATTTAATTACTACAGGAATACTACAAAATTATAAAAAGTTGCTAAAAATTATATTTAAGCTAATTGATTAATTAATTACTTATTAATTGATTTAAAGCTAATTTAATTAATTTAAATAGGAAAATTAGAAAATGGACAGTGGAAATTATAAAATTATTTTTTAAAAGTCTTAACTACTATATAAAACTTAGGAAAAATATAAAATTCTACTTTAGTTAATTAAAAATAAAGAAATCTATTTAATAACTAATATTACCTATTTAATTATTTAAACTAGTTTTAAATCTAATAAATAGTAAACTGCTTAGGAAAAATCTAAGAAAATTATTTTAACTACTTAAAGGTACTAGGTAATTTATAAAATTGGACAAGTGCTTATTAATAAGCTGAGATGAAAATTAAATAGATAATTTCTATTAAATAGAAGCTATCACTATTTTTATGTTTGCTTTTTCTGGTTTTTCTTTTATAAAACTACTTAAATACTTAAATAATGAAACTTTAACAAAGACAACTACTTTGGAAATCAAGAATAAGCATTGTAAGTGCTTATTAGCTTATAAAGTTGACTATAGTTGACCAAATTAAGAAATAAGCTAAGTTGAGGTTATGTGGGGTCCACTATGATGAAATCTGGTTTACCTAAGTTACTTATACCTAATTAAGCTAGATGTGGTGAGATAAGCTCCTAGGATAAGCTGGAAAGCCAAAATAAGCACTTGCTTATTTGGTTTCTGACTCAGAAGTGGGACAAGGTTCCAAGCTGATTTCAGGTGGGGCCCAGTGGTCAAATGGTCAGACCAAGGGTCAAGGGTTCAAGTCTGGTAGGAGTGGGGTTGTAAAAAACAAGTTATGAGGTGTGGGACCTACTGGTGTGGGCTACAGCCACCACGAAAGTTGGTGGTGTAGTGGTGGTAAGCTGGTGCAGGGGAGTACTTCTTCCCTGCAGTTGTGTTCCAAGGTTTGTGGGGTCCACAAGAGTGAAAGGGGGTTCAAACTAAATCTAGGGGTTCAAAGTTAAGGTGATAAGCTACAAATTGAGCCAATAAGCTACCCTTATGGTTCACTAATAAGCTCTATGTGAGCACTTGAAATGGTGATCATACACTGAGTGATCAGTGTGGCTTGTTTTACACAGGTCACAAATTTGATCCTAAAAGCTATGCTACAATAAGCTAAAGGCTAAACTAAACCTAGATGTGAAAAGCTGAAGTATTAAGCTACAATTAAGCTGAAACCTATGGTGTGGGGTCCACTGGAGAGCACACTATGGGTCTTGGTATTTTGCCTAAAACCTGAGCACAGGGGAGATGCTTGCCCTGCAAGTGATTTCCCTTGCTTGTGGAGACCAGGGTAAAATTGCTAAAAATATAAGCTGATTAGGATCTTAAAATAGAGCTGGTAGAAAACAAGTCCACAAAAGCTCAAGGCTTGAATCACAATACACAAATCTATAAAAATCCCACTAGTTTTAAGAAAATCTGAGAATGACCATTTGATTTTTTATGAAACTTAAGTTGGTTTGACTTATGTGAACTTTGAGCTTAATCTACTTACTGAATATGTTGTAATAAGTTATAATAGGACTTAATTTAGTTATTCTAACAACTTATGAGTAGATATGATGAGTTTTGGACTCAAATTCCACCACAGTTAACTGTGGTGAAGAAATACTTGTGATTTTGACTTTTATCTAATTAAGACTTTGGTATTTTTGTTTTTCTGAGCTAGTATTACACTATAAGACTTAAAGTAAGCAAAAACAATAACTTAAACTACCTTGAACTCAGATGAACAACCTGATCCAAACACACCTTATACCTAGACTGTTTTGAGATTTAAGTAGCTAAAGGCTATAAAAGCTTAACCTACTGATCCAACATAAGTTATTATGTTATATTAATTATTTTTAAGCACTTAGGAACAAGAAATAACCACAGATACTCAAGAATACTAAATAAGCTATATTAACTGTGAAACTTTGATTTTTTAGTAACTATTAATTCCAACATACAAGGTACTAATTTAAGGTTATATTATAACTATATAAGACTGAATAAGCATACAACAGCTGAAAAAGCAAGCAATAAGCAAAACAATAGTACAAAGGTAGAAATGAGATTTTTGGTAACTTACAATAAGCTTTCCTGCTCAAACCATGAACCAAGAACAATCTTAAAGAATCTCCACAGATTCACTAACCCAAGGCCTTCCAAAATTAACCATGCTCCATTGCTTATTACCAATAGCTTCTCAGTTTGACTTTTGTTGACTTTTTTATATATTTTTGAGTTTTGATTGCTAAACTGTTTTTAAAGGTTTCTAATAGCTTTTATAAACTATCTAGGAGCTTAAGTGAGCTTAGGAATCCACTACACTTCACAGTAACAACAATTGATCTTTTGAAATTTAAGAAAATTAAACTAAAATTGCATAAGATTGAACATTCACAGAAACTTGAAATTTATTACTTATAAAGAGTTACAATACACTGAAAATAACTTAGAACACTGCTTAGAAGCTTAGGTTTATACTAGAAATTGGAAATTGCATTAAACGACATACACTTTTTATATTTAAACTATATAGTATACTCCTCTGCTTCTCTTTCCTTTTATAAGCTTCCATTAGGGTTCCAGGACACCTTCTGAGCACATCTTGACCATTGAATTGTCCTGATTTGATCCTGACCTTCAAACCTGATTTTGGCGCCAAAAGTCCAATACTTTACTTGGGGCCAAAGCTCTGCAATTAAAGAATATTGGAATGTTGTGGAGGTGTCAGGGGACAAAGGAGATAGTTTTTATGCAAGTTGGTGCTAATATGATGAAAACAGAGGTGAGGATATGGTTTGGGGTGAAAATTGGTGAGAAATGCATTAATTGGGGTGTGGGTTTGCTGTGAGGTGGAAAGGTGAGGTTAGGGGAGTAGGTGGTGAGCTGGGGAGGTGAGGTGGAGGTGGAATACCACCTGGTTTTGGTGGTTTCAGGTGGTGGTGAGGGCGATGAACAGTGCGTGTGGTTTGGGCAGTATTGGTTGGTCAACGCGGGTCAACGCCCGTTTTAAATAAAAAGGGTGGACTGGGCTTGAAGGGTTTTGGGCTTGGAAGGGTGGGCTGGGTTTAGGTGTGTTTGGATTTGGATTAAGTTAAATAAAGGGTCCGGTTTGGTTGTGGTGTACACAAGGACCAATTATGTAATTTGGGTAAAATAGAGGGACTGAATATATGATTTTCCCAAAGTATTTTCAAGTGCTATTTTTGCCAAATATGATAAACCAAGGACCAATTTATTTATTTTTTCATTTTAAAAATATCCAGGGACCTTTTCTGTAATTTCTCAAACTCCAGGGACCATTATTGTAAATTTGGATTTTTCAGGGACTGTGATTGTAATTTCTCAAAAGTTTATCAAAATTGTTCCATTTTGTCATTCATGCATAGTACAAGGGTATTATTTGTAAATTTCCAAGTTTTGAATACCCAGGGACCATTTTTGCCAATTTTGTAACTTGAGGGGTAAAAGTTGCCAGTTTGTGTAAACTTTCATCCAGGGATCATTTGTGAATATTTTTGGTTTCCCAAGGACTTAAGTTGACTTTTCATTTATTTTAAACCTTCAGGGACTAGTTTTGACATTTTGTGAAACTTGAGGGACTGAAACTGCCAATTTTGCAAACTTTGTACGTTTTTCATTTGTTTTTGCATATTTTGTATTTGAAACATATAAAACACACTTCTAAGATATTTTAAGTATTATGATGCATTTTTGAGTGTTTTTGTATGTTTTGGCAGCTCAGATTGGTATAAAATGATGAGTATTTAGACACTCATCAACGGCGTCAAGAGCAAATTTCCATGACGATCCAGTGCAGATTTGACGGCGTCACGAAGTAGGGCGTCAAGAGTAAAAGTCATGACGGCCTGGAAATGCAAAATACATGACGGCGTCAAAAGCAGATCAAGGCAGTCCGAGAAGAGTTTTGGCGGCGAGGTGACAGCGTCACAAGCTTGGTCTTGACGCCGTCAGACCCCTTTTTCTATATATAGTTTTCTAATTTTCACACATTAGAAAGAGAAGTTTAGAGAGAAGTTTTGGAGAAACCCTAAGTACGAACTTGGTGTGAATTTTACAGGTTTTTCAAGGGTTCCAAGCCCTTGATACCTTTCATGTGTAATTAAGATAAGTGTTCTTTTAATTCAATCAATATGTCTATGTGTTGGTTGTCTATCTCTTGTTTTTGTCTTAATTCCATCATGCTAGGCTAGATCTATCTTGTGTTTGCTTGGATCTAATGAAACCTAGATGTTAATTATGTGTTGATTACTTGTTTATAATTGTCTTGGATGAATGATTTATATGTTAGGCTTAAGAAAACTGGCAGATCTCCAATTGGTAACATGCTTGAACGTCTTAGGAAACATGAACCTATTGCACTAGGTCTTTATTGGTTGTATTTAATTCATGAGCCACTGTTTATAATCCCTATGGTTGTGCTGGGCATGGTATAGGAGGAGATAAGAGCTCATAGAATTGGGGAGTTATGTGCGATACCCCATGAATGGTATTAAGGAATACAATCCGTTATCCATGCAACTATAACAATTAATTAACGTGTAAAAGATGTCTAGGGAGTAGTGAAATCTAAGTAAACACATTTTCTCCACATATTGTTCACAACCTTAGTTAATTTAGTTTTACTTTCATTTTTAATATTTTATTTTGATTGCATCTTAGTATTGGGTTAGTTGACTAGCAACTAATTCCGCCCAAATCCTTCAAACCCGAGATTTTTAATTGCTTTCTAAAAAATATAAAAATACAAAAATAATCTTCCGTCATCTTTAGCACTAGTAATTAGGTTTTCTAATCCTAGCGACACTATTCCTAGCTGGACGATCAATTCCCCGGTACTTGTCACTATACTATACTACAACGATCAGGTACACTGCCTGGTGGGGGTTGTAAGCTTCTCGAGATCCCTTGAGAGGTAAAGCCTGGTGCGATTCCCACGCATCACGTTCCCTACCAACGTAGAATTAAACATATGGCACCACACAGGCTGTGGCCAGTTTTCGATAGTGGCGGCTGATTCAAAAACTTTTAGATGATCATCTGGATCACCTGTTCACTACCAACGTAGAATTAAACATATGGCACCACACAGGCTGTGGCCAGTTTTCGATAGTGGCGGCTGATTCGAAAACTTTTAGATGATCATCTGGATCACCTGTTCCATCATATGTTTTCACATTAGTGGGCATGCGCCTGCGTTTGCGGTCGGAGTAATCGCTGATGCGTCGTGTAAACGCATCAACTTTCTGGCGACGCCATGGAAGAGACATGTCTTCATTCTCTTCTTCGCGACGTCTTCCTCTTGACTTCCAGTGTCCTGTTTCTCTATCCTCGTTGTCCGAGGAGTCACTGGAGGAAGAGTAGTCTCTTTTTCGGCGCTTGCGCCGGCTTCTTTCAGAAGAAGAGCTTGAGGGACTCTCACTTGGGGACATTCTTCTCCCCAATCTGTCGTGAATCCTCTTACTCCCAGATTTGGAGGACCCTTGGCTTGGTGAATGTTGAGGTCCTAATCGGTCTTGAATCCCTCGACTGCCAAGTCTGGAGTGGATATTAGTGCGCCTCTCGCTGTATTCTGAGTACTGTGAATCAGATGTCGTACCCAGCCTATCGTGGATGGTAGTACGTTCTGCGCGTCTTCCTCGTGGGTGGCGCGGTGATAATGGTTCGTGTTCAGGACCAAAATTGAGTCGAGCTTGTAGGCTCGTACTTGACCTTCTCCTTGCCTCTTCTTGCATGAGGGCAGTTAGGATTTCATAATTTTGGGATACAAAATTTCCCAAGGTTAGGTTGGGTGTGTCCTCAGTTGCTGCAAGAATGTCTGCCTCAGTATTAGGCACCTTATCTCGGTTAGGTGCGCCTGGTGGCACAGTGTTGTTCACTGTGGTTACAGCTTGATGAGGGGTAGTGAAGAGAGTGCGCTGGAGCTCCTCAGCGTTTGGGACCACTGTGGTGGTTTGGGTAGTCCTTACAGGCAGTTCTACCACTGGAAGAGGTTGGGTTATCCCTGCCTCTTGGTGACCTGGTGCGCTGGTTGTCCCAGCAACCTGCCTAGGGGTCGAATCTTGTTGATTCTTCCTCTGAGGGTCACGTTTTTCTGGTTGCGGAGTCCGCTGGCTCGAGTTCTTATTTTTCGTCATTCTAGTTTTTAGTTCTTAGTAGTGTCCCACGGATGGCGCCACTTGTTGATACAAAAGTTGGGCGTTCCTGATTATGGGCTCTTGCTCTCGTACCAATCAGCTTCTTAGTACTTGTAACCTGCGCACTAAGAAAATAAACAACACCGTTAGGCTTATCGTGGGATTGTCTCCCACGATTAGACTCCGGCGTGAGAGTAAGTAATCGATTTAAGGTTCTCGTAAAGAGTTTTAGGGTTTGTGAATCGTACCTTGAATGAGAGTTATGTCATTCCTTATATAGGCGCAAAATCCTTGTAGGGTTCGTGCTCCTTACGTTTCGTACGCGTGGTACTTATCCGGGTTAAGGATATCTATTCCATAGATAGATATCCTTATCTATACCGTGTATAGTTTATTTGGGTTTGGGCTTACGTGAGCCCATTCCTATTATTGATGCGGCCCAAGTGACAATAGCCCACGCATAGTGGCTTTGGGCCTTAGTAATGTTTATCGTTTGGGCTCGTGGCCCATATATAGACTATACGTCATCAATCTTTTATATAATACAATAAAACCCCTAGTGGGGACTTTCGTATTTCAAAAAAAAGATTATTTATTTATTAAGTAATATTTTAATTAATTATTATTTTTTAATTTATAAATTTCTAAATTCGTTTTGTTGATATATACTACACAAGTAAAAGATAAATACAAAAAGTCAAAAACTATAGATAAGATGCAAAATTTTTAAATGATTATCTTTAATAATAAAAAACTATAATTTTAAAAAATATAATTATTTATTTTAAAAACTATAATTATAAATCAAACAAAACAAAAGATTAAATTATTTATTTTTTAATAAATAAAAATATCTTATTAAAAAAACTTTAGAAAAAACTTGCGCGTGCACGGGCATTATAACTAGTAATACTAAACAAACCAACCTTAATGCAATGATACTCAACCCAAACCTCCACCATGTTCGACAAAAACCATAGCACATGGCCCACATCCCACATCACAAAAATCGTAATTAAACCCAAATACAAGACCCAAAAACCTAAAGTCCAAAATTATTTATTCATTCAAATATCACATCACATCATCACAACAATAATCCCATTTTCTTTTATAAATATAAATACATATAAAAACCAAACACACATCATCCCATTCCCATCATAATCGTTTATAGCAATTTGTGGCTCTCTCTAAAATCCCCAAATCTTTACACTTCTCTCTCATCGTCGATCCAATCAACCCTACTGTAAGTCAATCAATCAATCAATCCATCAATTGATTTCATAATTCTCCGATTCGATTGATTTCATTCAAGATCCCTAATTTAATTTCCAAAACCATCATGATTTGACCTAAACAGTTATTGATTTGATTGATTGATTAATTAGGGTTTTGTGTTAATTTTATTAATTAAAGTTAGGTAGGTGGGTGAATAGATTAAAATAGTGATGAAGCACCTTTATTGACTGAGTTGGGGTTAGGTGAGATTAAAAATAGAAGCTTTTTATTGTGTTGATTTTGATTTGGTTGTGTTTGGATAGGCAATCATGAGTGATGAAGGAGAAAAGACGTGTCCGCTTTGTGCCGAAGAGATGGATTTGACGGATCAGCAGCTTAAGCCTTGCAGATGTGGTTATGATGTATGGTTTACTTTCTTTCGCATCGTTTTAGTAGATTTATATAGTTTGAGTGTATAGATTAAACATCCATTATTGTAGGTTTTGTAGTTGGGATTTGGATATGATTGTGTATCGTGTTTTCCAATAAGTTTGTGTTTTTATTTGTTTTATAGACTTAGGGAGTGTTTGTTTAAGCTTATATGTGGCTTATGAGCTTATTTGTCTTTCGGCTTATATTTAATAAGCCTTAATTTTCGACTTGTGGGCTTATATAAGTTTATTATTATATGATAAACTTATTTAAGTCCAAAAGTGTTCAAATAAGCCAGAAAATTGGGGCTTATGAAATATAAGCTGGAATCAAATAAACTCATAAGCCCACATATAAGCTTAAACAAACACCCCCTTGTTTATGTTTTATGTGAATAATCTGTTGGTACTTGATTCCCTTATTTGCAACACATTTTAGTTGATTGTTTTAAGTCTGCCACTTTTTTTTTTTTTTTTTTTTTTTTCACTGCAGGCTGGTTAAGTAGTGTGTGGTTTATTTAACTTGTTAATAACAGTTGTGATCATTGTAATGCAGATTTGTGTTTGGTGCTGGCACCACATAATGGATATGGCTGAAAAGGATAACACCGAAGGGAGGTGCCCAGCCTGTCGTACTCCTTATAACAAGGAAAAGATAGTCGGGACTGCTTCAAAGTGTGAAAGGTTTGGTTTTTGACATACGTTGCATTCAAATATATCGACTTTTATTCATTTCTTATGTTATGTTGGTCTTTTTTGTTGTGCTATCAGATTGGTGGCGGAAATGAGTGTGGAGAAGAGACAGAAGTCGCAAAAGGGAAAAACCAAGACTTCTGAAGGTAGAAAACATCTCAGTAGCGTGAGGGTTATACAGCGGAACCTTGTCTACATAGTGGGCCTACCTCTTAATCTAGCGGATGAAGATGTACACTTTTTTATCTAACTTGTTTCAATGCTTTTCTCTTGTGAATTCATACTTGCCTTTTGTTTTGGAATTCTAACCTCATTTATGTTGTGTGAGCCAGCTTCTGCAGCGGAAAGAGTATTTTGGTCGATATGGGAAGGTGCTGAAAGTTTCTATATCTCGGACAGCAGCTGGTGCCATTCAACAGTTTGCAAACAATACTTGTAGTGTGTAAGTTCACTTATCTTTACCTGGATTTGTGGATGGTGGTACTTTACTCCACTTATATAATTGTATACGTATACTTTGCAGATATATTACTTATTCAAATGAGGATGAAGCGATTCGTAGTATACAGTCAGTACATGGGTTCGTTTTGGAGGGTAGACCTTTAAGGTAATAGCATAACTTGAGAAGTTTTTTTCCTCCATTATTTTAGCTTACAATTTGTAATTTTGATGCAGGGCCTGTTTTGGGACCACAAAGTATTGTCATGCGTGGCTGAGAAGCATGGTATGAGTTGATTTTTCCAATTACTGTATTGTTGTACCCTCACTGATTATACATATCAAACTGGATGGCGTGAATTTTTGCTAATTTTCGATGCTGAATTCAATTTTGTTGATCCAGGCTTGCACCAATCCTGATTGCTTGTATCTGCACGAGTTCGGATCACAAGAGGATAGCTTCACTAAAGATGAAATAATATCGGAGTATACGAGGTAGATTTCTATTGTTACAACATGATGGTAGGACAATTAGCAGATCTTGGATATGGTTGTTGACTTTTGTAAACTTAGTTGCTTTTCAAAGATGGTTGTCATTTTTTTCTTACTAAACAGGTAAGTTTTGTCCTTTTAGATTTAGATATAGGAGAGTGTAAGTAAGAAAGAGCAACACACTTGATTGCCTTAATGCATGTTTAAACGCTGAAGTGAGATGAACACGCTGATGCAGCATTTCTCCCGAGTTGAAGAAAATTTTACCCACCAATATAGTAGAATCGAAAGGCCAGTTTGATATTTTTCCCCTTTCATCATTTCTATTACCGACTCTAATCAACAATGATTTTTCCCTGTATATCACATCCTTGATTCTTCTGACCCATTTCATTCTGCTACCATCTTTACAGAATTCAACATCTGTCTTTCATGAGTAAGTCTTTATATATGTATAGCAAATATTTTTCCTTCAATACATCAAATCAGATTGAGGATCTTTCTTCCTTTGTGGAGATTCTACCACTCACCCATTAGCCTTCAGTTATGTCTTTGATTCAAAAATTGTAGTCACCATTGTGGCAAACAGTTGATGTGCACTAATGTCTAAAGGTGGATATTGCTCGACTAAGGGATGTCTTTTTCTAAGCCATGCAGAGGTATGAAAAGGGCTACTATGGCAGATATTTGCATTAGTTGACTAACTTGCTAAACAGGGGAAATTTCTCTCCATAAGGTGGCATTTGGTATGTACATGAGTGAAGTTTTGAAAGAAAAAGGAAGAAAGTGAAAACCCACCCCTGGCGATAAGTTAAAAAGAACCATGTTTTGTGGCTCCCTAGCAAGAAACATGACATATCAGTTCCATTTTCATTTTTTTTCTTCTTAAACCCACAAATCAAATGAACCCCAAATTTGCTAATAAGAAGATGCTGATATATCAGAGCTTTATTCTGGACCACCTTGAATGTTGTACCTGATCATCGGTTGATTACTTCAGTGTGTTCATAGGGACCTCATGTTATTTGTGAGTGCAGTCTTTCAGAGGTTTTGGGAGTGGTTTAAAGTTAAGTGAATGATTTCTTGAACATGGAAGGCTACCTTTTTAATTTTGAAAATCACACTATAATCTTTTGCATTGATATAGACAAACGAATTTGTGCAATGAATTCATATACTTTGTTACTTTTAATACAAGTACAATTATCTTGTGATATTTACATTCTTTAGCACGAGGTGAAAGTAGCATCTTTCTCTATGATTTCCAGTTATTGACATTGCATGAATTAGATGTTTTGTACACTGAGCAGCTGCCTTTTATTACTACCCTGGTCTTTGATGCCTAATCTATATTGAACTTACATTTCTATTGGTTGAAATATTTTCTGAAGACAATAAGAAATCATTTGGAATTGCTGAATGAATATTCCTAATAGTTTATAAAGGAGTTATCACTATGTAGCCTTAAACATAGGGTTATAAAAAGTTTAGATACTTTTTCGCTTCTTATGGTAGTTGGAGTCATGATGATTTATTACCCCCTAATTAACTTACCTAGTGGTTTTAAAGGGGTAGAGTTCAGCAAGTTACTGGTGCGACATATGACATGCAACGACGTTCAGGGAATACGTTACCACCTGCAGCAGATGACTACTCTAATAACAGCAATTCTGCATGGGGAAAGCCCATAATTAAAAGTACTACAAATGTAAGATATTCCATGTTGACCTATCATGTATTTGCTTGTTTTCACAAGGTATTCTGTTTAGTATGTCATTCAAATTTAGTCAGATGGTTTTTAAGAGAATATTCTTAAGCTCAAGTTATGACAATGAGACTGAAAAGAAAATAAGAATGATGTATATACTTAAAGAATTTCTTAATAAATTGAATAAGTGAAATGGTTCTGTCTGCATGTGGGCCCACAAACTGTATAACAAAACACTTTGTTTCTGAACTCGGACAAACTAAATAAACAATTAAGAGACAAATAAACAATAAATAGAATAATGACCACATGACGAAATTAATTGTAATGGTGATCGATGGATAAGTGCAAGTTGTTTTATGTTAACAAACATGTTGGCGGGAAAAATGAACTGAAGCTAGGAATCTGATGACATTTTTGATCACATCTCACTAACAGGATCCAGCAAATAGTATGAAAGTCTCCCCACCAAATAGTAGTTCGGGGAGATCCCCACCAAATAGTAGTTCGGGAAGATCCCCACCAAATAGTAGTTCTGGGAGATCGCCGCCAAATAGCAGTTCTGGGAGATCAGTAGCTCTTCCTGCAGCAGCCTCATGGTATGTTATTTTGCACACATTATATGTGGGCCAGAGTTGGAATTTTGGCCAATTTTTTAATATGGGCTCATTTGGAGTCTGACCAAAAGGGAACTGGTTGAATGCCAAGTCTTCCAAAGTATTCCTACTGCATATCACCTCTCGAACTGCTTCATCAATAAGTTAAATTAAGTTCATATTTCATAATAGTAAAGGTTTGTAGTTGTATTTATCAAGAAGTCCAAAACTTGACAAAAAATTGGTTGTGGGTCAATCTTACCCTGTCCAATCCGTTTTGACATGCACTTTATCTGCTTTAGTTAGCTTTTATGTCATCATGCCACCTCTAGTTTTGGACATCTGATGAGTGATGTGCTTTTAACAGGGGAACACGTGCTTCAAATAGTCAACCTATTTCTGCAAGTGTAGCGACCTCCAATGGACCTTCTAAGCCAAAGCTAGACACCTCTACTACTACTATATCATTTTCATCAGCTGTCGTGAGCCCATCATCACACGATAATGAGTTAGTGAAGAAAGAAAGCCCGACTGCTGTTGAAAAAGGTAAATTTGAAGATTCAGACTCTCCAAAACAGGCTATTGGCACGGACAACTGTAAAATGGTGCCCGGGGTACCTGCTACCCCAGGACCTCTTTCCACCTCGTCAAATGATAAAGTAGAATCGGCTGGTGTGGTACCCAACTTCTCAAGATCATCAGAGAGTTACATGCAATCGTCTGATCCTGCTTCAGATAAAGGCGTGGATGTTTCTGATGAAAGAAAAATCCACAACTTATCTTCTGACATGTCATTACTTGGCCTTGGTGGGAATTGTGAATTACAATCTTGTGATGGTGAGGTACTTGTAGAACCTTTGGCTACAAGTAAAGCAAATGCCAGTCGCACTCCAAGTCCCCATCTCATGATAGATGATAATGCTTTAAGAGAACAAGAAGTTGCAATTAGTGAAGTGGAGGCGGATTTATTATCTTTTAATGATCAGCGGCTCAGGGACCCGGAAGTTGTTACGACACATACAGGCTATGTACATAATATGCCCCAATCTCATATGAGCAATTCTATGGGTTATTCTCATTCTCATTCTCCTCGTCAGCATTATACTTCGGTTAATGGTAGTTTAGATCCTCCATTTTCAAATACTTCAAACATGCCATTAGTCAATGGACACTCTTCAAATTTAGATGGTGATTCTCGTTTTGAAGGCTCTAACGGGCATTCTTACTTTCCTGCTACCGAAGGGAGTAGGAAGCAAATGGGAATATTTGATAATACAGTGACAGCTGCATCAAATAAGGGGGATCGTAATGCTGCCTTAGATTTAGGAGAGAACAGTATAATATCTAATATTTTGTCAATGGATTTTGACCCCTGGGACGAGTCATTAACCTCACCTCAGAACTTGGCCAAGTTATTAGGTGATGGTGATAAACAACAGGGTTCTCAGAGAGCTGCAGTCTCAAGGAAAACACATAACAGCAGTCAGTCAAGGTTCTCATTTGCAAGAGAGGATGATGGGTACATGGATCAAGGATCAAATTTCACATCGAGTTTGAGTGATTTTGCACCTGTTTTAAATCACCGAAACTTCAGCCATGATTCTCTTAGTAACACAGATGTTTATCCTGGCCAGCTAAGAAATGGCAATGGTTTCTCTTCTTTTAACTTTGAGGAATCTGATCCTACTGCTAGCAACAACTCGTCTATGTTTTCCAATAAGAATTCAGGTAATATTTGTTAAATGGTTTCTACTGTATTATATTTTACATGAGTTCTATGATTGTATCATCGCTCAGTTATTGTGTGTATAGTATCTAGTATCTACGATGATAGCTTCTTGGCTTATGATGACAGCCTTGAATGTGATTTAGGATCATTTTTGCACTAAAAGCATATGACTGTCTCACTTATTAACTTCAATATAAATTGTGCCGTGTTGAAATGTCTTTCTTGATCTGTCAACATTATTGTTGATATTCCTCTCTAAGCTGACATACTTTTTGTCCAATATGGCAGTTTCAAGGTCCCAAGTTTCTGCCCCTCCTGGATTTTTGGGGCCAAGCAGAGCACCACCTCCGGGCTTCTCTTCAAATGAGAGGATGGAACAGAGTTATGATAGCCTATCTGGTTTGTACTATGTTCTTTTATTCTTATGCCTAATGTCTGTAATTTTTTTTTTCAATTAATCAGTCTCTTTCATGCACTTATTCTGTAGGAAATCAAATGTTTGACACTTCCTCTTTACTAAGAAAAATGAATCAAGCACCACCTCCTGTATATAATGGTAGCGTTAGTGACCTTGAATTCATGGATCCTGCAATTTTGGCTGTTGGTGGTAGAGTTCCTAATGGACTCAGTAGTCCAGGGTTAGACATGAGATCAAACTTCCCTTCACAACATACTTCTTTTGAAAATGATAACAGGCTTCGACTATTGATGCAAAGATCTTTCACACAGCAAAACCAGAGATATACCGACCTAGGAGATCATATAGCCTTTCCCCAAAGGACAGATTCCTATGGACTTCCTTCTAGAATTGTAGAACAAACTCTGCCCAACAATCGATCTCCTTACCAGCAGATGGGTAATTTCCAACAGCCAAGGATGTCTAATAATGGTCATTGGGATAGCTGGAATGAAGTTCAGAATGGAAATGATATTGCAATGGCAGAGCTGCTAAGAAACGAGAGACTAGGGTTTAATAAATATTATTCAGGTTACGAAGATACAAAGTACCGAATGCCAAGCTCAGGGGATTTGTATAATCGATCATTCGGAATTTGATCTTGATAGGATCTGACTTGCTAGCCTGGTTGGTAATTCTGAGAATGATTGTGTAACGTGGGACTTTGCACTCTGAAAGTAACAGTATGCGCGGCTCTTGATTCATCTTCACTTGAAGATGCCAGATTGGTGACCTACTTGAACCTTCTGAAACAAGGGCTTCCAGAAACCAGCAGGTTGCCGTTAAGCTTTCTCTCTTTTATTTTTTATTATGTGTTATTCCCTTTATAGCAACAGTTGACTTGGCATAAAGCTTAGCAACAATATTTTACTGTCAAATATCTTAAATACTGGTCCATAAACGAAACTAGTCCCATCAATACATTGATATGCATACCTTTATGCTAAATTAAAGTAGTTAAGCTTATTCATAGTAACAGAAGTCTTTGTGGTTTACTTCAGTTAATATGTTTTATAGCTTTGCTGTGCACAAAAAGTAACCCAAACTTTGCTCTAGTTTTTATCTTAGGTCACCCATGAAGAACCACCAATGTTTCAAATTTTCTTTAATTTAAAGATGACTAAGTTTCAACCTAGGGTATTCTAAGGCTACCCCCAACGCATAAGCATGAGGGGTTGGGAAGTTGCTTTGCTGCGTGAACCTCCATTGGGGGTGTGAGCTGTTGGCAAGCTCCAAGGTGAAGCAATGAAAGGTGAAGTCCTCACTTTACGGGCAATGTGCTGGTGGGTATCTTATTTATTTATTTTTTAGTTTGTGAGAGTGTGAGAGATATATAGTGGGGTATTTTAATAAATACAAAAATGCGTTGAAAGGTGAAGTGGTGTAAGATGATTGGGAGTGAAAAGTGAGATGGTGGTGAAGGAGAGAGAAAGCTGATGTGCCGCTGAGGTGTAAGGTGAGTGGTGTGAGGGTTGGGGGATAGTCTAATCTAATTACTCATTTTAATGATGTCATGGCATCTGGTGTATTGGTAATATTAGATATTGAAAAACCGATTTAACTTGGGGAGATGACTTTGGTTTTCCTGGGGGTAATATACGTTATTTACCTAAAACACAGACTAAATTTGGTTATCTTCATATGCAATGTGTCTTTTATGCAACATACTTCGCTGTATTTTGTACACTTGAACAGTTTGATACCATTATTTTATTTATTTTCTTTCAGTTTTTGATAATTTATATCAACTTTCTGAACTGGAAGCTGACATTCGAAGTCAAAGCAGGACTATAATGAAACACTAATGAATAAACTAATCTTGGTCCAGAACCATTTTTCTCTGTCATGATTGAATTAATGTATCTAGTGACCCTATGTTAGTTGGTCCTGTTTGTTTTTTCAGTTTAAATTTTGCAGCCTAACCCATGTTTGCAATGCAGGCAAAGCAAGTTATGAGAATGAGGACCTTGTTCCAGAAGGAGTGGAGGATATGCTGTACATAAGCATCAATTAGGCGCGGTGATTCTTCAGAAACGTTATCTTCCAGTTCTACTAATTTTCTTTTGAGTGTGAAGATATAACCAAGTAAATCTACATCAAATGGTCGTAAAGTGTTTTTCTTGTTTACTTGTTTCAAAATAACATTCTTTATCGTGTGATTAAACTAACTATACTACACATACAATGATTGGCCGTATTTTCATACATACATGACTGATGGAGTTTTTTAAAAGTGAAAGACATAAACTCCTTGAGTTTGATTCTATTGAATGCTTGATAGGTGGTGTTTTATATGCAGAACAAATTTAAAAAATAAAAATGGTAAGAGGAATAACAAAATCATATGTTAGCTTTACAAAGTCATATTTTTTTCTTACCAAGTTAATTTAAAGTTATAATTAAAATGTTTTTAGTGTTAACGATAATAATACAAATTTATGTATGAAGGTTGTATTTTCTTTAGTATAATGATTAAAAACTGTAAGTGGTCACGCAAACCTTTTTTAGAAGAGCGGTTACGCATTTCGAGTATGTGTAGCGGTGAGCTCAAATCCCGTGAATTAGTCGAAACCATGATTTATGTGTTTCTGTGAAAACTCATAGTGTATTTTCAAAATTTTTGAAAAAAAAAAAGAAAAAACGTAATTGTTATTTGTAATATAGTAGTTTATAAGACATGACATAAGACGACACAAAATATGACACAAAATATGAAAATATGAATATATTTATATTATATTTCATATATATTGAGTTTATAAAAAGATTGTCGCATAAAGCGGAAAAACGCGTGGCGTGACGGCATGACCAAGCCTCCGGCCTTAGTGGTTAAGGCGAAGCTTTTGCGTTTATAAGGCGTGGCATAAGGCGATACAAAATATGAAAATATTTGTATATTTATATTATATTTCATATATATCGAGTTTATAAAAATATGTGGCATAAAGCGGCATAACGCGTGGCGTGACGGCATGACCAAATCTCATGCTTTTTGTGAAGCATTTGCACGCCTTTTAGAACCATGAAAGCCTGCATTTTACTATTTATTGTATTAAAAAAGAATTTTCAATATATAAATAATAATTATAACTATTTTTCGTATTTTTGCCTGTATAATAAAACCTCGTATCAATTGCTCAATTCTAATTTCTTTAGTAAGTGTAAGGGTAAAAATAATTGTTTTAGAATAAATTGCAAAACTCCTCTGTGATTTGGCCAAATTGTTGGAGTATGCTCGTGTCATAATAAATAATTATGTGGCTAGATATATGTGAGCGTATGGGAGTCACACACATATACACTAAGGTACCACTTTATATATCGTGTTTATTGTATTTACAATATGTAAATAACCTATCGTAACTCGGGATCACTATTGAGCTTCTAATGGCTAAGTAAAGTACTTAATCTATAGGACTTGGAAAACAAATGGCAAGCCCATATGGTGGCCGGCATTGGAGGCTGTGCAATACATTTAGCAATCAAATTATCATTCATGATGAGAATATTTTTCCTATCAATTTTACTATGTTTAAGATCAATTGCCAATTGTTTTCCCTCATTTTCCACTGTTTTAAACACTTTTTTCATTTCAGTCACCTCATTATTTAGGGTTTTTTGAAGACTCTTTTTTGAGAAGCTTAAAGAATGGCATGACCTCTGTTAAGTAACACCGTTTTGTTTGTTCAAAACCAGCAAATAATTGACAGAGAACATATAGACCAATTAGAGTGTTACTACGTTTGGGGAGAGTTAAAGGAACAAGATGCATGGGTGCATGTTGTGGTTATAACGTTGCCACGTTGGATCAGCTATCTTAAAAACGGTACGAGTGTTGCCCTCAAGTCTTTCAGCTTTTATTTTTTCTAAGTCTATATTCCAAAATATTTGCTCTGGGTTAACCTTTTTTGAGGGACAAAGGCAGCTAATCGATTATCTTCAGAGTAGTCATAATTGTATAGGATTTTATTAGCAATGCACAAGGGATCCTTTAATTTCTCAGCCAATTTTTCTCTGGTTCTATCTTCTATCTCATTGGTCTCATCAAATGAAGTCACATCAGGAGGGGCATGATGAGACTCAAGCATAATGTTTGTATCATATAATACAGGCTATGCACCTATACCGCTTATAAGGAAATTGGTTTTAGGCATACCTAAATCCTTTTCACTATGTTCATCACTTAACCTCCTATGTTTTTGAATCATGTGAGCAGTTTAAATGGTTTGGCCTTGTGTGTACAACTTGTTTTCAAATTTATTATTCAACGTTTTAAGTCTGGAAAAATCATTTAAGAGTTTTGTTTCTTTATCTTTGAAATCGTGCCCAAGCGTGATTACACTTTTTTGAATCTCCTGTGTTTCTTTAACAGTTTGATCCAGTTGTTTTTGCAAAGAATGTAACTCCTTTTTCAATGTTGCTTCCTTTAAATTATGTTCTGATACATATGCACGCATTTGCCAATCCATTTTCTGCTCACGTTCAGTTAGTTCAAACTTAGCACGTTGTCCATATATGGTCACCTGATCCTTAAGGATGTTAAGTCTAGTGGTCAAGGTGTCATCAGGGATATACACAGTGTGCTTATGCAACTCACAGTCATTATCAACAACAGAAGGTGCACTACTTGGTATAACTGACACGCTGTTGTTATTCACATACTGTTCATATGGGATAACATTACTATTTCCCATATCAGCGGTATCTGTGACAACAACATCAATGAGTTGTACCTCATTATGAACCTTCTGTGTATCGACTAAGTTATTCATGTTATGTGGATTTGGTACCTCAGAGATAGCAGGTGTGGTGGAAGGACCGGATTGTTGTGATGAAGATGCTGTAGAGGATAGATTTGCCATGAAGATGGTTTAAGCTGTGGGTTCATCATCAACATCTGAGTCGAAGGCATCACAGTCATCAGCTTGGAAGATGTTGGGATTATTAAGAGCCATATCTTGAACTGGTTGATTATCCACATCTGCATCAAACGTATTTCCTTCATCTCCAGCAAGAAACAGTATTGCTTCTTCGTCCAAAGCAACTCCATTCTCTTGTGCTTGCATCAATAGCATCTTATCTTTGAAATAGTCAGAGTTTTGTGGATGCTTAGGTTGAGAGCAGTTCCTTGCTATGTGACCCATTCCTCCACAGTTGTAGCACTTAGGTTGCCTAGCTTGTCCCTGAATTGCATTCCCAACTCTATACGGCACATTGCCACGAACAACATTCCTTTGATTCAAGTTTTGTCTTCCTTGCACATTCTGAACTACAACCCTTCCATCTTCCACGATTGCCTGATTGTGTGGGTTAGATGAAGACCGAAGTTGGTTGTTGGTTTGAGGAAGTGTTGCTCTGAATTGTTGGACAAGTAAGGAGACTTGATTAGAAAGGTTATCAATCATCATGTCAGTGTGAGAGTATCCAGATTCCTGATGAATGTTCACAGCAGATGGTGAGGGCACTGATGATTGACCAAGTGATGTAAGTGGTAATGGTGAGGGATGATGGTGTTGAACTTGATCATTTGAGGATTGAGTGAGCGGCTGAACATTTGAAACAAATGCAAGAGAATCATTTGCTGTTGTTGGATTGAGTTTTTCCCTCATCAACCGATCATAAGCAGCATGCTTTTCATGTTGTTGGAGATAGGCATAGAGTTGTTCATGGTTGGTGTCTCTAAGACCTTTGTTGAATTGTATTGCCGTCACAAACCTATCCCATTCGGGTGCCATGTTGTTCACAAATTTGGAGTTTAGTTGAATGTTAGGCATTGTCATCTTAATGATTCTCATGCCATTTACCAGCTTGTGAAACCTGACATAGTAGTCAGTGATGCTTTCACCCGGATTCATCTTGAAGTGCTCAAATTCATCATACAACTGAGATTCACGATCTTCATTTGTTAATTTCGACCCAGCAAGAAGCATTTTGACATTGTCCCAAACTGCTTTGGCTTCAGTGTTGTAATTTATGAGCTTTTAGAAATCTTTAGGAAGCCCTTGAATGACAATGTTTGAGGCTCTAATGTCAGCATCATAACGCTCTTCTCCACTTCAGATAGGTCACTGTAAGTACGTGGTCTGTCAGGTCCAAGAACAGCAGCTTGATTTTCAATTGTTGCGACAGTGTATTTAGTGGTGCCCATTTGAAATGGTCCTTCATCAATAGATTTCAGTATGTTGACACCATTCTCCTTTCCCAAAAAATAGAGTCGAATTCTTTGAGCCCATGATTCATAATCAGTTCTATCTAGCATAGGAGGACGAGTGTCGGACCCGACAACTTGAATGTCATCTGAAGAAGTACTTGCCATGTTGAGATCTTAACACGGGATTTTACAACTTTTGTGATTTAAACCGAAAAATCGATTATTTCACGGGATTTTCTAAAATCAACAAAAGAAACCGTAAGATGTAATTTGTGAGTAAGTCTTAGTGAGTAGTCTTTAACAAATCACAATTAGTAATGAGCGTCAAGTCACAACAAGTCAAATTACAACAGATCAAATCGTAATAAGTCAAGTCACAAGAGTTAACTCACAACGTCAAATCACAATTAGATTAGTCGTAACAACTTAAGTCGCGACAATTCACAAATCACTAGATTTATCCAAGACACCGCAAAACTCAAGTCACAAGTCACAAATGGCAAATCACTGAAATAGCAAATCACTGAACTAGCAAGTCACTGAACTAGCAAATCACAGAACTAGCAAATCGCTGAAATAGCAAATCGCTAAACTAGCAAATCACTGAACTAGCAAATCACTGAACTAGCAAATCTCTGAGATAGCAAATCGCTGAGCTAGCAAATCACTGAGCTAGCAAATCACTGAACTAGCAAATCGCAGGAAACCACAAATCGCTATCTGGCAAATCTCAGAACTGGCAAATCGCTAGATATGCAAATCACTACTCAAGCAAATCGCTACTTCCATAAAAAGACAAGTCTGACAAATAGCTAACACAAAAGACAAAACTGTCGCTTTCTAGCGATTTGTCCATTTTTCCAAATATAGTAAAGATAGCAAATCGCAGCCAGAATCAAGCAAATCGCTACCACGTCCAAATGAAATCACTACTAAGAATAGGATACCTAGAAGCAAATCGCTATCTAGAAACTAACCAAGAAATGCATCAAATAGCAAACCAACGATTGAATCAACCTATCCAAATTAAAAACTAAGTACCTCTAACACCTCTAAACTTGAAAATACAACAATATCACAAAACAACTCACTAACTAGATCAAACTATGATGTTTTCTCCTAAAACCATTCGAACCACACAAAAACTACAAAACCAATCACAAAATACGAGTATAAACAATCCCTAAGATGGAACCATGGCTCTTGATACCAATTGTAATATACTCTAACTTGTGAACATGCTTGGTCAAGTAGTATAGATCAAATAAGAAGTAGAAATGCTAGAGGGAGAAAGAAGGTCGGGAGCCTTTAGAGAGAGAAAGAGATGTCTATTAGATTGACTAGAAAAAGGTCCAACCCTCTTGATGAGTGCTCAAACACTCATCATTTTTGGTCTAATCTGAACTGCAAAACATACAAAAACACTCAGTAATGCATCAAAATACTAAAAATATTTCAAAATCGTGTTTTATATGTTTTAGATGCAAAACGAGCAAAAACAAACGAAAAACGTATAAAGTTTACAAAATTGGCAGTTTCAGTCCCCCAACTTTCATAAAATTACAAAACTAGTCCCTGGATATTCAAAATATAGAAAATTATCACCAAAGGTCCTTTTACAATCATAAGTTGTCATATTTAGTCCTTTGGTGAAAAATTGGAAAAGTTTTGGAAATTTACAGTTTGGTCCCTGGAGTTACAGATTTTGGCAGATTCAGTCCCTGGTGGGATAATTTTGAAAGAAAAATCACTTTTGGTCCTTGGGAAATTCACAAAAGCCATTTTTAGTCCTTGGAGTATATTTTTGGAAAATAACAAGAATGGCCCCTGCACTTTTTAAATTTGGCAATTTTGGTCCCTATGCATTCAAAAATGGAAAAGTACATTCATGGACCTTGAATTATGGAAATGTGACAGAAATGAACCTTGAAGCAAGTTTGGAAAATCTCCAAACTCAGTCCCTTGATTTTCATCTATTGCATAATTGATCCTTGTGATGTTTATTAAACCATATAAGCCCTTTGTACTAATAAACCCAAACACCAAACCTGCCAAATCCAGTATCCAATCCCTAGCCCACCTCTTTTGGCCCAAGTCCACTCAAAATAAAATAACACCCCGTATTATTATTACCCAGGTCAAAGGCTAAGTCAAACCTCACCCATCTTCTGCCCACTTGCCCTGCTTCACCACTGCAACACACCTCCAACCCCCCTCCTCCAGCTCATTTCTCCCATGCTTTGTTCCCCCCTCCAAACACTACCCTCCAAGCACAATTAATGCCCACAATCCACTCCAAGCAATTACAACTGACAAATTGAGACTTTGGCGCCAAATTTCCATTTGAAGGGTCAGGATCTTTTCAAGCCATCCAATGGTTAGAAATTGGTGGGTTAGAGAGAGAATCACCCCTCAGCATATAAAAGTCAAAGGAAAATGAAAGAGGAGGAGTAATTAGTGTAGTAGTAGCTCTAGTGTAGCTTAGGAAATCGTTGTAATTTATTTTAAGCTTTTATATATCAATTTCAGTTTTAAAAGTGTAATTTGGGACTTATTAATGTAGTGTGAAGTGATTTTTATTAATCAATGAAGCCTTAAATTTAAGTTTCAGTTTGTACTTCAAATCTTCAAATTCTCAGTTTTATCTTTAATATTGGTTTTTATTGGTCATTCAAGCTCAAATTAGTATTTAGTAAGCTGTTATAAGTTTCTTTTAGCATTGGAGTTAGTTTTAGTTTTAAAATCTTAAAAATCCTTAAAAATACAAAAAAATAGTGTAAATTCAAAAGTTAGTTGAAACAAAGAAGAAAGCAATGGAGTGTGGATTATACTGGTTGAAATTGAAATTTTTGTTGGTTTAGAACCTCTGGGAGGTGTTAGGTTGATCACTTGTCCTCTGGTTGTTACCCTGTGCATTTGGACTCAAGTTGTAAGCCATCTTCTGAATCTTTTGCAAGTTAGCTGTAGAGGTGTTCATCTTTGTGCTTTTCTGATTTGTCTTTGTTTATTTAGACGTAATTAAGTTATATTTATGTTAAAATGTTGTTGTGTAATGATTAGATCTCACCATGTACATGTGTTAAAGTAAACAGTCAAGTAAGCATATGATTAGATAATCTGTGTATTGTGGTTTTTGCATGTGTTTCTGAGCTTAGTTAAGGTTGCTTAATCATATTTAGTTATTATAAATCTGTTTTGAAGCTTAAACATCCCTCTTGATCCTTATAGCATCAAAACTGCTACCTTAGGGGGTGTTTGGATCTAATCTGTTTGCTGGTATAAACTTGGTTTCTGGGGTTGTTTCTGAGTTAGGTAAGTTACTTTGGTTATAATAAGTCTTAGGTAAGTCTAAATTAGTAGGTTATTTCAGCCAAAAGTCAAAATCACCTTCCTTGTCCCTTAACTGCCAACTGTTGGGCAGTTGTGATCCCAAGCCCATCAATTTCATTGCATAAGACATAATTGTAGCTTAATCTCATTAGCTTTTAGCTTAATATAGTTTAGTCAATCAGTAGAATCCCTTATCTCATAAAAGTCAAAACAAGAGTTTCTTCCAAAAGTCAAATGTGTATGAATTTCAGGTTTTTGCAAATATTCAAAGAATATTATTGATTTTTGTGGTATGAATCAAAGGTTGAAATTAGTTCCTATGTAAAGTCTACCAGTTCAGCTTTCATATTCCATGTTCATTTGATTTTTACAAATTTTCTTGTGGGCCCCACAAAGCCACAAAGTGACTTGCAGGCTCAGTTCTGCTCTGCTGCACAGATTCACCACCCACCACCACCACTTGGTGGTGGTTTTCCAGCCACCTCAGGGAGCCCCATGGTCCCATTCTTGTTTCTATCAGCCCCCCTCCTGGTAGGGATCATCTTTTGACCAATATGTTGACCTAGGACCCAGTGGACCCCACCTAAATCAGGCCACCAATCTTGTCCCAGTTTCTGTATTTACATAAGGTCCCAAGAGCTTAATTGCTGCTTAATAGCTTATTCGGTGGTCAATTTGTCCTTTTTCCAGCTTTAACAAGTTCAACTAAGTTATTTGGATCAGTTTTACCCATTGTGGGTCCCACACATGCTGGTTTAAGCTTATTTTCTATTTTGGTCAACTAAAGTCAACTGTTGGCTTCTTTGCTTTCATTAGTGCTTATTTTTAGTTTCTAAAAAGTTTGTTTTTACAAAAGTTTGCTATTTTTAGATGTAAAATAGGTTTGTAAAAGAAAAATCAAGAAAAACAAATTTAAAATTAAGTGATAGTTTCTATTTAATGTAATTTAATTTTAATTTTCATTTTTAAATTTTAATTAAGTACTTAGCTATTTTATATTTTTATTAAATTCCACATATATTAAAGTATTTATAATAATTTTTTCAGATTTTTATTTCATCATTTAGTATTTATTAGAATTAATATTAGTTTTGATAATTATTAATTAATATTAAGTTTTAAATAGCATAATTAGTTTTTATAAGGTAAAACTTAGTTTTTATATTTTTTATAGCTTTTATATGATATAAAATAATTTTAGAAATTTTATTAGAATTTTTACTGTTCATTTAGTATATTTTCTTAATTTAAAATAGTTAATTAGATAATTAGTAATTAATTAAGTAATTAATTAATAGAAAAACCACAAAAAGACAAAAATACTTATTTTTATTTTTAAAACTTATTTTTAGTTATTTTATAATTTTAGGAATTTTATTTTCACCTTTTTAGTATTTAAATAATATTATATTGTATTTTAGTTATTTAAGTATTAATAATAAGTATTAAATAGTTTTTAATTAATATTAAATAATTAATTAGGGTTAAAATTTATTTTCTTTTTCTATAAATTTTCTTTTACTTTTAAGTTTGTAAAAAAGTCATTTTCACCCCCTGGGTGTTTTCAGATTTCCATTTTTACTTTTTATTTCGTACGTCTACGTTTTATTTAAACGTTACGTACGCGTTTTTAGGTTTAAATCATTTCTGGTTTTTCTTAGCTTCTCGTCTTATTCACATAGCTTGTTTAAGCTATTTCATTGTAGATTCCTTAGTTCAATCACACACAAACCTTTTTCTCATCCAAATTCACCCGATCATAGAACCGTTTGTTAACAATTCACACCTCGTCGGGACATACGACCCGGGGAATCCACTATATTCCGCGGAGCATTGATTCTAGGCTGTCTGACTTGGTTGACCATCCCTTGGTCAATTTAAGTTAGGTGGTTCGGGACCAATCAACTTTTGGCGCCGCTGCCGGGGAGGTTGTGTGCGTATCTAAACGGTTTTTCTGATTAGTGTCTTTGGGATTCGTTCCATTGTACGTTTATCCATCATTGTTCATATTTTCATAAAAACAAAAACCCAAAAATATTTTTCTTTCTCATTTGTACAAAATGTTTACCCAAAAATCCAAAAATAATCACCTTTACCCTCTCACATCTTTGATTCTTCATCCCTACCCCTCTATGAACCTTTGATTCTTTCTTATGTCGTATCCACACCAATTTGGTTTCCAATGGTGTGGTGGTCCTCATAATGGTGGGAATTGTCCCGGCTGTAGCATGGTAGAGTCAGGAGATGGGTCTGTCTATAACCAAGCTCCCTATCCTTACCATGATACATCTGAGTCATCCTACCAGCCACCACATCTTGAGATACTGACATATCTGTGTGAGTTTTGTGGAGGTCCTCACCAAGGATTTGAGTGCCAAACCGGAAACACGTTTGTCTATGAACAGTTTTCCGGTGATGCTCAGAACTTTGGTTATGACCAATATCCATATGATTCACCAGTCCAGACTCAACAGTTTAACTGTTGTGAGTACTGTGGTGGTTCGCACTACAGTTCTGATTGTCAATCAGGAAGCATGCTTGTCTATGAGCAGTTTCCTGATAACAATTATGACACAAGCACATACGACTCACAGCCACATCAGTTTTACTGTTGTGAGTATTGTGGAGGTCCACACACTAGCTCTGATTGTCAAACTGGGAATCCGTTTCCTGGTAACAATTACGACTATTCGTATTCAGACCCATCTCCACAATACCAGATGTCCCAAGCAACTCCTCTTGCTACTGTGCAAGACATTTTAATAGAGACTCTTGAGATATTGAAAGATCTTAAGGAGGAGTTGGCTACTACATCGTTTCAAAGCTCTCGTGAGAAATCTATGGCAGAATTACTTGCGGAAGAACGAGCAGCTAGAAACGAAAAGAGCATGGAAGAATTGCTCGCTGAGCAAAGAGCGGCTAAAATACGTGCCAATCTTCGCTATGCTGCTCCTTATGATGACGATGATGACAGTGATGATGATGAAGATAACATTGTCATTATTCAAAACGATTCATCAGATTCATCAGTTGTGATTCCTTCCTCGGAAAATCAGGGAGAAAATACTATGATAGAATTACTAGCAGAAGAACAAATGAAATTTATAAAACCCCTGTCTGCTAGTCCTTCTCAACTCCCCCAGCCTGTTGTTATCACACCCGAAGTTCACACTCACTCTCTGATCATGGGTGATGAGCATCTTAGTACTGTTCCTAATAAGGAATCGGACGAATTAATAAAGTCTAGTGTTGAGATCCTTATCCCAATCCCGAGAAAGTCACAGGGAACTTTGGATGATATGTGTGATATTCCTTCCCCCATTGAGTGTCCTAACGATCATTTTGAGACTTTATCAGATTTTAGCGATGATTGTATATCTCATGGAGACATTGAGTATATTGAGGCACCACTGCCTCAGTCTGATGTTGATCCTCTTCTTGAGGAGTTCGCTGATGAACTTGCTCACATCGATCCACTTTCATTGGAAAGTGATGATGGTCTCCTCGATTTCCAAGCCGATCTGGGAGAAATTGAAAGTCTCCTATATCATGATCCGTCACTCACTTCTGATCCCAACAGTCCACAAGAGAATGATAATCTCTTTGTTCCCGAAACATTCGATACGACTCTCACCAATCCTCTATTTGAATTCGATTCTGAATTCACTACGATTTCTAATAATCCAATCTTTGACGAGGATTGTGATGAGTCCACAATGGAACATGAGTTCACAAATTCACATCTTATGAATAATTCTCTTCATGAGGAGTTCTCCGGTGAACTCGCTCATCATGTCACGACTCCTCCGGAGTTTGATAGCCCGGGGGGAAATGCTCTCAATTATGAGAATTTGCAAATTCCCACCCACCCCCCCGGGTTGTTTACGAGCTTACCCTTTGAAATCCAAACTCAGGCTATTAAGCCTCCTCTTGAGGAAGAAGATCAAATCATGCTTTTTATCATGATTTTCTTCCTTTTCTTCACCTACAGGGTGACTTCTTCTCTTCTTCACTCCTTCGGGAGTGAGGACACTATATTTGATCCCGGCATTTTCATGTATCATTATCTTGAGCCGGTTACTTATCTCATCGGTGTGGAACTTTCACGTGCTTCATATGTTTGTCCAAACATTTTGAATGAAAGTCCGATGGAGATCACTTCTTCCACATTCCCCAATGACAAATGAATTAGGGGTCGAGTCAAGCTAGCGACTCGGTAAACAAAAACAGTAGCACGCTTATAGGGTTTTCACCCTAAGTGTGGGGGAGTCCCCCATGCTATGGTTACATATAGAGTGAAAATACAAAATGGTGTTTTCCACGCTTAGCTTGTAATGTTGCCCTTTTACGTTCAAAATGTCGGCATAATAGCCGGGATTTTGAATATTGAGGACAATATTCATGATAAGTGTGGGGGGTATTTCGCTATTTTAGCGAATTTTATCACATTTTACTATATAATACTCCCGTTTTTGCCAAAAATTTCAAAAATTTTAAAAATTTTTCACTGGTGCTTCAAAATTTTTATGGTAATCAGTCCGCCTTGTCTAAGCGACAAAAGGGATTGGCTAGTCCAGGAGCAAGCGGCTCTTGGTAAAGACATATCAAATCCGTTGACGGCTTGCAATTTGCCCAAAATTGTATGGTTCCTCAACTCCCCGAAAACAAATGAGTTGGCTAGCCCACAAGATTATGGCTTGTGGTAAAGGCCGTGGAAAAACCATAATTGGTAATCAGCTCACCAAGATGTTGACTATTCCATCAAGAGCTGGCTAGTCCAGAAGCAAACGGCTTTTGGTAAAGACTACTCAAATCCGTTGACAGCTGGTGGTTTGCTCAAAATCACACGGTTATCAGGTGGCTACTCCAGAAGTGATGGCTTTTGGTAAAGAGTTTTTCAAATCCATCAAGTTTTCAAAACAATATTGCTAGGGACTAGCAATAGTTTAGTGTGGGGGATTGATGAGTGCTCAAACACTCATCATTTTTGGTCTAATCTGAACTGCAAAACATACAAAAACACTCAGTAATGCATCAAAATACTAAAAATATTTCAAAATCGTGTTTTATATGTTTTAGATGCAAAACGAGCAAAAACAAACGAAAAACGTATAAAGTTTGCAAAATTGGCAGTTTCAGTCCCCCAACTTTCATAAAATTACAAAACTAGTCCCTGGATATTCAAAATATAGAAAATTATCACCAAAGGTCCTTTTACAATCATAAGTTGTCATATTTAGTCCTTTGGTGAAAAATTGGAAAAGTTTTGGAAATTTACAGTTTGGTCCCTGGAGTTTCAGATTTTGGCAGATTCAGTCCCTGGTGGGATAATTTTGAAAGAAAAATCACTTTTGGTCCTTGGGAAATTCACAAAAGCCATTTTTAGTCCTTGGAGTATATTTTTGGAAAATAACAAGAATGGCCCCTGCACTTTTTAAATTTGGCAATTTTGGTCCCTATGCATTCAAAAATGGAAAAGTACATTCATGGACCTTGAATTATGGAAATGTGACAGAAATGAACCTTGAAGCAAGTTTGGAAAATCTCCAAACTCAGTCCCTTGATTTTCATCTATTGCATAATTGATCCTTGTGATGTTTATTAAACCATATAAGCCCTTTGTACTAATAAACCCAAACACCAAACCTGCCAAATCCAGTATCCAATCCCTAGCCCACCTCTTTTGGCCCAAGTCCACTCAAAATAAAATAACACCCCGTATTATTATTACCCAGGTCAAAGGCTAAGTCAAACCTCACCCATCTTCTGCCCACTTGCCCTGCTTCACCACTGCAACACACCTCCAACCCCCCTCCTCCAGCTCATTTCTCCCATGCTTTGTTCCCCCCTCCAAACACTACCCTCCAAGCACAATTAATGCCCACAATCCACTCCAAGCAATTACAACTGACAAATTGAGACTTTGGCGCCAAATTTCCATTTGAAGGGTCAGGATCTTTTCAAGCCATCCAATGGTTAGAAATTGGTGGGTTAGAGAGAGAATCACCCCTCAGCATATAAAAGTCAAAGGAAAATGAAAGAGGAGGAGTAATTAGTGTAGTAGTAGCTCTAGTGTAGCTTAGGAAATCGTTGTAATTTATTTTAAGCTTTTATATATCAATTTCAGTTTTAAAAGTGTAATTTGGGACTTATTAATGTAGTGTGAAGTGATTTTTATTAATCAATGAAGCCTTAAATTTAAGTTTCAGTTTGTACTTCAAATCTTCAAATTCTCAGTTTTATCTTTAATATTGGTTTTTATTGGTCATTCAAGCTCAAATTAGTATTTAGTAAGCTGTTATAAGTTTCTTTTAGCATTGGAGTTAGTTTTAGTTTTAAAATCTTAAAAATCCTTAAAAATACAAAAAAATAGTGTAAATTCAAAAGTTAGTTGAAACAAAGAAGAAAGCAATGGAGTGTGGATTATACTGGTTGAAATTGAAATTTTTGTTGGTTTAGAACCTCTGGGAGGTGTTAGGTTGATCACTTGTCCTCTGGTTGTTACCCTGTGCATTTGGACTCAAGTTGTAAGCCATCTTCTGAATCTTTTGCAAGTTAGCTGTAGAGGTGTTCATCTTTGTGCTTTTCTGATTTGTCTTTGTTTATTTAGACGTAATTAAGTTATATTTATGTTAAAATGTTGTTGTGTAATGATTAGATCTCACCATGTACATGTGTTAAAGTAAACAGTCAAGTAAGCATATGATTAGATAATCTGTGTATTGTGGTTTTTGCATGTGTTTCTGAGCTTAGTTAAGGTTGCTTAATCATATTTAGTTATTATAAATCTGTTTTGAAGCTTAAACATCCCTCTTGATCCTTATAGCATCAAAACTGCTACCTTAGGGGGTGTTTGGATCTAATCTGTTTGCTGGTATAAACTTGGTTTCTGGGGTTGTTTCTGAGTTAGGTAAGTTACTTTGGTTATAATAAGTCTTAGGTAAGTCTAAATTAGTAGGTTATTTCAGCCAAAAGTCAAAATCACCTTCCTTGTCCCTTAACTGCCAACTGTTGGGCAGTTGTGATCCCAAGCCCATCAATTTCATTGCATAAGACATAATTGTAGCTTAATCTCATTAGCTTTTAGCTTAATATAGTTTAGTCAATCAGTAGAATCCCTTAGAATCTCATAAAAGTCAAAACAAGAGTTTCTTCCAAAAGTCAAATGTGTATGAATTTCAGGTTTTTGCAAATATTCAAAGAATATTATTGATTTTTGTGGTATGAATCAAAGGTTGAAATTAGTTCCTATGTAAAGTCTACCAGTTCAGCTTTCATATTCCATGTTCATTTGATTTTTACAAATTTTCTTGTGGGCCCCACAAAGCCACAAAGTGACTTGCAGGCTCAGTTCTGCTCTGCTGCACAGATTCACCACCCACCACCACCACTTGGTGGTGGTTTTCCAGCCACCTCAGGGAGCCCCATGGTCCCATTCTTGTTTCTATCAGCCCCCCTCCTGGTAGGGATCATCTTTTGACCAATATGTTGACCTAGGACCCAGTGGACCCCACCTAAATCAGGCCACCAATCTTGTCCCAGTTTCTGTATTTACATAAGGTCCCAAGAGCTTAATTGCTGCTTAATAGCTTATTCTGTGGTCAATTTGTCCTTTTTCCAGCTTTAACAAGTTCAACTAAGTTATTTGGATCAGTTTTACCCATTGTGGGTCCCACACATGCTGGTTTAAGCTTATTTTCTATTTTGGTCAACTAAAGTCAACTGTTGGCTTCTTTGCTTTCATTAGTGCTTATTTTTAGTTTCTAAAAAGTTTGTTTTTACAAAAGTTTGCTATTTTTAGATGTAAAATAGGTTTGTAAAAGAAAAATCAAGAAAAACAAATTTAAAATTAAGTGATAGTTTCTATTTAATGTAATTTAATTTTAATTTTCATTTTTAAATTTTAATTAAGTACTTAGCTATTTTATATTTTTATTAAATTCCACATATATTAAAGTATTTATAATAATTTTTTCAGATTTTTATTTCATCATTTAGTATTTATTAGAATTAATATTAGTTTTGATAATTATTAATTAATATTAAGTTTTAAATAGCATAATTAGTTTTTATAAGGTAAAACTTAGTTTTTATATTTTTTATAGCTTTTATATGATATAAAATAATTTTAGAAATTTTATTAGAATTTTTACTGTTCATTTAGTATATTTTCTTAATTTAAAATAGTTAATTAGATAATTAGTAATTAATTAAGTAATTAATTAATAGAAAAACCACAAAAAGACAAAAATACTTATTTTTATTTTTAAAACTTATTTTTAGTTATTTTATAATTTTAGGAATTTTATTTTCACCTTTTTAGTATTTAAATAATATTATATTGTATTTTAGTTATTTAAGTATTAATAATAAGTATTAAATAGTTTTTAATTAATATTAAATAATTAATTAGGGTTAAAATTTATTTTCTTTTTCTATAAATTTTCTTTTACTTTTAAGTTTGTAAAAAAGTCATTTTCACCCCCTGGGTGTTTTCAGATTTCCGTTTTTACTTTTTATTTCGTACGTCTACGTTTTATTTAAACGTTACGTACGCGTTTTTAGGTTTAAATCGTTTCTGGTTTTTCTTAGCTTCTCGTCTTATTCACATAGCTTGTTTAAGCTATTTCATTGTAGATTCCTTAGTTCAATCACACACAAACCTTTTTCTCATCCAAATTCACCCGATCATAGAACCGTTTGTTAACAATTCACACCTCGTCGGGACATACGACCCGGGGAATCCACTATATTCCGCGGAGCATTGATTCTAGGCTGTCTGACTTGGTTGACCATCCCTTGGTCAATTTAAGTTAGGTGGTTCGGGACCAATCAACTTTTGGCGCCGCTGCCGGGGAGGTTGTGTGCGTATCTAAACGGTTTTTCTGATTAGTGTCTTTGGGATTCGTTCCATTGTACGTTTATCCATCATTGTTCATATTTTCATAAAAACAAAAACCCAAAAATATTTTTCTTTCTCATTTGTACAAAATGTTTACCCAAAAATCCAAAAATAATCACCTTTACCCTCTCACATCTTTGATTCTTCATCCCTACCCCTCTATGAACCTTTGATTCTTTCTTATGTCGTATCCACACCAATTTGGTTGCCAATGGTGTGGTGGTCCTCATAATGGTGGGAATTGTCCCGGCTGTAGCATGGTAGAGTCAGGAGATGGGTCTGTCTATAACCAAGCTCCCTATCCTTACCATGATACATCTGAGTCATCCTACCAGCCACCACATCTTGAGATACTGACATATCTGTGTGAGTTTTGTGGAGGTCCTCACCAAGGATTTGAGTGCCAAACCGGAAACACGTTTGTCTATGAACAGTTTTCCGGTGATGCTCAGAACTTTGGTTATGACCAATATCCATATGATTCACCAGTCCAGACTCAACAGTTTAACTGTTGTGAGTACTGTGGTGGTTCGCACTACAGTTCTGATTGTCAATCAGGAAGCATGCTTGTCTATGAGCAGTTTCCTGATAACAATTATGACACAAGCACATACGACTCACAGCCACATCAGTTTTACTGTTGTGAGTATTGTGGAGGTCCACACACTAGCTCTGATTGTCAAACTGGGAATCCGTTTCCTGGTAACAATTACGACTATTCGTATTCAGACCCATCTCCACAATACCAGATGTCCCAAGCAACTCCTCTTGCTACTGTGCAAGACATTTTAATAGAGACTCTTGAGATATTGAAAGATCTTAAGGAGGAGTTGGCTACTACATCGTTTCAAAGCTCTCGTGAGAAATCTATGGCAGAATTACTTGCGGAAGAACGAGCAGCTAGAAACGAAAAGAGCATGGAAGAATTGCTCGCTGAGCAAAGAGCGGCTAAAATACGTGCCAATCTTCGCTATGCTGCTCCTTATGATGACGATGATGACAGTGATGATGATGAAGATAACATTGTCATTATTCAAAACGATTCATCAGATTCATCAGTTGTGATTCCTTCCTCGGAAAATCAGGGAGAAAATACTATGATAGAATTACTAGCAGAAGAACAAATGAAATTTATAAAACCCCTGTCTGCTAGTCCTTCTCAACTCCCCCAGCCTGTTGTTATCACACCCGAAGTTCACACTCACTCTCTGATCATGGGTGATGAGCATCTTAGTACTGTTCCTAATAAGGAATCGGACGAATTAATAAAGTCTAGTGTTGAGATCCTTATCCCAATCCCGAGAAAGTCACAGGGAACTTTGGATGATATGTGTGATATTCCTTCCCCCATTGAGTGTCCTAACGATCATTTTGAGACTTTATCAGATTTTAGCGATGATTGTATATCTCATGGAGACATTGAGTATATTGAGGCACCACTGCCTCAGTCTGATGTTGATCCTCTTCTTGAGGAGTTCGCTGATGAACTTGCTCACATCGATCCACTTTCATTGGAAAGTGATGATGGTCTCCTCGATTTCCAAGCCGATCTGGGAGAAATTGAAAGTCTCCTATATCATGATCCGTCACTCACTTCTGATCCCAACAGTCCACAAGAGAATGATAATCTCTTTGTTCCCGAAACATTCGATACGACTCTCACCAATCCTCTATTTGAATTCGATTCTGAATTCACTACGATTTCTAATAATCCAATCTTTGACGAGGATTGTGATGAGTCCACAATGGAACATGAGTTCACAAATTCACATCTTATGAATAATTCTCTTCATGAGGAGTTCTCCGGTGAACTCGCTCATCATGTCACGACTCCTCCGGAGTTTGATAGCCCGGGGGGAAATGCTCTCAATTATGAGAATTTGCAAATTCCCACCCACCCCCCCGGGTTGTTTACGAGCTTACCCTTTGAAATCCAAACTCAGGCTATTAAGCCTCCTCTTGAGGAAGAAGATCAAATCATGCTTTTTATCATGATTTTCTTCCTTTTCTTCACCTACAGGGTGACTTCTTCTCTTCTTCACTCCTTCGGGAGTGAGGACACTATATTTGATCCCGGCATTTTCATGTATCATTATCTTGAGCCGGTTACTTATCTCATCGGTGTGGAACTTTCACGTGCTTCATATGTTTGTCCAAACATTTTGAATGAAAGTCCGATGGAGATCACTTCTTCCACATTCCCCAATGACAAATGAATTAGGGGTCGAGTCAAGCTAGCGACTCGGTAAACAAAAACAGTAGCACGCTTATAGGGTTTTCACCCTAAGTGTGGGGGAGTCCCCCATGCTATGGTTACATATAGAGTGAAAATACAAAATGGTGTTTTCCACGCTTAGCTTGTAATGTTGCCCTTTTACGTTCAAAATGTCGGCATAATAGCCGGGATTTTGAATATTGAGGACAATATTCATGATAAGTGTGGGGGGTATTTCGCTATTTTAGCGAATTTTATCACATTTTACTATATAATACCCCCGTTTTTGCCAAAAATTTCAAAAATTTTAAAAATTTTTCACTGGTGCTTCAAAATTTTTATGGTAATCAGTCCGCCTTGTCTAAGCGACAAAAGGGATTGGCTAGTCCAGGAGCAAACGGCTCTTGGTAAAGACATATCAAATCCGTTGACGGCTTGCAATTTGCCCAAAATTGTATGGTTCCTCAACTCCCCGAAAACAAATGAGTTGGCTAGCCCACAAGATTATGGCTTGTGGTAAAGGCCGTGGAAAAACCATAATTGGTAATCAGCTCACCAAGATGTTGACTATTCCATCAAGAGCTGGCTAGTCCAGAAGCAAACGGCTTTTGGTAAAGACTACTCAAATCCGTTGACAGCTGGTGGTTTGCTCAAAATCACACGGTTATCAGGTGGCTACTCCAGAAGTGATGGCTTTTGGTAAAGAGTTTTTCAAATCCATCAAGTTTTCAAAACAATATTGCTAGGGACTAGCAATAGTTTAGTGTGGGGGATTGATGAGTGCTCAAACACTCATCATTTTTGGTCTAATCTGAACTGCAAAACATACAAAAACACTCAGTAATGCATCAAAATACTAAAAATATTTCAAAATCGTGTTTTATATGTTTTAGATGCAAAACGAGCAAAAACAAACGAAAAACGTATAAAGTTTGCAAAATTGGCAGTTTCAGTCCCCCAACTTTCATAAAATTACAAAACTAGTCCCTGGATATTCAAAATATAGAAAATTATCACCAAAGGTCCTTTTACAATCATAAGTTGTCATATTTAGTCCTTTGGTGAAAAATTGGAAAAGTTTTGGAAATTTACAGTTTGGTCCCTGGAGTTACAGATTTTGGCAGATTCAGTCCCTGGTGGGATAATTTTGAAAGAAAAATCACTTTTGGTCCTTGGGAAATTCACAAAAGCCATTTTTAGTCCTTGGAGTATATTTTTGGAAAATAACAAGAATGGCCCCTGCACTTTTTAAATTTGGCAATTTTGGTCCCTATGCATTCAAAAATGGAAAAGTACATTCATGGACCTTGAATTATGGAAATGTGACAGAAATGAACCTTGAAGCAAGTTTGGAAAATCTCCAAACTCAGTCCCTTGATTTTCATCTATTGCATAATTGATCCTTGTGATGTTTATTAAACCATATAAGCCCTTTGTACTAATAAACCCAAACACCAAACCTGCCAAATCCAGTATCCAATCCCTAGCCCACCTCTTTTGGCCCAAGTCCACTCAAAATAAAATAACACCCCGTATTATTATTACCCAGGTCAAAGGCTAAGTCAAACCTCACCCATCTTCTGCCCACTTGCCCTGCTTCACCACTGCAACACACCTCCAACCCCCCTCCTCCAGCTCATTTCTCCCATGCTTTGTTCCCCCCCTCCAAACACTACCCTCCAAGCACAATTAATGCCCACAATCCACTCCAAGCAATTACAACTGACAAATTGAGACTTTGGCGCCAAATTTCCATTTGAAGGGTCAGGATCTTTTCAAGCCATCCAATGGTTAGAAATTGGTGGGTTAGAGAGAGAATCACCCCTCAGCATATAAAAGTCAAAGGAAAATGAAAGAGGAGGAGTAATTAGTGTAGTAGTAGCTCTAGTGTAGCTTAGGAAATCGTTGTAATTTATTTTAAGCTTTTATATATCAATTTCAGTTTTAAAAGTGTAATTTGGGACTTATTAATGTAGTGTGAAGTGATTTTTATTAATCAATGAAGCCTTAAATTTAAGTTTCAGTTTGTACTTCAAATCTTCAAATTCTCAGTTTTATCTTTAATATTGGTTTTTATTGGTCATTCAAGCTCAAATTAGTATTTAGTAAGCTGTTATAAGTTTCTTTTAGCATTGGAGTTAGTTTTAGTTTTAAAATCTTAAAAATCCTTAAAAATACAAAAAAATAGTGTAAATTCAAAAGTTAGTTGAAACAAAGAAGAAAGCAATGGAGTGTGGATTATACTGGTTGAAATTGAAATTTTTGTTGGTTTAGAACCTCTGGGAGGTGTTAGGTTGATCACTTGTCCTCTGGTTGTTACCCTGTGCATTTGGACTCAAGTTGTAAGCCATCTTCTGAATCTTTTGCAAGTTAGCTGTAGAGTTGTTCATCTTTGTGATTTTCTGATTTGTCTTTGTTTATTTAGACGTAATTAAGTTATATTTATGTTAAAATGTTGTTGTGTAATGATTAGATCTCACCATGTACATGTGTTAAAGTAAACAGTCAAGTAAGCATATGATTAGATAATCTGTGTATTGTGGTTTTTGCATGTGTTTCTGAGCTTAGTTAAGGTTGCTTAATCATATTTAGTTATTATAAATCTGTTTTGAAGCTTAAACATCCCTCTTGATCCTTATAGCATCAAAACTGCTACCTTAGGGGGTGTTTGGATCTAATCTGTTTGCTGGTATAAACTTGGTTTCTGGGGTTGTTTCTGAGTTAGGTAAGTTACTTTGGTTATAATAAGTCTTAGGTAAGTCTAAATTAGTAGGTTATTTCAGCCAAAAGTCAAAATCACCTTCCTTGTCCCTTAACTGCCAACTGTTGGGCAGTTGTGATCCCAAGCCCATCAATTTCATTGCATAAGACATAATTGTAGCTTAATCTCATTAGCTTTTAGCTTAATATAGTTTAGTCAATCAGTAGAATCCCTTAGAATCTCATAAAAGTCAAAACAAGAGTTTCTTCCAAAAGTCAAATGTGTATGAATTTCAGGTTTTTGCAAATATTCAAAGAATATTATTGATTTTTGTGGTATGAATCAAAGGTTGAAATTAGTTCCTGTGTAAAGTCTACCAGTTCAGCTTTCATATTCCATGTTCATTTGATTTTTACAAATTTTCTTGTGGGCCCCACAAAGCCACAAAGTGACTTGCAGGCTCAGTTTTGCTCTGCTGCACAGATTCACCACCCACCACCACCACTTGGTGGTGGTTTTCCAGCCACCTCAGGGAGCCCCATGGTCCCATTCTTGTTTCTATCAGCCCCCCTCCTGGTAGGGATCATCTTTTGACCAATATGTTGACCTAGGACCCAGTGGACCCCACCTAAATCAGGCCACCAATCTTGTCCCAGTTTCTGTATTTACATAAGGTCCCAAGAGCTTAATTGCTGCTTAATAGCTTATTCTGTGGTCAATTTGTCCTTTTTCCAGCTTTAACAAGTTCAACTAAGTTATTTGGATCAGTTTTACCCATTGTGGGTCCCACACATGCTGGTTTAAGCTTATTTTCTATTTTGGTCAACTAAAGTCAACTGTTGGCTTCTTTGCTTTCATTAGTGCTTATTTTTAGTTTCTAAAAAGTTTGTTTTTACAAAAGTTTGCTATTTTTAGATGTAAAATAGGTTTGTAAAAGAAAAATCAAGAAAAACAAATTTAAAATTAAGTGATAGTTTCTATTTAATGTAATTTAATTTTAATTTTAATTTTTAAATTTTAATTAAGTACTTAGATATTTTATATTTTTATTAAATTCCACATATATTAAAGTATTTATAATAATTTTTTCAGATTTTTATTTCATCATTTAGTATTTATTAGAATTAATATTAGTTTTGATAATTATTAATTAATATTAAGTTTTAAATAGCATAATTAGTTTTTGTAAGGTAAAACTTAGTTTTTATATTTTTTATAGCTTTTATATGATATAAAATAATTTTAGAAATTTTATTAGAATTTTTACTGTTCATTTAGTATATTTTCTTAATTTAAAATAGTTAATTAGATAATTAGTAATTAATTAAGTAATTAATTAATAGAAAAATCACAAAAAGACAAAAATACTTATTTTTATTTTTAAAACTTATTTTTAGTTATTTTATAATTTTAGGAATTTTATTTTCACCTTTTTAGTATTTAAATAATATTATATTGTATTTTAGTTATTTAAGTATTAATAATAAGTATTAAATAGTTTTTAATTAATATTAAATAATTAATTAGGGTTAAAATTTATTTTCTTTTTCTATAAATTTTCTTTTACTTTTAAATTTGTAAAAAAAGTCATTTTCACCCCCTGGGTGTTTTCAGATTTCCGTTTTTACTTTTTATTTCGTACGTCTACGTTTTATTTAAACGTTACGTACGCGTTTTTAGGTTTAAATCGTTTCTGGTTTTTCTTAGCTTCCCGTCTTATTCACATAGCTTGTTTAAGCTATTTCATTGTAGATTCCTTAGTTCAATCACACACAAACCTTTTTCTCATCCAAATTCACCCGATCATAGAACCGTTTGTTAACAATTCACACCTCGTCGGGACATACGACCCGGGGAATCCACTATATTCCGCGGAGCATTGATTCTAGGCTGTCTGACTTGGTTGACCATCCCTTGGTCATTACAATATCACAAAACAGCTCACTAACGAGATCAAACTATGATGTTTTCTCCTAAAACCATTCGAACCACACAAAAACTACAAAACCAATCACAAAATACGAGTATAAACAATCCCTAAGATGGAACCATGGCTCTTGATACCAATGGTAATATACTCTAACTTGTGAACATGCTTGGTCAAGTAGTATAGATCAAATAAGAAGTAGAAATGCTAGAGGGAGAAAGAAGGTCGGGAGCCTTTAGAGAGAGAAAGAGATGTCTATTAGATTGACTAGAAAAAGGTCCAACCCTCTCCCTTGGGGGAGAGGGGTATTTATAGTACAAGCTAAACGCCCACACTCGGGTTGTGGATCGGGTATACATTGGGTAAAGACCCGTCCTTCTTCCACGATGTTACGTAAACTAATCTAAGACTAACTAATGATAGTAACGACTACGAGCTAACTTAATGCTATTAGATACTCGGGGTGGTCGAGTTTTTTATATGAATATTTATATTCCTAACATATATAGATAATTACACATTTAATTTTAAATCATCATAATAAAACAAATTCATCCAAAGATATATCAATCATTGTGTAGTGCAAAGCACCTAGTAATAATTTTATCAAACACATAAAAAACAATATATACGCAAGTACATAATATGATTACATGCCACAAGAAATTATAGACATAAACATGAAGAAGAAATCAAATCGAAGTAGCGAAGCATCTTCTTTCATTTTACCAACAATATCCATAGGTTCCATCTTTAACTCTTCAAGTTCAACAAAAAACGCTATATATCCTTAGATTTTTTTAGGTCAAAATATAGATCTGAATAACATAAAGCATGTACAATTACAATTATAATATCAGATTTATACATAAAAATAACAAAACGGACTCGCATACATCATATAATCATAGATCAAATAAAAAATCATTGATTAAAACATATAATCACAATTCACAAATTTAAAAATGTACGTAACAGATATCAACAAAATCACAAATAATAACACAGATCTGGATAGACTAATAGAAAATTCTCGGTATAAATCTGATTCAAAGAAAAAAAGGAGTTATGGTGGTTGTGAAAACGATTACCTTTTGATCATTTGTAAACTCGAATATGGTTGTTCTTTTGGTGCCACCATATGAGTAACATAGATCGAGAAGGTGGCTAGGGGTCACCACTCACCACGTCATAGCCACCACCGACTAAAGGCAACCGCATGTGCCATCACTGAAAAAAAAATACGGAAGTATTTTTCTGGCGTGTATGTGATGAAGAATGCCGGCGATTTTTTCTGGTGAGTATGCGATGAAGAAAGTGGTAGGCAGCGGCTAGGGTTTCTCAAGGAAAAGGAGAGTGCCTGTGAATGTAGAGGTTATTTTTGACTTGTAACCGATTACTCCTATTAAAATAAATGAGTTTTTTTTTCAACATATTTAAAGAAACCCTATAATACCCTTTTACATTTTATTAAATATAATTTGCATTCAATTTAATTACAAAACTGCCACAATTATTATTAACCATTGATCTTCTAATCCAAAGGCTAAAAAAAAGTTCTCACAGTTCTCGTACTTAAGAGAGTTCTGAAAATAAAGTTACACTATATATATATATATATATATATATATATATATATATATATATATATATATATATATATATATATATATATATATATATATATAAGTGATAAAATATTCCAATTCTTTTTACGCATTTCCACCTCAAATATACATTTTAAAATATATATATATATATATATATATATATATATATATATATATATATATATATATATATATATATATATATATATATATATATATATATATATATAAAGTAATTAAATGTTTTATTTGGATGTTTGGTTGCTTCCTTTGGTTGTATACTTCTCCTGATGATGGCTTGCTTTGTATGCACCCATTGGCCAATTATTGTAAGGTTGGGATTTCTGCGATCTATGGTTATTGCCTTAATGGGAGTGCCCATTGTCAAGGAAATGCACTCGGGTTGTTGTGGTCTCCCATTGGTAAAAGACTTGTCTAATGCATTGGATATTTTTTTTATTTTATTATTATTTATTTTTTATGCCTTTCACATGGTGTGAGGCTCGGAGATATTATGCTTTATGAAGCCTATTAGTTTGCTATCATGGATGGACGAAATGTGGTATATGCTTAGGCCATCATTGGAGAATGCTTAAGTTAATTGTCTTTGATGTTTTTTGTGTTGCTATTTAAGTGCTTTCGCATGTGATTGCTCATTTGGAGTACATACGGTATACTTCTATATATTTGTTTGAGTTAATATATTCACCCTTTTCAGAAAAAAAAAAGAAATATAAAATCTAATTACCACTAGACTAAAGAATTTTAAAAACTAGTTAAACCAGATAATCATCTAAGCACATATTTAAAATTTATTTATTTATTTTTTGTTCAATGGCAATATCACACCTGCTTCATATTTTCGAATACCTTTTCAATAATAAGGCATTAAGGTAATTAAGACACAATCACAACAATCTCACTTTTTATATTTCGTGAGACTTAACTTATAAACTTTTAGTTATGCACATAACATCTCACACTGAACCAATGACACATTAGTTTTTGAGTAGATTACATTGATCATCCTTGTGGTTTGTCCAAAATTGCATCTACCGTTCATGGTAGTTTCATATTGCATTGATATCCTTAACTTTGCAAAAAATAACACATATAGTCTCTCGCATGAACTTTCGTTAACTTTTTCTGTTAAATCCCTCGTTTGCTTTGCATATGAGGGTACAATGGTCTTTTTATCTTTAACTAGTCATAAAGATTTATAAATGAATAAATACCACACGTTCATTTTTATTAGGGGTGGCAAATTTTGCCCAAATTTTAATCTTCGGGTGCTTTTTGATACTTTTTTAAAAGTTTGGGCGGTTTTTGCCCCCTTACTTTTTTTTGATGGGTTCTTACGGGCTATAAATGAAAATAGATAAATGTAGCAGGGCTAATAAGCGGGCACATACTTACATAAACGAGATTTTTTTCTTTCTTCCATAGTTCACTGGCATTTTGATCCTTTTTTTTTCCTTCTTCACACAATTCCATCTCCTAAGCAAAATCTACACAGACACAGCCACACACATGCATCTTTTTATGCATTTTATTATTTAATAATATATGATATGAAAATAGAAATTCCTTGTATGTTTACTTACTTGCAAATTAATTTTAGGTTTAATAACCTAATTAATTGATAGATATATTTAATTAGTTGCATCATTATTTATTAATTTGTGTCAGCAGATTTTTTTTTTAATTTTCAGATATTATCAAATTAATTTTTTTAACTGATAAATAATTAAATATAGTTAATTATTTGCATTAAATTCAGCCATTTACGATTAATAATTGTAGATGCTGATTTTTTTTTAATAAAAATGAATTTAAAGGGTTTTAGGACTATTTGGGATGTTTACAATAGTTGAATTAAAGGGGTGTTTAGGATTGTGTAAATAGATGAGTTAGTGGGGCGTTCGGGACTGTTTTACTGCTGAATGATGGGTGTAATGTTTTTTTTTTTTTTTTTTTTTTTTTTTTTTTTTTTTTTTTTTTGTTCTTCTTTTTTTTTTCTTCTTTTTTTGTCCAGCTATTGCTTGATCACAGTTTGTCTCGCCTTGAAGAGTCCATTAACTTGATTTGCTACAAGTTGGGAATCTATAAAGATGTCTACATTCTGAATTCTCACTTCCACATCTATCTAAAGACCAGCTAAAAGCGCTTCATATTACGCCTCATTGTTTGTGGTCTCGAACTCGAAACAAAGGGCATAAGTGTACTCTTTGCCTTCTGGACTAATCACATGAGCCCTGCTCCAAAACTGTTGGAGCTTGAGGCTCCGTCAGTATATAGCTTCCATGCTTTGACATCAATTGGTGGGATTTTCTCCTCTTTTCTATATGTGGTATTGTCACCCTCAGTACCAGAGGGTGTTTCAGCGAGAAAATCAACAAGTATCAAACTTTGACTGAGTTTCTTCCCTTTTACTCTATTTCGTGATCCCCTAACTCTATTGCCCACTTCGCTACCCTTCCAAACTTCTCTGGCAGAGAAAGTATCTGCTTTATAGGTTTATCAGTCAAAACAGTGGTAGGGTGAGCTTGAAAATAGCGTCAGAGCCTCTTTGCAGCATGTACTAAAGCAAGGATAAGTTTTTCCAACTCTGGGTAGTTAAGTTCCGCCCCTTGTAATACTCTAATTACGAAGTAGATTGGGATATGCTTCTTCTCTCTTTCTGCAAGTAACACGGCATTGATGCTTTCTGCCAAAGCTGCTATGTACATTACCGACACTTCGCCTTTGATTGGGTCTGATAAGTCTTAATTTGTACTATACTTATCACATGATTATTGCTCATATATTGCATGTTTATATCTGAACTGATACTTTATCTTCGCAAACATAATTAATTATGAAACATTGGAACGTAGTGCTGTAATGCCTTTTTTGGTTGTATCGTTAGAGTAATATGATGGTGAACCTTGATGGTAGGATTGTTGTTGCTGATGAGCGTTCATAGCTACATGTTATCCATTAAATGGTGTAGCATCTAATTAGGGATGTAAACGAACCGGACGAACACAAACGGAGCCTTGTTCATGTTCGTTCATTTAATTTTAACCGGACAAATAAACGAACATGAACACTTAAACGGACGAATTTTCTTGTTCATGTTCGTTTATTAAGAAAGTAATTTGTTCGTGTTCGTTTATGTTCGTTTATTAATACACTAAACGGACATAAACGATCGAACATAAATGAACATAGACAAACAAACATAAAATTTATTAAATTATGCATCTAAAATTGTTTTATAAGTCTTATTTTGTTTAAACAAACTAATTTTAAAATTATACAATTAAAATATATGATATACGAACATAAATAAATAACTGAACATAAATGAAAGCGAACGCATAATTGGTCGTTCACGAACATAATTAAACGAACGTGACCTTTGTTCATGGTCGTTCATTTAACTAAACGATCGTAAAATATTGTTCATGTTCGTTCATTTAATAAATAAACGAACATAAACGAACTTTCTACCAAACGGTTCATGAACTGTTCACTGAACGTTCAGTTCGTTTACAGCCCTAAGCATCTTCATTCAGCAAACATATGTTTTATAAAATGGTGCTTTTTTTCCCATCTACTATAAAAGTTTAAGCTCGAGTGCAGATTGAAGAACAACTTTTAACTTTTCAAGATTTAACTTCCTTTTGAGATGCTATTGAGTTTTTGCAATTGTACAAGCATCTCGAGTCTCGACTATTTTTAAAGAAATGATAATGGTCTGGAATTTTTTGAATGATTCGTAATGTGTTCTAGTGATGATTGCGAAGAGTTCTTAGGTCATGTGTGGATCTATGTATGAATGACAATCTTTAAAAGGCGGTTTCTCAATATCTGCTGTTTCTATATTAGAATTCAAGAATCTATGTAGCAAACTAATGAATGTAAGAATGCTGTTTATGTTTATGTTTGCAAACAAATCGATTATGTAGCAACCTCTTGTCTTTTTGAAAAGAAGATTGGAAACATTGCAATCTATCAAACACTATCTTCCGGATTGTCCTCAAAACCTTACATGTTATAGCTATTTTTGTTGGTTGATTCAGTAGTCACTTACGGCTAGCATCTGTTGGCCTTTCACTAATGCTAAGTGATTCACCAGTCACTTGATTTAGTGGTCCTTTTGTATTCTACTTCACATTAGCTCTACACTAATGTTAAGCTGACAACATGCATTCTTGGGAAGACTGCACAAATAAACTTTTAATGGTGAAAAGTATTTGAACATGGGTCATTCTAGTTAAGACATGTATGGACAGCCACCTCGTGGGTTAATGGGTCTAAGGCTATGCACAATCATGACCCAAGGCGACCTTCATTTTGCCTACCAAATCAGCTTTCACTCTCCGGTGACCTTCAGACGCCCTAGTATCCACAACAGCGACCTTAGTGATACCATCCACCTAATTTTTTTAAAGTAATTTTCCTAAACAATTTATACTAAACGGTACTTTTTTCAAAATCTACCCACAAAACAAGCACAAGAACTAGGTCGAAAATACGACCGAGTTGTGGTTTTGGTTGCCCGACGACCGAACTCGACCTTAAACACATAATGGAGCGACTGACGGTCGACCTTCAAAGACCCCATGGTCGACCGAACCATTGTGCATAGCCTAATGGTGTGATACCAGCCACCTAATGTGCAATTTGGTTTGATACAGGGTTTTTGGTTTCCCGACAACCGAACTCGACCTTAAACACACAATGGGGCGACCGACAGTCGACCTTCAAAGACCCATCCTCGACTGAACCATTGTGCATAGCCTAATGGTGTGATACCAGCCACCTAATGTGCAATTTGGTTTGATACAGGGTTTTTGTAACACTAATTGTGCAAAGTTCAATAATTTTTTGTATTTTTAAAACGTAGAACATAAATCTTTAATTTTGTGTGTATTCTTTTAGTCTTAGAAATGCAACTTAAAATACATCTGATCTAATAAAGATTTGACACATAATTTACTTAGAGTTAATTTCATAAATGGTCCCTGTGGTCTGTCGGATTTTACTGGTTTAGTCTATAAACCTTTTTTTAACAGATCCAATCCCTGTGGTTGTGACTCATAACGGTTTTGGTCCCTGAGACTAACTATTGTTAGTTTTTTCCGTTAGCTAACGATTGTTTGCAATAAACATTTGCATCGTGAGTCCTTTATACTAACGGCCGTTTATACTTAACTCAAAATTGGTTTTATTTTTTTTGTTTGTTTTTTTTCTCTAAAAAATTAGAAAAAAAAAATCGTTTTCTTATATTTTTTTTCTTTCTAAATATCTTTGAAATTTATACACGTTTTCATACACACATTCTTATGCACACATTATTTATACACACGTTTTTATATACATGTTTTTATACACACGTTTTATACACACGTTTTTATATACACATATTTTTATACACGTTTTTATACACATGTTTTTGTGCACATGCTTTTATACACACGTTTTTATACGCACTTTTATACGCACATTATTTTTATACATACATTTATACACACATTTTTATACACGTTTGACGAGGCGAAAAATGAACCACTTTTAGGGGGTCATTTAAGCCCGAAATTGAATTTATTTGATCAAATATTGCCCTAAATCGTTCCTTTTGTGATTTTAGGTACTTTGGGAGTGAAATCTGGAAAAGGAAGCAATTCGGACGTTTTTGGAGCATAAAAGTGAAAAAAACGCCAAAGATTTAATTTTCCATGCTGGGAACAGTGTATGACGGCGTCAAGAGGAACAAGTTGACGGCATCAAGAGTAAAGATCATGACGACCCAATAGAGAAATGAAGGCGTCACAAAGAAGAGCGTCAAGAGTTAAATGTGTGACGACCTGGAAAAATGGAATACATGACGGCGTCAGATGTAGATCAAGGCAATCCGAGGATTATTTTGGCGGCGAGATGACGGCGTCACAAGGTTGTTCTTGACGCCGTCAGCCTCTATTTTCTATATATAGTTTTCTAATTTTCATTCATTAGGGGGAACAAGTTTGGAGAAACCCTAAGGCCGAACCATATACGTATTTTACAGCTTTTTCAAGGGTTTTCAGCCCTTGAACCCTTACATGTGTTATTGAGATAAGTATTCTTTTAATTCAATCAATATGTCTATGTGTTGGTTGTCTATATCTTATGCTTGTCTTGATTCCACCATGCTAGGCTAGATTTATCTTGTGTTTGCTTAGATCTAATGAAACCTAGATGTTGATTATGTGTTGATTACTTGTTTATGGTTGTATTGGATGAATGATTTCACTGTTAGGCTTAAGAAAACTGGCAGATCTCCAAATGGTAACATGCTTGAACGTCTTAGGAAACATGAACCGATGTGTACTAGGTTTTATTGGTTGTATTTAATGCATGAGTAAATTCTAATGATCCCATGTTAGGAGCTTCTTAGCCGGCTCGACATAGGAGTGAAGTAGGCACTCATAGGATTGGGGAGTTAAGTACGCCACCCCATGAATGGTATTAAGGAATACAATCCATCATCCACGCAACTATAACAAGTAATTAATGTGTAAAAGATATCTAGGGAGTAGTGAAATCTAAGTAAACACATTTCTCCACTTATTGCTCACAACTTTAGTTTAATTTAGTTTTATTTTCATTTCTAGTATTTTATTTTGATTGCATCTTAGTGTTGGGTTAGTTGACTAGCAACTAATTCCGCCCAAATCTTTCAAACCCGAGATATTTACTTGCTTTCTAAAAAAAATATAAAAATACAAAAAGAATCATCTCTCATCTCTAGAACTAGTATTTAGGTTTTCTAATCCTAGCGACACTATTCCTAGCTGAACGATCAATCCCCCGGTACTTGTCACTATACTATACTACAACGATCAGGTACACTGCCTGGTGGGGGTTGTAAGCTTCTCAAGATCCCTTGAGAGGTAAAGCCTGGTGCAATCCCCACGCATCAAGTTTTTGGCGCCGCAGCCCGGGGAATAGTTATTGTCTAGGTTAGAATCTCTTTTTATTAGGTCTACTTGCTAGATTCCTTTCTAGTAAGATTTTATTTTTATTTTTAGGTTTTTTTAGTCTATCTTGTGGAAAACTAGAAGGGGGGTTGAATAGTTTACCGCTTTTTAAATCCTTTTTAGCTTAAATAACCTTTGAGAACTTGACGTTTGGTGAAAGATATAAACACAACTTAATATGTTTGATTCTTTGAAAAGACTTTTCATGTGGATAACAATTCTAACTTAACTTGTTTCATACTTTGAAAAGCTTTACTTGTAATGATCCTAACTTTGCTTGTTTAGTTCTTTGAAAAGCTTTACTTATGTTTAAAGATATAAGAACAACTTTACTTGTTTTGGTTCTTTGAAAAGCTTTATATGTGATCAACAATTCTAACTAAACAACAACATATAATAAGCAAAGATAGAGAAAGAAACAATCAAACCACAACACGATAGTTTATCATGGTTCGGCTACAAGGACTCTTTTTCCTTGCCCTACATCCACGCCCCGAGTTTCCAACTCGAGAGTTATAAACACTAATCAACAAGCTCCTTTCACCGGCGGAGAAAACCTTACACGTCGCTTATACTTTTACCGACACAAAGCTAGATGTCGAGTTCTTTTACAAGGGTACAACCACTCCCATTCGTCGCTTACACTTTTACCGACACAAAGCTAGATGTCGAGTTCTTTACCAAGGGTACAACCACTCCCGTTAATTCTTTTACTAGGGTACAACAACTCCCAACACACTACGTATTTTGAGGCCTAAAATACTAACCGATAACTTCTACATACATGACACACATGAAGTATAAACTACCAAAGCTTATACATGACCAAGCTACCAAGACTTGCAACTTTAGAGTTGAAGCTTGCAACTTCTTGAATGATCTTGTGGAGTTCCTTGCTACATAAGAGAATCACACAAGTCAAGGGTTACTGAGTTAGTTGAGAGAATATGTGAGAATAAGTCCTAAAGGGTTACACAAAACAAACAAATGGTTTGGTATTTATAGCAAACTATTCTGCATGTCTGGCAGATCAGGCGGAACCCTCAGATGGGTTCCGCCCGTGTACCCCCAGGGTACCGCCGGGTCTGCAGTAGGTTTTTGCAATAACTCTTCAAACCAAACAAGGTCTTGTCTCATAACTCCTAGCAACCAAACAATGTCACATCACTTAAATCAAGTCAAACACAAAACTTGTAAGCCACACCAAAGCAAGTCAAACACATTTCTTACCATAAATGCATATAGACAAAACTTGCCATAAACGTGATGTGACAATTCTATTTTAAGAAATAAGTGTGATGTGACAAGACACTTTCTAATTTAAGAAATAAAAACAATGTTTAGTTTAAAAGGAAATGTAAACATTAGTTAAACAAGACTTAAACACTCAAAGTGATTTACTCTTAGCTAAAGTTCATACTTTGTCATTAACAAAACTTAACAATGATCGTAAAATATAAATAACGTTTTTAGGCGATATTTGTATTAACAATCTCCCCCTTTTTGTTGATGACAAAACATAAACTTTATTTAAAAGTAAGCCATAAGATTTAGTGTTAAGTCTTATAAAGTTAGTATTAAAACTTTTTTTTGCAAAGAGTTAGCAAAGCGGAAATATCAAAAGTTGAACAAGTTTAATATAAATTCTCCCCCTTTTGTCGAAACAAAAAGTAGAGAAGCGAAGCGGAATAATGGCCATGCTCACCCTTGGACGATACTCCTCCTAAATGGAGTGCCAAGAGAGGAGACATGGATTTTGAACCTACAAAAGAAAAGTTAGTTTCCGCACAAGATAAGTTATGAAAGTGTTTCATGTTAAAACACAACTAAGAGTTGTGAAGTGAAATAGTACAACACTCATGCTCCCCCTTGAATATTACTCCCCTAAATGGAGTATCAAGGAAGGAAAACATGGATAATGAACCTACAAAAAGAGAAGTTAGTTTCTAAAGCACAAGATTTATGTATGGTACCATAACAAGGTATAGTTCACACATCATACCTAAATGGTCAACAAACAAAGAAAACCTTGTAGTGTAATGAAATTCATTTCATGTAACATTTAGACTTCTTAAAAAGTCAAAGACAAGAAATTTTGGTTACACTATCCTACCTCTAGAAATAAAGAAAAAACTACAAATAAGCTACGACCACAAAAAGCTACAAGGAAATCATCATTTTCCTTTGTGAGAAACATTTTTCAAAAACAAGGCTAAGGTTGTTTAAGGAAGAAAATGTGGGTTGTGGTTGTAGCGGGCTTTATTTTGAAGGTTGAGAGGGTGACACGGGTTTTGGTTTGTTGGTTTAAATGGGAAACATTTTCCAAAAGAAACGGTTTTGTTTCATTTTGGAGACTCTAAACTTGAGGTGGTGTTGGTACTCTAAACTTGGTTTGTTGGTTTTAATGAGCAACATTTTCCAAAAGAAACGGTTTTGTTTCATTTTGGAGACTCTAAACTTGAGACGTTTCACAATGTGGTTTAGGATAAACCTCATTTTATTGGATAGGGTGAAACAACAATGGTTTTGGGTGATGATACTCTTGTTGTGGTGGTTGGTTGTGGTCGAAAGACTCATTTTGGTTAAGCAATGACCTTGGTTATTCATTTGTGAAAGGTGGTGGTTGTTGTTGGTCTTGGTGGAAGATCATTGAGATACTTTTATTTTCTTATATGAAGAAAATAGAGATTCAAAGTGTTGGGAAGGTTCTTGTGGTAGTAGTAGTTATTGTTGTTGTGGTGGTTGTTGTTTGAACAAAATGGTGTAGGCTTGGTTATTTGTAAATGGTTACCATGAAGGTTTTTGTGAATGGGGTGAAACACAAATGATTGTAGGTGTGTATGACCTTGACCATTTGGAAAAATTGAGGATTTAGCAAAAAGGTAGGCCAAACTCTCAAGCAATGACGGTGGATGAGGTGCATCATCCAATGACTCGTTTGGTTGAAATATTGGTTGTTGATGGGTTTCCGTTTTGGCAATGGTGTTAAAAGGTGACAATGATGGAGGACTTGATGGTTTAGGTGATAGGTTTTCAAAAGTTTCCAATAGTGGATGTGGTGATGTTGGTGGTGTATGGAAAAGTTCCATTGGTGTAAGTGTTGAAGTAGCAAGATTAAGCAAATCTTGAAAAGTGATCACATTGGTATTGAAATGTGTTGAGGATGGTGTTGAGGTAGTGAGGTTAAGGAAATCTTGGATAGGTGAAGAAATGTTAAGTGAAGCATCACTTGAAGATGATGAGCTTGACTTGACGGTTTTGTTGAAGCAACAAGGTTTGACACTAATCTTAGTGGTTTTTGAGAAGGATTTTGATGGTTATGGTGTGATTTGAATTGTTGCAAAACTTTCAAATTTATAAGGTTGAAAAGGTGTTGAAATGGGTGTTTGGATTTGATGTTCTACCATTCAAAGAATGAGGTTTCAAATGATTTTCATGACCATGTCACATCATTTGATGTTAATTCAATGGAATAGGGTGGAGTGAAAGATCAACATATGCACTCAATGCTTTGTGATCATGGGATGTGATTTGGTTGAAAATGTTTCAATGGTTTGAAGGATCCTTTAAAAGGGTTCCTTGGGTTAGTTATGTTTGAATTTGAATTTTTGGAGGGAAGTGGCTTCCTAATTGTTTTAGTGAGTGAGAGTTGTTCTAATATGGTTATTGGAGTTAATGGAAGATGTTTCTCACTTAGGATAATGGTTTTCACACATTACAAGTTTTGGACTTAAGAAAAATGGAAGAATTTTCTGCAGGTGTCTGGCGGAACCCTCAGAAGACACTGGCGAAACCCATTTGAGGGTACCGCCTGGTCCGTTGGGCCATTTCTGGAATTCCCAGAAAATACACTGGCGGACCCCAATTTTGGGTACCGCCAGATCCGCCAGGGGTAAAAAATTAGGCAGTCCGCGTTTTTGACCCGCGAGACGATTTTCAAAATTTTCGAAAACTCCTAAAATCATAGAGATATGGTATTTCTGGTTAGGCAATGCAAAAATTAGACATGTAAACATACATATCATGGGACTTTGACCTTGAGGTCGAGGATTTTACTATACTTAGTAAGAATTGCCATAAGCATAGAAAAAATGACAAACACCTTAAACATTGTCATTATGCATAAAAGTTCATACAAACATAATCCAACAAACATAATAGACCATGAAAGTGAAAAACACATAATTCACGTAGTTTTAACACAAAGACGATTCTAAAGCATTCTTAAGCCAAACACTCCTTAATCGTCTCATAACCGATCTATCCTCTTATTGAGCTTGCTTAGGTACCTTCCAAAGCACTTGAAAATTCCTTTGGTTTGCTTGAACTCTTCGGATACATTTTCAATGACGGGGAGTTCTAGAAGGTAGTCTAAAGGAGGTAACTTAGAGTTAGGAAGTTAATCATCCTTTCTCATGTCAGATGATGATGATGATGGTGTAGGTGAGCGAGTACGTTTGCCCTTACCTTTGAAAACTTGTTTATCACTTAGAGGAACGAAGATGTGAGGAATGAGAGAATAGTCAAGGCATATTCCATTATTGTTAGGTGGAATGGGTGAGATTGTTCTAAAGAGGTGGGTGAGAAGCATTCCATAAGGAAGAGCGGTTGTTCCTACCAAAGGTATGTCGGCCATTCTTTTGGCGAGGTAATAGGCTAAGTTAAAAGGTTGACCGGTGGAAATGCTATAGAGCATGTAGCTAAGACAAACATTGATGTGATCCCGGTTTCCTATGGTGCTAATTTCATTGGTTCTAAGGAGTTCTTCCCATTCCTTTAATTGGGGCTTGAGTTCATTGAATTCCATACCATATGGGTCCTAGATGACCTCATTTCCGGTTCTAGTTCTCCTAGTGTTGGTGGTCCTAATGAAGAGGTGGTCACGTAGTTCATTTTTGGACACAAGAGGGGTATCATAAGGATAGATGCGGTCAAAGAGTGTGTCAAGACTTGAGAGGAAGTGCAAGTCGGAGTAGATGCAACTACCATGGTTTGGGACACCTAGGATTTGAGCAAACTCCTTGAGGTTGAAGGAGTATTGATGACTACTAGCCCTAAAGTTAATAGACAAGCGACCATACTCATCCTTGGAGAGGGTGATGGATTCATAGAATTCTAAAATAAACCTAGAACAAATAGGCTCGTCGATTTCTAAGAGACACTCAAAGTTGATTGTGGCAAATTCCGTGTAGAGGTTTGTACCTTCTAAGAAGGATGGATCAATGGTTCTACCCTTATGGACATATCGTTTTTCTAAGGCTTTGAAGACAATGATTTGAGTTTGAGTAAGACCTTTGGTTTTGTGGTGTTTGGGTAGGTACTTGATGGTGTCCTTGTGGTCGTAGTGAGTTAGAGGAGGCATGATGATTCCTAGAAAATCAAAATTTCACATTTAAGTAAATGACTATTGTAATGTGTATGTTCTAGTGTGTGCCTATATGAAATCAATGTGGAGGTGCGGTTGACTTGACTCATTTTGATGCTTAAAAATGTTTTGTAATGCAAGTGATGTTTCAATGACGTTTTTCATTTGTTTTAACAATGTGGTGACCGGTGGTAAAGTATGGGTGACGACCGAGGGTGGATATGTGAAATGAGGTGGTGATTGTTTGACAACACTTAAAGCTTGGATATCTTCTTTGTGTTCTTCACTTGCTAGAAAGTGGAAGAGACGCATTTCATAATGAAATTCACTTGACTTTTGACGACATAGACAAATATGTTAATGAGAGTATGGATATGACAATTGCCCTTTGTTTCAAAGAGCGACACAAAGGTGAACATAGGTTTATGTATCATGAAAGGTGGTTTAATCTTAATAGGTTAGGTTATAGTGGGGATGACACACTTGTTTGGTTACATTGTGGAATCTTCTTGTGAAGATGACTAGGTGGAGTTATTGGTGAAGATGATATTAACTCTTGGTTTCTTTGAGGGCATAGAAGTGGTGGATGACTCGATATTGATATGACAAAGGATAACTTGGTTTCTCATTTCACATTGATTGTTTGAGGTTCGAGTGATGAAAGGTTATGAGGAATATGCTTGAAGTTTTGCTCATTTTGTGAATCTTATGGGCTGATGGTAAGTTGGAGTTGTGAGTAAAGAGGTGTTTGGTTTTGAACTTAAATAAAACATTTTGTGGCTTTGGCGGACCAGGCGGAACCAAAAAGTGGGTTCCGCCCGTATGGTTTGAGGGTGCCGTGGGATCTGCAGGGAAAACTCAAAAAGAATTGTCTTGATTTTTGTGGTTTTATCCTAATGTTCAAAACTAAGGTTTTAGGTCTTATGAGTCCTTGACTAAGCCTAGGGATGATGAATGCTTCTCATTCAAGAGGTTTTGTAAAAACGTTGATAGAATGGTTAACGTATAAGACTTTCTTAGTTAAGATGTTCCTCAATGAACATTTTTACCAAGACGATGATGATGGATCACAATATTTCAATTAAGAACATAATGGATTGAATTATCGCTGAAGTCGATGCTTCCTTTGTTGAAGGTATAACAATGTTGATAAGATGAGTTCCGTTGTTGATGCGAGTTTGCTTGTTCAAGCAGAGCTTGTTGATGTGCTTCTCCATCCGATACTAATTTGAGAATCTTACGCGTTTTGGAGAATCATTGGGTAAGTAAGTATAAAAGTGCAAGTACCACTTGTGCTTTTCTTATCAACTTATTACCGACATAATTCCATTTGACATACACTATGGTTTCTATTCCCGTTCTTTTGGGAGACCATAATCCTAGTTGTGTAGTACCTTATGATGTATCCAACTAGACTCAACTAACGAGTTGTTTAAGGATCTTCGTTAACACGAGCACATAGACAAAAGCTAAACATAATGTTGAATCTAAATGTTATGAGAACAAGTAGTCTTCCAAACATTTCTCTACGTTTAGTTTTACCTACGGATTTACTAATCTCATTCTTGATAGGTCATCAATAACTTAACCATTGAGAACAAGAGAGCAACTAGGAATGTCTTTAAGTTAAAATCCCTTGCTCTTGTGGCTTGCTTTTATTATCAAAAGGTCTTTCAAATATTGACACTATACTCACTTGATTACTTTGAAATATCAACTTCGTTTCACTATTTGTTTTATTCTAAATTCCAAAAATTGTTTTTGTTGAATTTGTTTAGACACAACTAATGACCTATAAATCAAGTTTTATAACTTATGTCAATTTTACTTGATTTAATGTTTAACTCAAGGTGAGAAGATGTTGTTTTGTACTTTTACTCCATGCTTGTCTTGCCATCATTGGACTTTCGACTAAGTTATCATCTACCAAAGATGATATCATAGAAGGAGGAGATCACTCGTTAAATGTCATATTCAACGACTCCTCAACTCTTTAGGTTTTCTTACTTAAGACACTATGAACTCTATTTATTTTTAAAAAGTCCAAGAGGTACAACATCATTAGACTATGTGTCACATTTGATGTGTAAATCCTAGATGTTGAAAACTTATTTTCTTTCACACATCCTAATATATGCTAATGTGATTTATTTTACCTTGTTTGTTTTATGTGAGATTATCATAAAGGAGTGATTGAAGAAAGACACAATTAAAGACTTAAAGTATGGTGTTTGAGAAAATTGTTTAACAAAGGTTTGTTTTGCAAGCATCACAAAAGTGTTAGACATTTTAACACTTAGGAAATTCTTAGTTAGCTCACTTGTAAGCAAGAGTTGAGTGAGACATACTCAAGAGTTTTTCGTGTTTATCTCTTGATGGTTAAATAACCAAAACACCTTATATCTCCTACTAGTACTAAAGTCTAAATTCCTTGTTGCATAGGATCTAATCTTAGTTATTTACAAATAGCAGGTAGACACTCTAGAGTATTACAAATAACACATATTTGAGCACATAATGCTAGAGACAAGATATAACCAAAGTCAAGTTTAAGTAATGCGTACCTTTTAACTTGCATAGAGATGCTATCAAGCGGATAAGCATTAAGCGTAAAAAACTTGGTTTGACGACATGCTTTGAAACTCAATAACTCATGTATCCAAGAAGGTTAGACAATCATATAAAAGTATAGATTATGATAATCTTAATTCTTTTATCATGAGTTTCTATTAGAGATAGAATTATCTCTAAATCTCTCTTCTAGGTTAGACAAATTTTACTTGCTTTGTTTTATTAGTTAATGGTGCTTTTGAGTTAAATCCTAATCCGGTTTTATTTTTAAACAACCTTTGACTCCTCAACAATCTTTCAAGAGATTTTGAGCTTTCATCAAATTTAACTAATAATTTTTCCTTTCTCATTTTGCATTTTAATCTCATGTTTGTAATCTAGACATAATTTACATTCTAGATTAATTTCAACATTACTCTTAATTATAAACATTTTATCTTCTAATAAGATTTCCTTTTCAAAGATATTCTTAAGAGATTTTGAAGACTCATTCTTGAAGATAGCTTTTAGGTCCATGTTGCACAAATGTTTAGACTCATTTTCTAGTTTAGAAAACTCTAGGATAAATTAATCAAAGCAAAAGAGTTTGATTTCAAAGTGTACCTTGCTTGATGTTTTATCTAGTATAGAATCACAAACCGGATGATTGACTTCATCTTCATCCGAGTTATTCCATGAATCGCATGCAAGACTACTACGAGCTAGACACGAGTAATCACCTTAACTAACACCTTGCTTGTTGTATCAATAAGTTGACAAAAAACTACCGGATCATTGTCTTCGTCAACTTCCATTACATTCCAAGATACGCAAGCAGGTTCATCAAAACACACGTACTCATCTTCACTTGTACCTCCATTTAAAACATTTAAACTAGTAGCACATGTATTAACTTCTACTAAGTGTCTATCAATTAGTTTTTCTAAAACTTCTAATTCATATGTAAGATCAAATTGATCATCTTTGACTTGACATATTCCTTGATGAAAGTTTACCATATTTTTCAAACATCATTAGCCTTTTGACAAAAATACATTCTTTCATATTTGGTACTAAAGCTTTGTAAAGCATTGTTTTAGCTTTAGTATTTTTATCAAGTTTAAGATAGTTATGTTGGTTTTCAAAAACTTGTTTTCTTTGGTTTGAAATTACCAAAAGAAATAATATGCCAAAGATCTTGATCAATTGATTTCACATAGTTTTCAAAATTACTTTTCCATTCAAGTAAGTTTTCTTTTTCAAATAGCGGTTGGTTTTTAATAGGTTGCCCTTCTTTGAGATTTTCAAAATCCATGGATCGATCCAAGTTTTAAAATACATTCTATTTTAAAGATCTTGAGTAACGTAGCTCCTGATGCCAATTGTGGAAAACTAGAAGGGGAGTTGAATAGTTTACCGCTTTTTAAATCCTTTTTAGCTTAAATAACCTTTGAGAACTTGACGTTTGGTTAAAGATATAAACACAACTTAATATGTTTGATTCTTTGAAAAGACTTTTCATGTGGATAACAATTCTAACTTAACTTGTTTCATACTTTGAAAAGCTTTACTTGTAATGATCATAACTTTGCTTGTTTAGTTCTTTGAAAAGCTTTACTTATGTTTAAAGATATAAGAATAACTTTACTTGTTTTGGTTCTTTGAAAAGCTTTATATGTGATCAACAATTCTAACTAAACAACAACATATAATAAGCAAAGATAGAGAAAGAAACAATCAAACCACAACACGATAGTTTATCGTGGTTCGGCTACAAGGACTCTTTTTCCTTGCCCTACATCCACGCCCCGAGTTTCCAACTCGAGAGTTATAAACACTAATCAACAAGCTCCTTTCACCGGCGGAGAAAACTTTAAACGTCGCTTATACTTTTACCGACACAAAGCTAGATGTCGAGTTCTTTTACAAGGGTACAACCACTCCCATTCGTCGCTTACACTTTTACCGACACAAAGCTAGATGTCGAGTTCTTTACCAAGGGTACAACCACTCCCGTTAGTTCTTTTACTAGGGTACAACAACTCCCAACACACTACGTATTTTGAGGCCTAAAATACTAACCGATAACTTCTACATACATGACACACATGAAGTATAAACTACCAAAGCTTATACATGACCAAGCTACCAAGACTTGCAACTTTAGAGTTGAAGCTTGCAACTTCTTGAATGATCTTGTGGAGTTCCTTGCTACATAAGAGAATCACACAAGTCAAGGGTTACTGAGTTAGTTGAGAGAATATGTGAGAATAAGTCCTAAAGGGTTACACAAAACAAACAAATGGTTTGGTATTTATAGCAAACTATTCTGCATGTCTGGCGGATCAGGCGGAACCCTCAGATGGGTTCCGCCCGTGTACCCCCAGGGTACCGCCGGGTCTGCAGTAGGTTTTTGCAATAACTCTTCAAACCAAACAAGGTCTTGTCTCATAACTCCTAGCAACCAAACAATGTCACATCACTTAAATCAAGTCAAACACAAAACTTGTAAGCCACACCAAAGCAAGTCAAACACATTTCTTACCATAAATACATATAGACAAAACTTGCCATAAATGTGATGTGACAATTCTATTTTAAGAAATAAGTGTGATGTGACAAGACACTTTCTAATTTAAGAAATAAAAACAATGTTTAGTTTAAAAGGAAATGTAAACATTAGTTAAACAAGACTTAAACACTCAAAGTGATGATTTACTCTTAGCTAAAGTTCATACTTTGTCATTAACAAAACTTAGCAAAGATCGTAAAATATAAATAACGTTTTTAGGCGATATTTGTATTAACATATCTTATTTCTTTGTGTTTTTGTTCGTAACTTTTCACCACCCGACATCATGGACGATGTGAACATCTTTGAACCCGTCATCCCACCACAACAAAACCCACCACTAGAACCTCTTAGGCCCCGAACCTTAGGAGATTATTCCCGACCTAGCCACCAAGGCTACCGAAACACCATTGAGCTCACCGGAGCTAATGTGACCCCCTTGCGATCCGACACCATCCGGTTGGTGCAAAGCGGATGTGCATTCCATGGACTTCGTTCCGAAGATCCAAATCAACATCTTAAGGACTTCCTAAAAATGGTAGACTCCATAGACCTAGATGTTGCAACTAGAGAGACAACCCGATTACGCCTATTCCAATTCTCTCTACGGGATCAAGCTAGTCAATGGATTGAGCGTTTACCCGCGGGATCCGTCACCACATGGGATGATCTCACCACTCGTTTCCTTGCTCAATTTTTCCCACCGGGGAGAACTACTAAGCTTAGAAATGACATCTTGATGTTCCAACAACGTCAAAATGAATCTCTTTATGAAGCATGAACTCGTTTCAAGGGCTTACTCCAAAAAGTCCCTCATCATGGCATAGATCTAAGTGCGGAACAATCATGGGAACTCATAGAAGATCTTGCTCTCTATGACAACGAAAGTTGGAATGATCCCCGTGATTTGAACAAAACGGTCAAAGCAATATCTTTGCCTTCGAACAACTCTAGCACTCCCGACCGTAGGATCATGGAACTTGAGGACCAAGTCAAGTTTCTCATGAAATCCTACGAAGCTCCTATGCCTTCAAGCCAAGTGAACAAAATCACTTCTTCATGCGAATTATGTAGTGGTCCCCATGACACTCGTAATTGTGTGGAACTCCCCGGAACAGCTTTTGCGGACTACGCATCCACGCGTACCGACGAAGCGGGAGATAAGTGGTACACTTTCAAACCCGAGCCAAACCCTTACGGTGATTCATACAACCCCTCTTGGAAAAATCACCCAAACCTTAGGTGGAAACAAAATCAACCCACTTCTTCCAATCCGCCTAATCGTTACCAACCAAACGGTCCACCCTCCAACCGTACTTTCAACAACAATCCTTCTAACAACTATGGTAGTACCAACAATCTTGAAGGGTTGATGTCTAAATTCATGACATCTCAAGAAGCTCGCATATCTAAGTTTGAAGCCGATTTCAAATAGAAGCAAAACGAGATGACCACCAAAATTGACGCATTGTTGAAAGTTCTCAATGACCGAGAAATGGGAGCACTCCCAAGCGACACGGTCAAGAATCCGAAGCTAAACGTTAATTCCATATCATCAGTTTCGTCACCCACTTCGTGTCCACAATATTACTCGGTTAAATCAACGAGCACGTGTTTCAAACAAAACCAAATTCTTCAAAAGGACCAATCAAATAAAACACCCGATATAAAACCGGTCAAAAGTATAGTTGAAACACCTCCTACGCAAGACCTTGACGATGAATTCAAGGAACTTCACCTTGAACGCCCCGTCATTGATGTCTTAGCCCGTGCTCCCTACTATAGTGCCCTCCTAGAAAAATATGAGAAGTTTAAACTAGGTAAAAATGGGACCGCCTTCGTTCAAAACAAGTTGCCTAAAAAGCTTGATGATCCGGGTATATTTGTTTTGCGTTGTAAGATAGGAAGATCCGAAGCTTTCGACACAGTAGCCGATTTAGGGTCAAGCCTCAACTTGATTCCCTTATCCCTATTCACCACTCTTAAGCTAGGAAAGTTAGAGGAAACGGAGGTATTGATAGGTCTAGCGGATGGGAGTATTGCCCACCCGGTTGGAATGATTAAGGATGTAGTTGTTCACGTAGGAAAGTTAACTATCTTAGCGGATTTTCACGTCCTAGACATGGTTAGTCACACTACATGCCCATTGTTGGTAGGAAGAGGATTTTTAGCAACCGCTAGCGCCATGATAGATTGTAAGGAGTCTAAGATAGCGGTAGGTGAAGGCAATACTTGGTCGGTGTACGATGTTAAGAAGCATAGTTATGATTGTGATGATGAACCGACACCACATTGGGTAGAGATGAATAGGAGACCATCTAGATATGGACCTTGGATAGAAAGGAACTTTATAGGACCTCAATGCCCATTCTATCTAGAAAAAGATTTCATTGAAAAGACACATTCGGTGGAACAACTCATAGCTAGATATGAAGTGCTAGATCCCTTTGAGGACCCCTTAGTCTTTAGGAAGATGATTGAGTTCTTGAGCGTAATGCCTATTAATATAGAGATGAATAAGTGGAAAAGAGAGGGAGACAAGTGTAAATGGAGGTGGGACAAGTCACCTAAAGAAGGTGACGGATCATGGCATATGAGGATGACTTTGTATGATCCGGATGGAGAAAAGTTTGAAAGGTCATACCGTACTAAGAAAACCGATAGGAAGTTGAAACCTAAGTTTGATCCCAAAGATGTCCTCAATAAGGAACTCACCCGTGTCACGTAGTAACCTATGACCTTGAGTCTAGCTACAAGACTCGTAAATAAAGAAAAGTGCTTCTTGGGAGGCAACCCATGCTTTGTGTGATTTTATTTTGTTTGTTTATTATTTGTTTCCGTATGCATGCTTTATTTTTATTGTTGGTAGATCATGTTTCTAAACTAAAAAGTGGAAATACTTTACTTTGTTGTTTGGCATAGTCTTAACTCCACCTAAAGGTATTTTTACAAAAGATAAGTGTAAGGGGAAACCCCAAATATGTTTTTAAGAAACAAACCGATCATGATTCTTCACAATATTAAGTGAACATGTATATTCGTATTTGTTAGAGTCAAATGTTTGTATTGAGTCATAATGAAGTTTTGCAGGATTTTCCAGGAAGTAGGTCCAAGTTTTTCCAGAAATTTTTCGGAAACTTAACACAAGAATTTCTGCAGGTCACTTCTGACGGCGTTATGAGCTTGCTCTTGACGGCGTCACGTGTAAAAATCTGGAAATTTTACCAGTTTTGTTTTTCTAACGGAGTCTTAAAGTTTTTGTTGAATTATTAAGTTTAATAATCTCCAGGAAATCTGCAAACTTCATTCCACAAGCATTATATCTTATTTTATTTTCTAGGATTAAGTAACTTATGTAGATTGCCGCCGATTTTATGCGAGGTTATCTTGTTTGTTTTCCCAGGATTTACAGGTTATGTATGACAAGAAGATGATTTATATTCTGGAAGGGAAGCTTTGATTGTTCATTTTCTTGGAGGAAGATCTAACCTGGCCACCTTATCCATACCGAGCGAATCAGGGGAGTATTTGATTTCATTTGTTTTACTTATTTTACTTTTACATTTTTTACTTGAACATTGGGGACAATGTTCATCCTAAGTGTAAGGGGAGGGTAAAATGATGATACCTTACAGATACACTTTCGCTTGAGTTTGTTTGTTTGATAGTAGATGTGTAATAAAACTATGATAAATACTTGTTAGTGTAATTTTAGCGCCAAATTTAAAATTTTTTACAACATTTAGGAGTGAAACTTTAGCCATAGCAAGCGTCTCATGGATAGGAGATTGTATGACTAGCACATAACCGTACTTTCAGAAAAATTTTCCACCCAAATATGTGAGGTTCGCCTTTAGATTTGATAAGAAAAACATTTACTATTAGTGTTTATGAGTGTACCGGTAGCATTTAGATTCTAGAACTTGCGTTAGTGATGCATCCCGAGACCACTAGTGAGACTACATTCGTGTAGTAGGATTTACGACATGATAAGAGGCATTAGGATTACCCTTGTGTTAAACCCGTATCATAATTACTTAACCATTTAAGTCATATTACTTGGCTAGTTAAGTCAACTAATTTTTCCCACACCTTAGCGTTGTACTCATTTTTAGTACACGAAACCCCTAGTACACCCCTCCGAGCCTATCTTTTCATTTCTAACTTTAAGCATTTTAATTAAAGGAAGAATTTGTTACACCCCACTTAAATGTACACCCAAATCGCCTTAGCCTTCCGTGTATGCGCTCATTTTTAGTGCATTATTGTTATTTGTTAAACCCTAAGTTAACTATCTAATTGATTACATGGTTGCTAAGTCGAGTCATATCCTTGTACATATTGTTTTGGGACGATTGGGACTCATGGGTAAAGTACTTATTTTATGGAGTAATGGGGAAGAACATCATTTATTACCCCCATATGTACGTTAATCTTAAAAGTACTCCAAGTGTTTTGATTTTCTTAATTCGAGTCATTAGATTAGTTTATTGTAAAGTATGTAAAAATTCAAGTGTAAGGGGAATGTTCAACCCCTATGATGTATTATTTTGGATGGTAGGGTAAGAGTGTATGCAAAAAAAAAAAAAAAAAAAAAAAAAAAAAAAAAATCGAAAAAATCAAGAAAAAGAAAAAAAAATAGAAAAAAGAAAAGAGAAAAAACATACGGACTACCATCCCTTTTTATTCTATGTTCATTTTATGTTTTTGTTATTTTTCATTTATTAGCTTAAGTCGAGTCTAGTCATGGCTTAGCAACGCCATATTGTACATGTAATTAACCAAGATTGTTAACTCGCCACCAGTAAAGACTGCTTATATCCAACAAAACCGTGTATTTCATATCCCTATACCTAACGTTACAACCCTTTAAAAGACCTCTTTGATAGTTTATCCTAGGTGCTTACACCATGTGGTGGAGGTTTGATCCTTTCCCAAGCTTATGGTAATCTATTTTGCTATGACAGGTAGTGAGAGATATCTTCCGTTTCCATATTGTAATTTATACTTTATTACACCCGAGAGATGTGAGTATCTAAACACTATTTGTGAGGTGCTAGTGTATGACCTCCGTGCTTGTCTTTGGTCTTTAGTGGAACGATTATTTGTTGTAATTACTTTTATATTAGTGTTACCTAACTTGTATTTTAACTAGAATAAAAGCGCATTTGCTTGAGGACAAGCAAATCTCAAGTGTAAGGGTATATGATGAGGCGAAAAATGAACCACTTTTAGGGGGTCATTTAAGCCCGGAATTGAATTTATTTGATCAAATATTGCTCTAAATAGTTCCTTTTGTGATTTTAGGTACTTTGGGAGTGAAATCTGGAAAAGGAAGCAATTCGGACGTTTTTAAAGCACAAAAGTGAAGAAAACGCCAAAGACTTAATTTTCCATGCCGGGAACAGTGTGTGACGGCGTCAAGAGGAACAAGTTGACGGCGTCAAGAGTAAAGATCATGACGACCCAGTACAGAAATGAAGGCGTCACAAAGAAGAGCGTCAAGAGTTAAATGTGTGACGGCCTGGAAAAATGGAATACATGACGGCGTCAGATGTAGATCAAGGCAGTCCGAGGATTATTTTGGCTGCGAGATGACGGCGTCACAAGGTTGTTCTTGACGCCGTCAGCCTCTATTTTCTATATATTGTTTTCTAATTTTCATTCATTAGGGGGAACAAGTTTGGAGAAACCCTAAGGCCGAACCATATACGTATTTTACAGCTTTTTTATGGGTTTTCAGCCCTTGAACCCTTACATGTGTTATTGAGATAAGTATTCTTTTAATTCAATCAATATGTCTATGTGTTGGTTGTCTATATCTTGTGCTTGTCTTGATTCCACCATGCTAGGCTAGATTTATCTTGTGTTTGCTTAGATCTAATGAAACCTAGATGTTGACTATGTGTTGATTACTTGTTTATGGTTGTATTAGATGAATGATTTCAATGTTAGGCTTAAGAAAACTGGCAGATCTCCAAATGGTAACATGCTTGAACGTCTTAGGAAACATGAACCGATGTGTACTAGGTTTTATTGGTTGTATTTAATGCATGAGTAAATTCTAATGATCCCATGTTAGGAGCTTCTTAGCCGGCTCGACATAGGAGTGAAGTAGGCACTCATAGGATTGGGGAGTTAAGTACGCCACCCCATGAATGGTATTAAGGAATACAATCCGTCATCCACGCAACTATAACAGGTAATTAACGTGTAAAAGATATCTAGGGAGTAGTGAAATCTAAGTAAACACATTTCTCCACTTATTGCTCACAACTTTAGTTTAATTTAGTTTTATTTTCATTTCTAGTATTTTATTTTGATTGCATCTTAGTATTGGGTTAGTTGACTAGCAACTAATTCCGCCCAAATCCTTCAAACCCGAGATATTTACTTGCTTTCTAAAAAAATATAAAAATACAAAAAGAATTATCTCTCCTCTCTAGAACTAGTATTTAGGTTTTCTAATCCTAGCGACACTATTCCTAGCTGAACGATCAATCCCCCGGTACTTGTCACTATACTATACTACAACGATCAGGTACACTGCCTGGTGGGGGTTGTAAGCTTCTCAAGATCTCTTGAGAGGTAAAGCCTGGTGCAATCCCCACGCATCAAGTTTTTGGCGCCGCAACTCGGGAAATAGTTATTGTCTAGGTTAGAATCTCTTTTTATTAGGTCTACTTGCTAGATTCCTTTCTAGTAAGATTTTATTTTTATTTTTAGGTTTCTTTAGTCTATCTTATTTCTTTGTGTTTTTGTTCGTAACTTTTCACCACCCGACATCATGGACGATGGGAACATCTTTGAACCTGTCATCCCACCACAACAAAACCCACCACTAGAACCTCTTAGGCCCCGAACCTTAGGAGAGTATTCCCGACCTAGCCACCAAGGCTACCGAAACACCATTGAGCTCACCGGAGTCAATGTGACCCCCTTGCGATCCGACACCATCCGGTTGGTGCAAAGCGGATGTGCATTCCATGGACTTCGTTCCGAAGATCCAAATCAACATCTTAAGGACTTCCTAAAAATCGTAGACTCCATAGACCTAGATGTTGCAACTAGAGAGACAACCCGATTACGCCTATTCCAATGTGTGTATAAAACGTGTATAAAAATATGTGTATAAAAGCATGTGTATAAAAATATGTGTGTAAATATATGTATAAAAATGTGCATTAAAATATGTGTATATAATGTGTATAAAACGTGTATGAAAATGTGTGTATTAATGTGTCTATAATATAAAAACGTGTATAAAAATAGGTGTATAAAAATGTGTATATAATATGTGTATAAAAACGTGTGTATAAATGTGTGTATAAAAAGGTGCATAAAAATATGTGTATAAATGTGTGTATAAAAACATGAAATTAATGTGTGTATAAATGTGTGTATTAAAATGTGTGTATAAAAACGTGTGTAAAAAAATGTGTAAAAACTTGCATATAAAAATGTGTGTATAAAAAACGTGTAATAAAATGTGTGTGGGTATAAAAACGTGTATAAATTTTAAAAATATTTAGAAATTTTTTTTTATAAGGAAACCATTTTTTTTAAATAAATAAATAAATTACCAAATTTATTTGTTAAGTATAGATAGTCGTTAGTATAAAAAACTAACGGTGCAAATGTTTGTTGCAAACGGTCGTTAAAGCACTAATGCTGCAAATGTTAGTATAAAGTAACAACGAAAAAACTAACGACAGTTAGTCCTCATTGTCAATTCGGGCCAACGAGCATGGGGCAAAACGGTACGGCTTAAACGGACTATTTAAAAAAACATGAATCACAAATGGTAAAAAAAAAAGTAAAGGGTATTACACACAAATGTTACTAAAGTTTCCAAAAAACTTGCTTTAAGTTACTATAGTTTTTTTTGGTTCAAAGAGGTTATCATTATTTCCGTGACCGGTTGTTTACATTACTCCATATATTACAACTTATGATAGCAGGTAAAAAGTTACGAAATGGTCCTTGTGGGTTGTCGGGTTTAACAAATTTAGTCCTTAGATTTTTTTTCTCGAATCCTCTCCTGTAGGCGGACCCGTAACGGGGGTTCCTTACTTTTTATATGTTTTCTCGAATCCTCACTTATGTTCTTGACTGTGGATGTCGATGAGCTAACTGTAACTGTAATAAAATACATTCATTTGAGGTAATAAACAAAATATGTGTACATGTACGTTTGAAAGCAACAATGTGCTTCTGCAGACGGCAGTTTTTGAATCAACACACTGGATACGGACTCCATACAAGGTTTACGACATAATGGGACTACACACATACATTGCATTAAAACACATGCATGATCGATATATTTGAAAACAGTATTAATAGAAAACAATATTAATGCTTCTACATTTCATTAACCTCGCAGGGTAAGGAGTTGTGAGCATGGATAAGTAGCAATAATGAAGATCCAATGAATGTTTCTTCATATCAATTTAACTAATGTACATATTATTTAAAGGTATAGCAAGTGAAATGTGCTTGGTGATATATTCGATTCATTCATTTGCAATCTCTGTGTAGCAAAAAAAAGGCTAATGAAATACAATATGTGTTTGTCATATGAGTTATCGATTTCTTAATTAAATTAGACAAACTTGACGGATGAAAGAAAAAACTACTTAAATCCGCAAGTGCATCACTCAATTCTGTGACACAACTTAACTAGTGAAACATGTGTTTAGCAAATGAGTTTATGATCTCATGATTCTATGTGAACAATATTACCCAAATTATGATAAGCGACTTAAATTGTTTAGCAAATTAAGTATAGATAGGAACGTTTTTTATTCGGAATGTTATCAAGAAATTAAAGAGATATAATGAATGAGATAGGAACATTTTTGATTCGGTATAGATTTGAGACGGTTTTGATTTGTTTTTTATTTGATTTTGGGTCAATGTTATCAAGAAATTAAATAAGGCATGGTATACATATAAAATCAATTTACCGGGTTCATATGTAATACAAGATATAACTTATATCGGGTCCTATACATTATCCACAAAGTACTAACTTTGAAAATATTAATGACTTCCTAAGGACTAAATTCGTTATAACCGCCATGCCACAGGGACCAAAAATGTAAATTAAAGATAGTGAAAACCTGTTACAGCCGGTAGCAAACTTTGGGAGTACCCTAATTAAACGAACACGTTTACATGAGTAACCTAATTAAACGAACCCGTTTACATGAGTAACCTCTTTGAACAAAAAAAAAAACTATAGTAACTTAAAGCAAATTTTTTGAAAACTTTAGTAACCTCTGTGTGTAATAACCCTACCCAAGTTTGTAAAACAAATGTGTCCCACATCACAAATTTGGAGGAGAAAAAAAAAACAAAAAACGAGATACATAATAAGTAAGTGAGTTAATTTCATAAATGGTCCATGTGGTCTGTCGGGTTTTAAAGTTAATATTTTAAAAAGAATCAAATTTTTAAAAAAAAATAATATTTGCAAAAAAAAAAAAAAAAAAAAAAAAAAAAAAAAAAAAATTATAAATAATAATTATTTTTTTTAAAATGCGTAATTTTTTTAAAATTATTTTTTATAAAAAAATGCGTATTTTAAAAAAAAAATATTTTTTTTTAAAAATTAATGTTTTTATAAAAAAATAATTTTTTTTCGCAAATATTAATTTTTTAAAAAAATTTTTATTTTTTTTAAATACTAACTTTAAAAAAAATTAATTTTTTAAAATTTTTTCCTTTTTTATTAATATTTTTAAAAAATGTGTATTTATAAAAAAAAAACTAATTTTTTTTCGCAAATATTAATTTTTTTTTAAAATTTTTATTTTTTTTAAATATTAACTTAAAAAAAAATTATTTTTTAAAATTTTTTCCTTTTTTTAATATTTAAAAAAAATGCGTATTTATAAAAAAAAAATTATTTTTTTTCGCAAATATTAATTTTTTTTAAAAATTATGATTTTTTTTAAAATATTAACTTAAAAAAAAATATTTTTTTTTAATTTTTTTCCTTTTTTTTTAATTTAAAATTTTTTTGACTTTTATTTTTTATTTTTCTAAAAAAGAGGACTAACGGTGCAAATGTTTGGCTAACGAATGCTAACGGTGTAATTTTCTCATTAAGAGATAACGAAGGAATAATTTGCACCGTTATTACTCATTGTTAAGGAGGGATGTATTGTGACAAACGTTTGCCTAACGGGGGATGTATATTGCCGAAAGTTTCTGACAGAGATATAAGATGTTAAAATTTGTAAACCACAAGGATGTATTTTGCAGTTTTCTCTTATTACTCCTTTTTCTGTGTGTAATAACCCTACCCAAGTTTGTAAAACAAATGTGTCGCACATCACAAATTTGAAAAAAAAAAAAAAAAAAAAAAAAAAAAACAAACGAGATAGATAATAAGTAAATGAGTTAATTTCATAAATGGTCCATGTGGTCTGTCGGGTTTTAAAGTTAATATTTTAAAAAGAATCAATTTAAAAAAAAATAATATTTGCAAAAAAAGAAAAAAAAATTATAAATAGTAATTAATTTTTTTTAAAGTGCGTATTTTTTTTAAAATTAATTTTTATAAAAAAATGCGTATTTTTAATTTTTTTTTAAATTAATGTTTTTATAAAAAAAATAATTTTTTTCGCAAATATTAATTTTTTAAAAAAAATTTGATTTTTTTTAAATATAAACTTTAAAAAAAATTAATTTTTTAAAATTTTTTCCTTTTTTATTAATATTTTTAAAAAATGCGTATTTATAAAAAAAATTAATTTTTTTTTGCAAATATTAATTTTTTAAAATTTTTTTTATTTTTTTAAATATTAACTTTAAAACAAATTAATTTTTTAAAATTTTTTTTCCTTTTTTTTAATATTTAAAAAAATGCGTATTTATAAAAAAAAATTAATTTTTTTTCGCAAATATTAATTTTTTTTTTAAATTTTGATTTTTTTTTAAATATTAACTTTAAAAAAAATTAATTTTTTAATTTTTTTTCCTTTTTTTTAATTTTAACTTTTTTTTTTAATTTTAACTTTTTTTAACTTTTTTTTTTTTTTTTTTTTTTTTCTCTTTCTAAAAAAGAGGACTAACGGTGCAAATGTTTGGGTAACGAATGCTAACGGTGTAATATTTTTAGTCTCATTAAGAGATAACGGAGGAATAATTTGCACCGTTTGTCCTCATTGTTAACGAGGGATGTATTGTGGCAAACGTTTGCCTAACAGGGGATGTATATTGCCAAAAGTTTCTAACTGAAATGTAAGATATTAAAATGTGTAAACCACAAGGATGTATTTTGCAGTTTCACTTATTACTCCTTTTTTTTTGGCATTAATTTTGTTCACTGTTACTATTTATTTATTTTTTCTTTTTGCCTCTACTGTAACGAAGCAACCAATTAACTCACAAAATCAAGCATTTTTTTATTTCATTCTCTTAAAAAAATGAAAATAACCTACTACATTATCAAAAGAAAGATTGTTTCATCATCTTCACATGCTTGAAAAAAAATCCCATACTTGCATCGATAACATCATCACCACACACAAACTCATTAAATTTGGAAAACTAAAATTCGGAGAGGAAAGAAGATGGTTGTATGGTAGACTCGGAAAAGATAGCCGGAGATTTTGGTGACGGTGGCGGTTGAAGTGACACACACTTAAGTGTGTAAGTTTGTGTTTTAAGTTTTTCTATGATTAATGTTTTAGCCTCTTATCTGCGAGGGACTATGAATGTGTGGTATTTAAGCCTGGTAATTATTCATTTTATAATTCTTGATAACTAATTAAAGATAAAAAGACCATCGTACTTTATGTGCAAGACACATGAGGGATTTAACGGAAAAAGTAAACGAAAGTTATTGCGAAGGACTATAGGTGTTATTTTTGGCAAAGTTAAGAACTATTAATACAATATGAAACTACCAGGGATGGTAGATGCAATTTTTGACAAACCAGAGGTACGATCCATGTAATTTAATCTTAGTTTTAGATCTGTCTACAATTTGTATTTATCTTACATTCATGAGCGAACCCAGAACACTTAGTCATCAGGTGAACTTATTTTTTAGTTATTATTTTTTTTTGACGAACACAAAGGAAATAAAAATAAAATAAAATGTATGATTTCACTAGTGAAGAAATTAATAATATACCTCCTAATTAGGTCCCCTACGATCTTTCATATAAAAAAATCGCTTATGTACAACCTCATTAGCATATTCTTCACCCATCCTATTACTCAAATTTGTCTTCACAAGCTTTATTTTAGAAACGTATCTTTCAACTGTAGCGGTTGCAACATGAAAAACTAAAGACAACTTCAACAAGCGATAAACAAAAGGATGAGAGGTGTGTTTATTCTTCTCTACCATCAAACTAGCAAGTTTGGAAATACTAGACAACTCAGCAAAATCCTTATCGTTACTCATAATATGATAATAAACAACAAAATTAGTAGGAAGACTTAACCTCACAATATAAGTAAAATCATGTGGATACATCTCACTAAGTTTAACCAACTTTGATACGTTGAAATCGTAAAATGAATTGTGTGGACTCAACACTGCCACATTTTCTTGTAATTTGGTGCTTAACTCACTGAAAAAGATCACCAAACTCTTGAATTTTCATATCCAAAACTGTATTGAAAATATCAACCTCAAAATGATGTTGATTCGTAATTTTATTCCTTCGGCTTTTTGAATGACATTAAGCAATATTCACCATCTAAATACCATGTAATTCGCAAAACGAAGTTACATACTTTAAGAATGAATGAAAACTCGATGCACTTGTCTGCTTCGATGCTCTTATGGTTCCTTTCACCAATTAAAAGACTTTCGAAATAGTTTAATCTTTCATCTGAAAAAAATTGTGACAATACATCAATGATTTCCAAGATATGCAACAAGTACAAGTAAAACACAAAAACTAGTGTTTTGAATATGTTGTAAGGCCATTTGCTGTTTCTCGATTAACCAAAGTACTACCATCATCTTTAACATGGTTGGAAACAACTTTATCAAACTCATTATGGTTCTATAATGAGAACCTCATTGTGTATCTCAAGCTCGTACAAGAGTAACCTCTTGGTTTGTACATTTCCCTATTTCAATTTCACCTATAGCAATTTCTTTTTCTACTCTTTCTTTGTGACTTTACGCTATACTCTAACCAACCAAAGTCATTAAACCAACTCACAACAAAACGTCTAACCTTTTCCTCTATGCTTCTTGTTGGAAAGACATGACCACGTGGTTGACAAGGTCCTCTATCATAATATAGGCGTCTTAGTTCTTCTCTTTGGATAAGGTCATAATAAAAAATTCGATGCCTGTCAACGGGCTCCGAAGGAAGAGTATCCAAATCAATTTTAATCTGTACGGTATTTGAAGGAGTACCGGTTGTAGATTCAGGTTGTGATTCTTGTGGAATATCGTTAGAGATATTACGGTTTGAAGACTCTCCACAAATATTATCACTGTTTAATGAAACTTTTCTTTTCAAATAACCTCCAATCTTAGCTTATAAATAGAAAATTAGTGGTTCAATATTGACTAAAAATTAACAATTAATGTACATTTATATGCAATGCAAAGTAAAAATATTAAAACCCTTTATATATAAATTTTAAAAAAAAATGATCAAAACCCTTTAGCAAATTAGTGATTCTTGTGGAATACCTGTTTCATCTAGGATTTTTGATGATCAAAACCCTTGACGTCACAATTGATTGGTAAGTGACATTCTTCTTCTTCTAACTAAAACAATGTATAATCGGCTTTGTTTATTTAATTAAACTTTTTGATCTAAACATGTATATTGGCCTTTTAGGAATATTGGGTTTTGATGATATTCTTTTTTAATAGATTAGTTAACTAGTTAAATAAAACAAGTATTTACGTGACACAATTTTTTGATAAGGTTCATTTTTGACAAATCAAAATTTTAGTGAAAATTTACATTACGCGACAAAATTCTATTTGGTTCCCGTGCACCCCGGAACCCTCTAGGTCCACCCGTCTACATTTATAATTTTCTAAAGGTGGTAGCTGTGGTTTATTTTAATTTTTTGGTTGTGTATGAACATGTCAAATATGGAGTAAAGTATACGGAGGAAAAGACATTAATGCTAGAATGGGACCATGGTCCATTAAAGACAATGGCACTTGGGCCTTTTGCGTGGCAAAACCCTCTCCAATGAAGGTTCAACTTGCCCATAATTGCATTAAACACCTTATACCTTTTCAAATGTGCACTGGGCCACTGGCCAATAACTTTGCAACCAATTGGGTCAAAAAGAGCATACCACTTGTTCTTGTTCTTACCCACTTTACCATAAACCCATATTCTCCACCTATGTTACGAGAATAAATTGCTACAAAGGATTATATTTTATGTTGTTTTTTATAAAGAATATCTAATTTGAAACAATATAAATTAGCAAATTGATTAACAGACGGATCAAAACACAAATAAATGCCTAAGAATGTAGAATAGCTGATCCGATCAAAACACTGTTACTTTGTAGATGCAAAACATTTGACATTTTTTCGGTTGCTTATATCCACAAAAGTGTCCTGAGATAGAACACTTCATAATAAGATCCTTAATAATGGAAGCATGTGACGATCAACTGTAACCATCCTGATCCTAACTTGGATATGCACCATAAACGGAGAAAAAGACTGCTCATGTTCAGGGGAAGTCGAGCCTTTTTGGATATGATGTACATTGTTTAACTGGTATTCTTGTGACCATTTCCAACCTTATTCCTAGCCATCAGATAGTTCACCCCTCAAGGTTTGAATTCTGGTTTCTAAGACTTTGGGACACCTTACCACTAGGCCAACTTGGAGATGGTTATGACTTCAAAACTACAATTTCTTTCGTAGACTAGTAGCAAAACATAGTGCTCATTGATTCATTGTCTTTTACACACAAAAACACACATATATCAGACATTTTGCTACTTAGCACCATGGGCCATATATATAGAAATGGCCATAAGTAACAATAATAATATGAAACAATCTGTCAATTGGTCAATATGAACATCATTCATGTACAAAAAATTAAGGCGGAGGAGGTGGAGGTGGTGGCCTTATCTGATAATAGTATTGGGAAGAGCTTGTGGCGGCCATTGACGGAGGATAATGACTGCTGAAAGCCGCCACTGAGATGGTATTTCTTGGGTGATGGCTGCCAGATGGCAAGATAGAAGTGGCTACCGGAGCTGAGAATCCTGATGATGCTGCTGCTGATGCAACTGACATGTGATTGTGACCGTGCAGTTGCCACCCCCAATTAGGCGGTCCTTGTGACGGCCCCGTTATGGTCCCAGCACTTGTCATATTTCCCTGAAAAACGACATTATTATGAAAGACCAAACCACATTTCATATCTCAATAATACAATATTGTTTTTAGCTCAGAGTATCATTTTTATCAATTTGGAACTTAATAACTAGTCGATTAACTTGATCATACAGCCAAACCCTATTGCATGTAGTTAAATCGAAACTACATTAATCCACACGAATTTTAACTATATAAATTGTAACTGAATCTACCTCATAGTTGGGAACAAATGTATTGTATACACCGTTCCATGAAGGAGAGTGTCCTGAAGTAAATGGTAGTCCCTTAAAAGGTGTTATACCTGCTGTCGTTAAAACAGGGTTCTCCAAATGCTACACAACAATAAACAAGAGATCAAATTACTAAAATACCTTCAAACTATAGGCTTAAGTTACAAGTTTCAGATAAACTATGCAGGACATGAAAAGTAGCCGCAAGGGTATGGTTTGGTCATTTAGATTATGATGTTACCTGTAATCTTCGAGTGTCCTGCATATAATTCAAGTTGGATGGTTCTATATTCCCATTTCTACTTGATCCCACTCCGGGAGAAGATGTTGAAATTCCCAAGCTTAAATTCAAATTGTGGTCGTTTCCTGCATCACACAGTTGACAAGCTTTATTGACCTATGGCCAACAACAATACTTGAAAGAAACAACTTAAATGATCATACAAAATGTAAATTACCTTGATGGGATGCTGGTTGAGTGTTCCCTTCATAAGTGCTAGCTTCAAAGTTGGTCACGGCTTCTCTTCCATTACACTCGATGGCTGCCTTGTCATAAGCCCTATTTTCCAGAAAATTTAAAATGTTGGAAAGTACCCAATCGAGGTTGCAGAGTGAAATTTTTTGGGTAAAAAAACAATTTAAGTATGAATGAATGTGTAATTCATGATCATTAGGACCTTGCTGCTTCTGCTTCACTGTCGAATAATCCAAGATATACATACCTGCAATGCAAGCATTGTAATCTACATGACGAAATGTCATCATTCGTGTTTCAAGTTGGTATCTATCTGTTATACGTTACCCACTCTAATTTCATATGAAATTGACCTTATTTCTCTTCAAGGTAAATCGATCGGTTTCTTTGTAGCCATTAGCACAAACAATGCATAATCTAGAATTTTAAGTTTTAAGAGTTGTTCAATGTTTAGATCCTCACTTTTTGCCCAAAAACTGTCCCATTCGAGCTTCCCATCTGCCACATTTGTGCAACGTCACCCCTCTGTACTTCGAGCTTCCTCTTGAAAAACCAGTGCTTTGTCTTCTTAGTATGTGCACAAATTCTTCTTTTGAGAAGTTTTTCATCTGCTTCAACAAAAACATAAACAGTTTGATTGTTTGAATTTTATTTGCTTATATTCTAAGAGAGTGTTTGGGATCACATTTGAGTACTTTGATTATTACTTTTGTTTAAAGTAGATAATCAGTTAGATTGTTTGCATTTTATTTGCTTATATGTTTATTTTAGAGTAAAGAAGCACCTATATAATATAAGCAATACCAAACACCCCCAAAGATACGAAGACTAATACGAGTAATAATTCTTCTTTTTATTAACAAGATATACAAAGACTAAGATCAGATATCACAAATCCATGAATTTTATATACATTATCAAAGCAAAGTATATACAAATTAAAGAGATCAATCAAATGCAATATATATGCATTTTAACAAAGATAATACCTGCTTCATATCCTCATCATAATCGGTAAGACTAAAATTGATATCAGCATCAACACCTCGAAACTTAATCGCTGCTCGATCATACGCTCTACATATCATAATCAAACCAACATATTCACAACCTCTTAAATCAACAACAAAACAATCATCTTTATCTTATCTTATCATATCTTACCTAGCCGCAGCATGAGCCGTATCAAATCCCCCTAAATTAATTAACACACAAATCCAAAATCCACAATTACCAAAAATAGAACACAAATAAAACAAAAAAACAATAATTCCATACCAAAAATAGTAACATAAACACATACCTAAATAAACTTGTTTCCCACAATCCCTACATCAAAACAACAAAAGTACACATAAATAAAAAAACAAAACAAAACATCATATACCATAAATGTTGTCTTAAAAAAAAAATACTGTATGTATATATCGAACCAGATGTGCGACTCCCATCTCCCGGTTCTCCTATAAAACGTAACACCGCGATACTGCGAGCTTCTCGACCTAGGTCCTCTTCTACTCTTCTTCCCAGGTTGGTTCACTTGTACCACAGGCTTTGTCGGTTGTACCACTTGCACTAATCTCATTTCTTGCAGCTCATTAGTATCAGGACACAGCAACAACGAGTTAGCAGACTGAGTCATCAAACCCTTTTCATGGCTAGTTGGAAAAAGATGGTGAGTTACTAACTCGGGCTGAGTCGAGGTTTGACAGCTAGTGTCACCAACTTTTAATATGTCAAAGTTGAAACATGTTAAACTGTCGTTAGAATCATCGTTGGAATCAGCAGCATTACTTGTGGAAGTGTTGTTGTTGGATTCTTCTGTTGGTTCGGTTTGGTTAAGGAAGTTGAGGTTGAGATCTAGCATGTTTTTTTTTTTTTTTTTGGACTTATGTATGTACTAGGTTGGTTTAAGAGTGTGTTTTTGGAAATAATGGTCGGAAAGTGAACGGAGATGAAAATATCGGTTGGAGAGAGAGAATCATGGGAAAGAGTGAGAGTCCATCGGAGAGATGAGAGAGAGGGAAGTAAAGGAAGACATGTCAGGGTCAGTTTAAGAAGAGTTGAACATATATGTAGTATGTACTGTCATTATTTTTGTTCTTTGTAACCGGATAAGCAGGTTGCCACTCCTCCAAAAAAAATCTTCTATATTTTATTTGTTTTTTTGTTTATGCATTTATAAGTTGGGTTTGAAATAAAAAATCGTGTAATTGAGAAATGGGCCTACTGTGTTCTATTTTATTTGGGAATATTTGTGTGACATAAAGATGGCGTTTATTTTTTAGTCATATTACTATAACTAGGACATCCAATCCTATTTTGCCAATTTTATCTTTATGCACTTATTGCATGGGTAAGGATCCAGTGAGAAGAAATTTTATAATGAGAAGAATGAGAAATAACTATAACCACATATTTGAGATGCGTCGACTTGAATTAGATGTATCTATATTCATTTAGATGCATCCCAATTAGTTTCAAAAGTGATTTTGAAGCGAAATCGATGCAAAGTAGTACTTGCAACAAATTTGACCCGTAGATAACGAAAAATACATAGGATTTGTCTAACTTGCTAAAATGCATCTAATATATATATATATATATATATATATATATATGCGTATAATTTTTAGCTAGAAAATATATTATGGTGCATCTAAAAGATTATGGATGCATCTAATTCAAGTCGATGCATCCCTAATGTGTGGTTATAGTTATTTCTCATCCTTCTCATTTTAAGATTTCTTCTCATTTGATCCTAAGTCCTTATTGCATAACTAATTTTTACTTATTTATCATTTTATTAAATAACATGCTAAACCCTCAACTTCACATAATCGGCAATATTTTTATGTACGCACCTCCATTTACTATACTGCGACATCCTGCAAATCGATTACTAATGTTTCAACAGAACATAATGGACCTCGCGATTTGACAAGACTAAACTTACCTTTCCCAAAAGAATCTAATGAAAATTTAATTAAAGCACTTATGCGTTTGTTCTTATAAATATGTGTTTATTTGCTCAAACACCAAAGAATCATCTTCAATTACATACCAGTTTTTTTGAGTTCAAATTTTCCCAGTTTACTTCATAACGCTTTTCAAAGGCATACGTAAATGCAAATGCTACTCAATATTATCTTAAGCACACAAACCCAAAACTTTAAAAGGTAAACGTCAGAGTTCAAAGGAACCACAAAACTTAACGACAAAGTTCATCCCTGCCCTTGAATTTCTTGATGGTTAGCTAGCCGATATTCTACTTCACTAAGTTTCTATGGTTATTCTAGCATAATCGGAAGATGTGTTTAGGAAGTTGGTCTGCCATTTTGCACTGGTTTGAATCTGGTTGATATAAATATAGAAGGATCCATATTGTCCTTGAAACATTCACACTGATCATGATCTACATAGTTGGAAGCATCCCTCATAGTTCAGCTTTCAAGTTGATCAAGTTTCAACACCACAGGTCATTTTTTTTTATTCATTGACTGATCTCGATGAAAGAAAATAACCGACTAACAATTGTTTGATCAGATACCGTCTTTCTTCCTTTCAATCACCCTGCACATATATCCATAAAAGTATCTTATCTTCTTTAAAGCATGGGGATAGGTTATGCGTTTTTTTATTGCTCATTTATTATGTTTATAACTGAATTGATACTTAATTGCTTAAGTTTATTATTTTCAGTGTTTATGGAGCAATATTGGAAGACACAAAAAAATACATGATTTGAAGCTTATTTCATAATTTTGTATGCAATCTGCAAAGAGTGTACGGCGTATGAAACTTTGGCCATACGCTGTATTGATATTTGGAAGAATTCACTAAGTATTGGTGGATATGAAGACATACGACGTATTAAACTTTGGCAATATGCCGTATTGAAGCTCTGCAGTCAATGCCCAAGTCAAGTTATGAAGGTATACGACGTATGAAACTCTGGCCATACGCCATATTGAAGATCTTATCACCAGTACAAGTATATCAAGATTTGAAGGTATACGATGTATTCCTCTTCAGCAATACACTGTATTTAAAAGATACACAGAATATACTTTTTTCGTCACCAAATAAGAAATTCTGGATACACCGTATCGGTACCCTGACAAAACACTATAAATACAAAACCTAATATGGGTTTTTTATATACCATACTTCCACCACACCACTCCACTGCCGAGTTTCACCATTCCAACACTCCAAGATCAGTCCTGAGGGTTAGGAAATCAAGAAGAGAATGTTTCATATCAATACACTTAGTTTAATCATTTGGTTTGCACGTCGATTTCATTATGATTTCCATTTGTTTATTGTTTGTATTTGCTTTCTGTAACTCTACATACATTATGGGCTAACACTCTTTGGTGTTAGCCATGTTATGACTATTATGTTTATGTTATTTCATTTATGAAGATTTAATGCATTATTTTCAATAGAGTATGTATTTATCATTCAAATAGTATACTCGTTTATTTTATAAAGCGTTGGATGTTGATTTGCTAGATCATCGTATGAATAGTCTTTGAAATAGTGGTGATCCGTATCACTATGGTTGCTACTCTCAACCTGGCTTGATTAGAGCCCTTCCTTAGACTCGAGGAGTAAGAACCCAAGGTTAGACATATAATGCTTAAAACACTTAATTTAGTATAGTGCTCTTCAGCAGACCTAGCGGGTGAGAAGAGTAATGTAGAAACTAGAAGGGGCGAATAATTTCATTGTTTGTAATTATGTTTTAAAACATTTACTACTTTTATGTTGTTGTTGCAAAACCGTTAGATTTGTTTGTTATGTTTTATCAATGAATTCTACAACTATAAGTAATGAAAGTAAATAAGAAAGGAAAGAACGCAACCAAACCAATGCGCCGAGATTTATAGTGGTTTGGCACGAAGCTCACTCTTCGTCCTACTCAACTCTCGAGTACCACACTCGAGAGTTTTCAATCACTATGTCAGCACACTCCCTTTAGGCGGAGCAAACCGTACACAAGCTTACACCAAGTTTAACGACACTAAGCGGAATATCGAGTCCTAATCCTAGCTAGAACCAATCTACACTAAGGCCCACGTAGCCACATGAACAAACACTCTTGTTCCCCTAGATCGACACACAATCTAGGTTTTCACACGGACGATCACCCCGTCCACTTTGTCACACGAACGAGCACTCCCGTTCACTTGAATCTTCACCCGATTCAAGCCTTCAAACATGGACTTCACTAAGTCCCGATCTTCACACTAGAACTACACCAAGTCCTAGCCTTCACACAACAACACACGAACTATTACAAATCCTAATCTAGATACAATACTTCTCGGACTTACACCTTTGTCCGGATATACTCTAACACATCCATTCATGACTCACACACAAGTCGGATCTACAATCATAAAATATATACACAAGGAGGAGTTAGAGGAAGAAGAGAATGGTAACACTTGTTACGTTTGTGTATGGGCTCAATAACACATCGATTCTTGATGACTTCGAGTGTTCTTCTCTTTCACTTTGATGTAGAGGATGAGAAAATCACTTATAAACACTAACCGACATGTTATAGTGATCAAAGAAAGGAAAGGGAAAGAACAGAAAGTTTTCATGCCAAGAGGGTGTAACCTCTCGTAAATTTCCCTTACGATTAGTAAATCACTTATAAACACTAACCGGCATGTTATAGTGATCAAAGAAAGGAAAGGGAAAGAACATAAAGTTTTCATGCCAAGAGGGTGTAACCTCTCGTAAATTTCCCTTACGATTAGTAAATGCATACGAATAAATAAAACGATGTTACGATAAATTAACACCATCTTACGGGTAACAATTTTTTTTTTATATGGCTTGATATTGAACCACTACGATAACTGTAATTGACCGTTTACCCAGGAACGATGCTTATACACGACCTAGATAACCTATGATTATTGCGAACAATATATATATATATATATATATATATATATATATATATATATATATATATATATATATATATATATATATATATATATATATATATATATATATAACGTTTATATTTATAACAATACGTTTCGTCTAAATATCATATATTATTCTTATATTCCCCGAACCTACGAAACTTCCCGAGAACGCTCACTAATATTTTTGAACTTCGACACGATAATCGAGACACACCATGTGGGCCCCCAACACTTATTGGGCCACGGTTACACAATACAAAACCAAACAGACTCCTTTTTATTCTTTCTTTTCCTTTGGGCCGACACAAATCCTAAGCCCAGTTACAAGCCCAAACGCACCCTATTTTGTTTTCTTTTCTTTGTTCCCAGTCGCGACACACCCAAAACCACCCTTCTATTTTACGATTTCTACACACAACCTACAAATATTTTTGCTTGTCTCGTCTCCCCTAGTACCAAAGAAACAGAAACGATATATGTTACACTTTTTCTTGCTCGTTTACTACCCCAGAAACAACCCAAGCAAACCACCAAACTCACCTTTGATAGATAAGGCCAAAACGTGGCATCTTATTTCTTCCAGCCTCCCATGCTTCCCAATGGCAACGAAACAAACTCTAAACACAATGTGATTGTCAGGAATGAACAGGGAACAATCACACAAGATCTTGGCCATGTAAACTTTCGATTGGTTAAAGTTTGAGGCATTACTATTCGCCTAACATGCTACTCTCCTCCTTGTGAACTTATCTTGTTCTTACATACCCAAAAACTCACTATATAAACCTCACATGGAACCACAGACGTTACATGCACTTAAACGAACCATATCACTAAAAATATTAACGAGGAGAAGCTGTGGAGGGACGAACGGATTCTCAAGTGTACCACGCCTTGAAGTGAACCTAGGAAGCAAAGCTTGGAACCTCTTGAACCTTGGTGGGACGTGAAGTGAACCACGGAGCTTTTGTACATTCACACGATCCGTACACGACGTTTTACTCCACCTTTTAGAGGTGAGTTGAGACCTTGATTTCCTTTCTACTTATATATACACGTATCTTATGTTTTTGCACCCACATTTTCTGTTTATAACTCGTGAAATACAAACACGACATACATATATTATATATCGTACTATTATTTGGCTATATCATTAATGAGAACCTATAATAACATTGAACTTATATTAACGAGTACACAACAAAAATCACACGTTTCTAAGTCACGTTGGACCTATACTATTTTTACTAAAATACTTAGTTTATTTTTCAAGTTTTGCAAGTTTCACGTATTGAGTTTTTAGCTACACTTTGGCCTCGCCATTTCTAAATTTGACACATGACCAATTAATATTTTTGTACGATCTAATTACCTACCTAGTATACAAACGTGAATGATAAATAAATCGACTTAACAACTTAGTTTGATCACCTAATCGAGCCTAAAGCTAAACGAGTATTTCAAAGGATTTTCAGAAAACTAAAAACTATAAGTGGGCCGATAAGCCCAAAAAGCTAATTTTAGCTTATTACGATAAGCTAAGCGTATAAGCTCTTTTGAAATGGTTTTGTAACTTAAAATGATGGATTTCTACAAACGCAATGTTCCCCCAAATCCTTTGGATCAAAAATCATTAACGGGCCTTAAGTTTTGGCTCGTTAGGCCCATTTCGTGAAAAAGAAGAAAAATAAGCTAATAAGCTGTTGGATTAAGCAAATGTACACTTCCTGAGCTTATTGAATTAATAAAAGTGATAAGTTTTTAAATTTGGTAATGTTTGGACTAAGTTTGCAAATTTTCGAGAGATAAGGACTAAAAGTGTCAAGTTTGTAAACTTTGGGTAACAAGCGTTAAAAACTATTTTCTAAGGGTATAAACTGTTAACATTAAAACTTGGGATTGAAAAACGTAAATATTGATATACTTGGACTTAAAACGTAAATATATATAATTTTGGACTAACGACGTAAATGTTTTCCGTTAAGGGTAAAATGTGTAAATTGGAGAAACTTAAAGGATTAAATAATAATATTAATTTTATTTTTAATAAATTTTATATATGATTATATATATATGTATATAAATTGAAATGATAAAAATAATAAACGTAACTTTATATATATATATATATATATATATATATATATATATATATATATATATATATATATATATATATACACACGTATAAAATTTATATAACGATAACTAAATTTAGACGAATAAAATAATACGTAACCATTATCTATTTTATATATGACGTAACACATCGCCTATGCACTTTATGGATTATTCGTAATAAATAATAAACGTTCACAATAAAACAAGACTTAAGAACTAAAACGTGCCATATCTTATAGGTTGTGTGTGAAGCCATTGCCTTGCATCGTTGAGATTACATTTGTTCTACTATCCTACTAAGGTGAGTTCATAGCCCACATTTAACTTATTTTTGTGGGGGGGGGGGGGGGGATACATGCTCAAAAACCGAACACAAGTCTTTTCCTGATATTATTATTGCTTAAGTAGCTATTGCCAAAAGTCCCTCGATCATGAACCTTAATCACTTGAAGGGTGAACGTAAATAATTGTGAATAGATCTATTAGGGATTGACAATCCCCATTTGGTTGCTAGAGGAAAGTCACCAAATGCACTTTATTTGAATATAATAGGTTACTGGCAAATACCTATCTTGGGGGCTATATATTTTACATCATTATTACAAAAAATATTGATGTCTGTTGAATCGTTGAGTGTCATGAGCTTAAGGCAATAATGAATGCGACTTTCTAACTTGTTTATTTGTATTTATATACAATAAGCACCTATCTCTTGTGTTCAAACTCTTAATTATAAACCTATGAATTTCACTCAACTTTTTGTTGACTTTTAGCATGTTTATCTCAGGTAACTAAATGGAATGGATGGCAAAGGCACGAAGTGGGCAAATAAAGAAACGTTTATTTCTCTTTGAATAAAAACTTGTTGTTGAATAATGAATTCTCTTGGAATTATGAATATTTGGTATTTTAAATAAAACTTAAAACGATCACTTGAATCGTTTTCTATAATTGTGACAAAGATCCACGATATAATACCCCAAAAGTCTTCCGCTGACATTTTAAGACTTCCGCTGTATTGATCGATTTTGAGGGTGTTATAGATTGGCATCAGAGCTACGGTTATAGTGAACCAAGTGTTTTTGGAACATTGGACTATAACTACACTTTAAACGGGACAAAATTTTCATAAAATACCATCCTACGCCCTTCGTGCCTACGCATTCCAATAATTGGTAAAAAGTATTAATTACCTTATAGCCTTTTAAATTGATTATAATTATGCTTACATCTACTAATCGGGAAAATTATTACAGTGTCATGTCTTCGAACACCCACCCTATCAGCTTGTCCTCAAACTCAGGAACTGAAGATGTTACTTCAGCCTATGCCTATGTCTCCTGCTACCGACAGATACATGCAAAGCCAGCAATTTCTGCCTGCATCTGACACAGAGGCTTTTCCTCTGGCAATATCTGGTCCGATTCGCCGATCTAGGCAAATTAGACAACTTCAGCCGTATGAAGCAAGTACTGTTGTACCAGCACCAGCTCTTGTCATACCACCTGAATCAGTTGTGCCATCACCACCTGCACCACCAGTGATACCACCGCTACCAACTATCTTCTACAGCCAAACTACTACTGTGCCACTAACATCATCACCCATAGCATCACCTCCACTAGCATCACCACCTGCACCTTACCGAAGTGTCCCAATATCACCTCACCAAAGGACTTACCCGATCCGCCCAACCACCTCAGAATCTTGTGTTCAACGCAGACGCCGAAGGACCCACAAGCGAGTGGATGCTCATAGATGGTCTTTCTTGTTGCCCATTATGCGATATTGGAGATCTCAAGAAGGAACACCAACAACAAGGGAACTTGGGGAAAGTTCTTACTCTACCTCCCGAATTCTGCCAGTCACTGGGGAACCCATACATCATACCATACAATTGTTAGCTGCAAGAATGGTTCGCCACGAAGACCGGCTTGATTCCATCGCTAGTATACTCAACAAGATTCCGCATGAACTTCTAGAAACCTTTGAAGATGATATGAACAATCTCATAATTGGTCATCTTGCAATAGAAGATAAGGTTGAAAAGTTGGATTCTCTATTTTGGGAATCAATGGAATTCATAGGAGCACTATGTGGGGCTAACACTTCAACAGAAATAACATTGGGAACTTTAGACCGAGAAATTGAGAGGATCAACACTGAAAACCTACGCCTTAGGCAAGCCCTGTTAGAGTCTCGAGAAAGGGAAAGGACTCGAGATCAAACCATGGAAACCATGTCCACTGCCATTCAAGAACTCCAAAACCGCCTAGACAAAGCCTTAGGAAAACCATGAGACCATCACCTTGTTAAGAAAAATCAATGTCCTACAAATAAGAGTATCTTGTCGTGTTTTGTAAACATTTGTACAAGTATCAATAAGTGTTGTAACACCTTGACATTGATTTATGGAAGTTCATTTTATCTCTATTTACGTTGCACTTTATACATTATATCATAATATATTGGTTCATACAGGTCAAACTTATTCGTAATTCCTATGTGTGTCATTCCGACATATGATAATTTACGATTTAAACCTTTTCAATGATCGAATCATTGTAACTACGACCTATATTTAACTATTTATTACTCGATATGTATTTTCGACGTGATAAGATTATTATAAATGTTCTAATAATATACCTTCTTTTATAGCAACATGGCTAGAACTAGAAGAACAACCACGAACGCCGCACCAGCAAACCCCGAAGTTATGACCCCGACAGCAATCCAGCTGGACAAGCCCGTAATAGAGATGGAAATGCACGGGCACCCCGCTACTGCACATACAAGGACTTCATAGCATGTCAACCAACGTATTTCAAAGGAACTGAAGGAGTGTCGGAATTAGCTCAATGGTTTGAAAGAAGTGAAACTGTTTTCCAAAGAAGTGGATGCTCGGAAAACAACAAGGTAAGCTTCGCAACGGGAACACTGATGCAAGACGCTCTATCCTGGTGGAACTCTACCGTTCAAACACTAGGAGCAGAGGCAGCACATCAGCTTACTTGGATTGAATTCAAGGCTAAAATACTAAAGAAGTATTGTCCCCGTTCTGAACTGCGAAAACTCGAGGATGAGTTCCATGCCTTAATAGTGAAAGGAGTTGACTTGAGAAGTTACAACCAGAGATTCCAAGAACTCAGAGTACTATGCCCTACCATTGTACCCGATCATGAGAAGACATTAGAGAAATATGTCGAAGGACTCCCTGGGAGTATTGAAGGAAATGTCACCTCAGCAAACCCGCCAACCTTGGAAGCAGCAATGGAACTTGCTCAGAAACTTCTAGACCGAGAAGTGAAATGCAATGAGCTTAAAAGGAAATTAGACGATAAGAGAACCACCCACCATCACAACAACAACCAACAAAGCTACAACAGTCATCACCGCAACAACAACCACCGCAACAATAATCGGAACCACCAACAATATCACAACACTCGAAGCACTCAACAGCAGAATCAAAGACAAGAAAAACCCCGAATCTACGCCACCATGGAAGGTGTAGGGTACAACGGACAGAAACCCCAATGTCTGCGATGCAAACTTCATCACGAGGGTCGTTGTACCATCCGATGTGACAAATGTCGTAAGATCGGTCATCAAACCAGAAACTGTAGGATTCCGGCTACAGGAAGCAACACACAGGTTATATCACCCATTTGTTATGGATGCGGAGAAGTAGGACACATTCGGAGGAACTACCCAAAAGGAAATGAACCAGTCAACGCCCAAGCTAGGGTATACCTTCTCGGAGATGGAAACGGACCCGATGTAGTCACCAGTATGTTTCTACTAAACCATCATAATGCTAGAGTATTGTTTGATTTGGGCGTCGATAAGAGTTTTATATAAGATACGTTTACCCCTTTACTTAATGCCACCCCCTCTACGCTAAACACCACCTACGAAGTCGAAATGGCTGACGGGAATTTAATAGATGCCAATACTATCATGAAAGATTGCACCCTAACCTTATCCGAAAAACCTTTTGCCATTGATCTTATGCCGGTTCAACTTGGTAGTTTCGACGCTATCGTCGGCATGGATTGGCTATCCCACCATCGTGCTAGGATTCACTGTGACGAAAAGGCCATCCATATACCACTCAAGGATGAAACACTCATTGTCCAGGGCGACAAAAGCAAACCTCGATATGGAATTATCTCATGTATGCGAGTGATAAAATACATGAAGGAAGGCTGTCAAGTGTTCATGGCTCAGGTTACAGAAAATAAGTTATCCGAGAAGCAGCTTGATGACGTTCCTATCATTAGGGATTTTCCTGAAGTATTCCTTGAAGAATTACCTGGTATTCCACCCGCACGTCAAGTAGAATTTCAGATTGAACTAGTGCCTGGAGCGGCACCAGTGGCTAAAGCACCTTATAGGCTAGCGCCATCTGAAATGGAAGAGTTGTCAGAACAACTAAAGGAATTGTCGGACAAAGGATTTATTCGACAAAGCTCATCACCTTGGGGAGCTCCAATTTTATTTGTTAAGAAGAAGGATGGATCCTTTCGAATGTGCATCGATTACCGGGAGTTGAATAAACTTACGGTAAAGAATCGATACCCATTGCCTCGAATTGATGATCTGTTTGATCAATTGCAAGGATCGAGTGTGTACTTAAAAATTGATCTGAGATCAGGATATCATCAGCTAAGAGTTCGAGAAGAGGATATCCCGAAAACTGCATTCAGAACGCGCTATGGTCACTACGAATTTCAAGTAATGCCGTTCGGTCTGACCAATGCACCAGCAGTTTTCATGGATTTAATGAATCGGGTATGCAAACCTTACTTGGATAAGTTTGTAATAGTATTCATCGACGATATTTTGATCTACTCTCGCAACGAAGAGGAACACGCGGAACATTTGCGAATCATTCTAGAACTGCTCAAGAAAGAAGAACTGTACGCTAAGTTCTCCAAATGCGATTTTTGGATTCGCACCGTACCATTTTTAGGACACATCATCGATAGTCAAGGCATTCACGTAGACCCTGCAAAGATTGAGGCTGTAAAAGGTTGGTCGTCTCTTACAAACCCCACGGAGATACGTCAATTTTTAGGTCTCGCAGGTTACTACCGAAGATTTATTGAAGGATTCTCCAAGAGTGCAATACCTTTGACTAAGCTAACCCAAAAGAATGAGAAGTACATCTGGGAAGAAAAGGAAGAAGCAGCCTTCCAGTTGTTAAAACGAAAGCTTTGTGAAGCTCCAATATTAGCCCTCCCAGAAGGAAATGAGGACTTTATAGTATATTGCGACGCATCTTATCATGGACTAGGAGCAGTTTTGATGCAAAGAAGCAATGTAATAGCTTATACATCCCGGTAACTAAAGAAACATGAGGAAAACTACACGACTCATGACTTGGAGTTAGGAGCTGTAGTGTTTGTACTCAAGTTATGGAGGCACTACTTATATGGCACCAAATGTACCGTGTACACCGACCACAAGAGTCTTCAACATATTTTGGATCAAAAGGATTTGCATATGAGGCAACGTCGCTGGCTAGAGCTGCTCAGCGATTATGATTGTGAGATCCGTTACCACCCAGGAAAGGCTAATGTAGTAGCAGATGCGTTAAGCCGAAAAGAACGATTGAAACCCCTTCGAGTTAGATCACTAGGGATGACTATCCACTCACCCCTTCCATCCCAAATCCTTACCGCACAGAACGAAGCGCTTAAAGAAGAAAACCGACCCAAGGAAAAGATTTACAGTATGCCTGAGAATAAGAGTGGTTTCGTGAAGAAATCCGATGGAACACTGTGTTTCAAGGACAGAAGTTGGATCCCTATGGTTGGAGGTATTCGTGAGCTCATCATGTATGAGTCCCACAAGTCAAAATACTCCATTCATCCAGGTTCCGACAAGATGTATCAGGATTTAAAGAAACTATATTGGTGGCCGAACATGAAGGCTAACATCGCAGAATATGTCGGTAAATGTTTGACGTGTTCAAGAGTAAAGGCAGAACATCAGAAACCCTTAGGTCTACTGGTACAACCAGAACTTCCTATGTGGAAATGGGAACGAAGCACTATGGACTTCATCACCAAACTCCCAAGAACCTCATCTGGATACGACACAATATGGGTTATTGTGGATCGTCTCACAAAATCCGCTCATTTTCTACCCATCAAAGAAACCGATGAGATGAATACACTAGCTCATCTGTATGTGAAGGAAATTGTCACTCGACATGGAGTACCAATTTCAATTATCTCAGATCGAGATAGTCGTTTCACCTCTCACTTTTGGAAATCATTACAGAAAGCCTTAGGAACTAAACTAGATATGAGCACCGCATACCACCCTCAAACTGATGGTCAAAGTTAAAGAACTATCCAAACCTTGGAAGATATGCTTCGAGCATGCGTTATTGATTTTGGAAAAGGTTGGGATAAGCACTTACCATTAGCAGAGTTTTCATACAACAATAGTTACCACGCCAGCAAAAAAGCAGCACCATTCGAAGCACTATATGGTAGAAAGTGCAGATCGCCCGTTTGTTGGGCAGAAGTCGGAGAAAGACAACTTATAGGACCTGACCTTGTTCGGGAAACAACCGAGAAAATCATTAAGATTAAGCAACGCTTACAAGCAGCCCGAGACCGACAAAAAAACTACGCAGACCTAAAAAGGAAACCCATGGAATTTCAAATAGGAGACAGAGTTTTATTGAAAGTATCTCCCTAGAAGGGAATGATACGATTTGGAAAGCATGGAAAGTTGAACCCCAGATACATCGGTCCATTCAAAATCCTGGAAAGGATAGGACCTGTGGCTTATAAACTAGAACTACCCAAAGAACTTAGTCGGATCCACGACACCTTTCATGTGTCAAACCTTAAGAAGTGTTTATCCGATGAATCTCTCGTGATTCCATTGAAAGAAATTCGACTAGATGATAACCTTGTCTTTACTGAGGAACCCATTGAAATCATGGATAGAGAAGTTAAACAACTCAAACAAAACCGTATCCCTATTGTCAAAGTTCGTTGGGACTCCAAGCGAGGACCGGAATATACTTGGGAGCGCGAGGATCAGATTCGCTCCAAGTACCCACATCTCTTCACCTAAGACACCCTCGGCAACTATCTTAGACTAGAATTCCGAGACGGAATTCCCTGTAAGAGGTAGGTAATGTAACCTCTCGTAAATTTCCCTTACGATTAGTAAATGCATACGAATAAATAAAACGATGTTACGATAAATTAACACCATCTTACGGGTAACAATTTTTTTTTTGATATGGCTTGATACTGAACCACTACGATAACTGTAATTGACCGTTTACCTAGGAACGATGCTTACACACGACCTAGATAACCTATGATTATTGCGAACAATATATATATATATATATATATATATATATATATATATATATATATATATATATATATATATATATATATATATATATATATATATATATATATATATATATATATATAACGTTTATATTTATAACAATACGTTTCGTCTAAATATCGTATATTATTTTTATATTCCCCGAACCTACGAAACTTCCCGAGAACGCTCACTAATATTTTTGAACTTTGACACGATAATCGAGACACACCATGTGGGCCCCCAACACTCATTGGGACACGGTTACACAATACAAACCAAACGGACTCTTTTTTATTCTTTCTTTTCCTTTGGGCCGACACAAATCCTGAGCCCAGTTACAAGCCCAAACACAGCCTATTTTGTTTTCTTTTCTTTGTTCCCAGTCGCGACACACCCAAAACCACCCTTCTATTTTACGATTTCTACACACAACCTACAAATATTTTTGCTTGTCTCGTCTCCCCTAGTACCAAAGAAACAAAAACGATATATGTTACACTTTTTCTTGCTCGTTTACTACCCCAGAAACAACCCAAGCAAACCACCAAACTCACCTTTGATAGATAAGGCCAAAACGTGGCATCTTATTTCTTCCAGCCTCCCATGCTTCCCAATGGCAACGAAACAAACTCTAAACACAATGTGATTGTCAGGAATGAACAGGGAACAATCACACAAGATCTTGGCCATGTAAACTTTCGATTGGTTAAAGTTTGTGGCATTACTATTCGCCTAACATTCTACCCTCCTCCTTGTGAACTTATCTTGTTCTTACATACCTAAAAACTCACTATATAAACCTCACATGCAACCACAGACGTTACATGCACTTAAACGAACCATATCACTAAAAATATTAACGAGGAGAAGCTGTGGAGGGACGAACGGATTCTCAAGTGTACCACGCCTTGAAGTGAACCTAGGAAGCAAAGCTTGGAACCTCTTGAACCTTGGTGGGACATGAAGTGAACCACGGAGCTTTTCTACATTCACACGATCCGTACACGACGTTTTACTCCACCTTTTAGAGGTGAGGTGAGACCTTGATTTCCTTTCTACTTATATATACACGTATCTTATGTTTTTGCACCCACACTTTCTATTTATAACTCGTGAAATACAAACACGACATACATATATTATATATCGTACTATTATTTGGCTATATCATTAATGAGAACCGATAATAACATTGAACTTATATTAACGAGTACACAACAAAAATCACACGTTTCTAAGTCACGTTGGACCTATACGATTTTTACTAAAATACTTAGTTTATTTTTCAAGTTTTGCAAGTTTCACGTATTGAGTTTTTAGCTACACTTTGGCCTCGCCATTTCTAAATTCGACACATGACCAATTAATATTTTTGTACGATCTAATTACCTACCTAGTATACAAACGTGAATGATAAATAAATCGACTTAACAACTTAGTTTGATCACCTAATCGAGCCTAAAGCTAAACGAGTATTTCAAAGGATTTTCAGAAAACTAAAAACTATAAGTGGGCCGATAAGCCCAAAAAGCTAATTTTAGCTTATTACGATAAGCTAAGCGTATAAGCTCTTTTGAAATGGTTTTGTAACTTAAAATGATGGATTTCTACAAACCCAATGTTCCCCCAAACCCTTTGGATCAAAAATCATTAACGGGCCTTAAGTTTTGGCTCGTTAGGCCCATTTCGTGAAAAAGAAGAAAAATAAGCTAATAAGCTGTTGGATTAAGCTAATGTACACTTCCTGAGCTTATTGAATTAATAAAAGTGATAAGTTTTAAATTTGGTAATGTTTGGACTAAGTTTGCAAATTTTCGAGAGATAAGGACTAAAAGTGTCAAGTTTGTAAACTTTGGGTAACAAGCGTTAAAAACTATTTTCTAAGGGTATAAACTGTTAACATTAAAACTTGGGATTGAAAAACATAAATATTGATATACTTGGACTTAAAACGTAAATATATATAATTTTGGACTAACGACGTGAATGTTTTCCGTTAAGGGTAAAATGTGTAAATTGGAGAAACTTAAAGGATTAAATAATAATATTGATTTTATTTTTAATAAATTTTATATATGATTATATATATATGTATATAAATTGAAATGATAAAAATAATAAACGTAACTTTATATATATATATATATATATATATATATATATATATATATATATATATATATATATATATATATATATATATATATATATACGTATAAAATTTATATAACGATAACTAAATTTAGACGAATAAAACAATACGTAACCATTATCTATTTTATATATGACGTAACACATCGCCTATGCACTTTATGGATTATTCGTAATAAATAATAAACGTTCGCAATAAAACGAGACTTAAGAACTAAAACGTGCCATATCTTATAGGTTGTGTGTGAAGCCGTTGCCTTGCATCGTTGAGTTTACATTTGTTCTACTATCCTACTAAGGTGAGTTCATAGCCCACATTTAACTTATTTTTGTGGGGGGGATACATGCTCAAAAACCGATCACAAGTCTTTTCCTGATATTATTATTGCTTAAGTAGCTATTGCCAAAAGTCCCTCGATCATGAACCTTAATCACTTGAAGGGTGAACGCAAATAATTGTGAATAGATCTATTAGGGATTGACAATCCCCATTTGGTTGCTAGAGGAAAGTCACCAAATGTACTTTATTTGAATATAATAGGTTACTGGCAAATACCTATCTGGGGGGCTATATATTTTACATCATTATTACAGAAAATATTGATGTCTGTTGAATCGTTGAGTGTCATGAGCTTAAGGCAATAATGAATGCGACTTTCTAACTTGTTTATTTGTATTTATATACAATAAGCACCTATCTCTTGTGTTCAAACTCTTAATTATAAACTTATGAATTTCACTCAACTTTTTGTTGACTTTTAGCATGTTTATCTCAGGTAAGTAAATGGAATGGATGGCAAAGGCACGAAGTGGGCAAATAAAGAAACGTTTATTTCTCTTTGAATAAAAACTTGTTGTTGAATAATGAATTCTCTTGGAATTATGAATATTTGATATTTTAAATAAAACTTAAAACGATCACTTGAATCGTTTTCTATAATTGTGACAAAGATCCACGATATAATACCCCAAAAGTCTTCCGCTGACATTTTAAGTCTTCCGCTGTATTGATCGATTTTGGGGGTGTTATAAAGGGTTATTTTTTTTTTGAATGAAACAGTTCAATATTTATAGCCATCAGGAGGAGCGGGGGACGGTCCCTTAAAGTTGGATGATCCTTTATCACTAAGGGACCGTCGTCCTATTTGGGGGACCGTCCCGATAGATGCTCTCATTTTTGTCCTGATGTGGTGAAAGTGTATCTGGTGAAAACTTATCTGATTTAGGCAGGAAAAATGGCTGTTGGAAGATTTGAAATTCAATTTTTTTAATAAAGCATTTCTTTTTAATTACAAAATATAGAAATGTGAAGTTTTGAAAAAATAAAATCTTTGATCACTTTACTCAAGTCGGTATCGTGTTTGTTCATACCTGAAGTGACGTTGTAGTTGATACGTTGACGAAACGAGTTTTCTCGATTAAACACTTATTAACCGTAACCTTATGTATCGTGTTTTTATATTTTGTCATTATCAAAACGTTTAGAGACCGAATAATGCAAATAACGTTTTTGACATTAACAATCTCCCCCTTTTTGATGAGTACATAATATAAGCTTGTGTTAGGTAAATTTACGTGTTCATAGATTTTTAATGAGTTTTTCTTTTACTTCTCCTCCTTTTTGTAGAATCAAAAAAGCTTCAATGATATGTAAAGAAGGAAGAGATCGACGGTATTAAAGCTCCCCTAGCTTAGTGCTCCCCCTAGATGAGGGCACCGGGAATCGAGCTATGGTGTTGTGCTACAAAAACAAGTTAGAAGACAAAGCACATAGACACGTATATATAGAAGAATTAGAGGGGTTGGGAAGAGAAGATAGGTAGAAGAACATAGGAAGGGATGTGAAAAAAATATAGATCAGAAAGAAAGGATGTGAAATAGGAAGATACATAGCATGCAGGAGAATAGAGGAAACTCCTTTTTAGACCACACTGGGATCGTCTTGTAAATTCAGGGACGGTCCTTTAAATATGGGGGACCGTCCTTGGATTAGGGACCGCCACCAGAGGGTGTGTCCAAGTTGTATGTGTTGTGATTTTAGTTATTTCCCATTTTAATGTTAGTTAAAGATACAACCATCACAATTATCACAACATTAAGACATAATTTGTTCATTCATATCATGCAAGATGGAAACATACATCACTAAACATCAAAGATTCATACAACAACTACTACAAGCTATTCATAGAAAATCCTAACTTCCAAGAACATGCTTGGCCCAAAAGATAGTCCTCTTGATTATTTAACTAAACATGTAGAGATGTTTAGTTTGAAGGTGGAGAGTAAGAAGGTGGAGAGGATGGTGGAGCCGAAGGTGGCATGGATGTAAGAGGAGTTGGTTGCATTATAGGTTGAGAAAGGAGATACTCAAGGTGGCCAAACATGAGGTGAAGTTCATCTCTTAGAGATAAGATGAGATGATAGTTATGAAAACAACAAGCACATCCCATGGTGTGGTTGTTCACAAGTTTGTGGGGAATGGGAAACCCCATGATAGGAGAAGGTGGTGGAGTAGGAGGAGCATAGTCCAAGGGCCTATTTGGTGAGGTATTAGCTTGATTTGGAGAAATTAGAGTTGTAAAGGAACGCGACAAGTTACTCACAAAAGGAGTGTATGCATCCGAGCTAGATTGGGTGAGCAAAGGTGATAGGTTTTTGATGAATGATGAGAAAAGTGATGAGTTTGGCCTTGAAGAGGAGGATGGTTTAGAAGAGGAGAAGGATGTTCTATTTGTGGATGGAGTTTTAAGAGGTGCACTTGGTGCTTGAGGAGAGGATAGTGGAGACTTTGGAGATGGAGTATGTTGACATAAATAATGCCTAAAAACATTGTTAACATTCACCGACATCTTTATGTTTTGATAATAACAAAACGTAAATTCATTGAACTAAAAATTATGACGTAAACAAGTATTTAGCGATAAATATCTCACTTTACATCCAAATCACTTAAGGTATGAATAAACAAAGTGTTTATTGCATTCTATGATATTTCCATTTCCTATAATCCTTTGATCATATATACATTAATCTTTGTTTCAAATTGATCCTAGTCTCATCCTTTCAAGTGCAAGAGAAGAATACTTCAATCCACCAAGACAAGAAGTATTACAACTTGTTGTGACCTCCACATCTAAGTTGTTAGAGCATCATTCATTATATTTATTTCTTTGTGTAATTAGTTGTGAATATTTGGTAGAACATAGATTAGCAAGGTGTGTAGATAGAAAGATTTTGGAGAAGATAGTTGTGAAGATTGATAGGTGTGAAGAAGTAGTGTTGTGATCAAGTTGTGATTAGGTGTGAAGAAGTTGTGTAGAAGGTGTGATGTAGTTGTGGTGTGAATATTGGTGTGTAAGTTTTTCTCCGCCATAAGGGAGCTTGTTGACATAGTGAAGAAAACTCTCGAGTTAGGTGCTCAGGGAGTGGAGTAGGGCAAGGAAGGTGTCCTTGTAGCCGAACCACTATAAATCTCTTGTCTCGCGGTTCGATCTTTCCATCTCTCATTTATTTCTTTACTTACATTATAATTGCTATAGTATACATATCTATATTGTTATTTATATTGTGCAAGACTTGAGTTCACATAATATCGAATCTACATTTTTGAAAGTAAACAAAACACATAAACCAAATTATTTCATAACAAATTAAAATTCCAACCCCCCCTTCTAGTTCCCCACAATTGGTATCAGAGCCACGTCAAGCGAGATTTTTAAAATATATTGTATTCTAAAACTTACAACGATCTATGGAATCTGAAAAATATTTAGAAGGGCAATCTATGTAAAGTCCACCACTATTTGAAAGTAATGGATTTTTATATTGGAAAAATAGATTCGAAACTTATGTGAAATCTAAAGATCTTGATCTTTGGCATGTTATTACCTTTGGTGATTTTTCTCCTACTCAACAAAATCCGGAAACTAAAATGGATGAAATTGTACCTTTTGAAAAACAAAATGATGATTTGAAAAAGAAACTAGCAAAAAATAATAAAGCTAAAATGGTAATTTATAATGCGTTCCCGCGCAAAGAATATGAAAGAATTTTTATGTGTAAAACCGCTAAAGAAATTTGGGAGTCACTACTTATTACTCACCAAGGTAATAGTCAAGTTAAAGGTAATAAAATAGATCTTCTTGTATAACAATATGAACAATTTACGATTTCGGAAGAGAAATCAATTGATAATACTTTTGCTAAATTTAACACTATTATCACAAGTTTTAAAGCACTTGATGAGACCTTTTCTAGTAAGAATTGTGTTAGGAAATTTGTTAGGGCATTGCATCCAAAATGGAGAGCTAAAGTTACGGCAATTGAAGAATCGAAGAATTTGATGACATTATCACTTGATGAACTTATTGGCAATTTGAAGGTCCATGAAGAAATTATAAGAAGAGATTCGGAAACGGTCAAAGTCAAGAAAGAACAAACTAAATCTCTCGCTTTAAAAGCCAAAAAGGAACTTAGTGACGATGGTGATTCAAGTGACGAAAGTGAAGACGAAGAATATGCAATGGCCGTAAGAGAATTTAAGTAATTTTTCAAGAAACAAGAAAGATTTACTAGACAATCACGAGACGAAAGAAGATTTCAAAGAAATAGAAGTGATAACTACGGGAGAAGAAAGTGCTTTAGATGTGGAAGTCCAAATCATCTCATTGGTGAATGTCCAAAGCCACCGGGTTATGAAAATCAAGGCACCTTCGTTAATGGAACATGGAGTGATAGTGACAAAGAAGAAGTAGAAAAACCAAGAGACGAAAAATGTTTTGTAGCCAAAGCGACCGATGAAATATGCTTAGGAATAGACTTGGAGCCCGACAAATGGATCAAGGATAGCGGATATTCGAGGCACATGACGGGGAACCGCAAACTATTTTCTACATATAAGGCATACAATGGAGGTAATGTTATTTTCGGTAGTGACTTGTGTGGAAAAATCATTGGCAAAGGTACGATCTCTCAAGACTCACTTACTATTGAAAACGTTGAGCGTGTAGATAATTTAACATATAACTTGCTTAGTATAGGGCAAATGTGCGATAGTAAATGTAGGGTTACTTTTACCGATAGGGATAGCGAAATAGTTAAGAATGAAAAAGTCATAGGTAGAGGAGTTAAGAAAGGAGGCATATATTTTATGAAACTAGGAAACAAACCGGAAGATATGATATGTCTAGCAACCCTAGATGAAAACTCCACTTTGTGGCATAGGAGATTAGGACATGAAAACATGCAACAAATACAATCTTTAGCCTCTAAAGAATTAGTTAGAAACTTGCCTAATCTAAGATATAACAAACACTTTTGTGATGCTTGTAAAATTGGAAAACAAGCTCATGCAAGTCACAAAGCTAAGAATATAGTATCCACTACTGGGTGCCTAGAACTATTACATATGGATCTATTTGGTCCATCCGCTGTGCGGAGCTATGGAGGAAACCTTTATACCTTAGTAATAGTAGACGACTATTCACAATACACGTGGACTAGGTTTTTAAGTGACAAAACCCAAGCCTTTGAAAATTTGAAATATTTAGTAAAATGATTCAAAATAAATTAGGATGCACAATAGTATCTATTAGGAGGGACCATGGTAGGGAATTTGATAACGAAGTACAATTCGGAAAATATTGTGATTTAAATGGAATATCACACAATTTCTCCGCTCCTCGTACTCCTTAATTAAATGGCGTAGTAGAAAGAAAGAATAGGTCACTACAAGAAATGAGTAGAACAATGTTAAATGAACAATCCATCCCACAAAAATTCTGGTGTCGCGCTGTAGACACATCAACATATATATAATTAATAGAGTATCAATTAGGAGAATTTTAGGAAAAACTCCTTATGAGTTGCTAAGAGGCAGAAAACCTAACTTAAGCTACTTTAAGGTATTCGGAAGTAAATGTTATATTTTAAACACTAGGGATTACCTTACTAAGTTCGACCCAAAATCATACGAAGGAATATTTTTAGGTTACTCACAAAATAGTAAAGCATATATAATACTTAACAAACACACTATGAAAGTAGAAGAATCATTAAATGTAACATTTGATGAAACACCACCACCTCCTAAAATATTACCTTTAGAAGATGATGACTTAGTCGAAGATGAAGCTATTGAGGTTAGTAAAACAAAACCCCTAGGAAATGATGTCACAACTCGTAATTTCCGGTCATTTTCCAAACCTCGACAATTTACTATTCACAAGTTACTATTTATCATTTACTATTCATCGATCACTATTCACTATTTTTGAGGTCAATTTGACATTCCGAGAAACATTCAGAAATTTTACTATTCACTTGACACTATTCATTTCCGAGAGAAAACCACTATTCACGTGCATTACTCATTTCATCGTAAACATAGTTTACGGGTATTCAAAAATTCGCGTAACCGTATTGGTTCAGGAGCGAATTCATGCATTATCATTGGGACACTTCATATAGACTAGAAATAGTCTGCATATCCTCATTATGGCACTCGCATACTATTCCACTCGTAGGATAACTAAATTAATACTTTTGGTATAAGTAACGATTTACGTATGTTTATTTTAAATAAACACTAATACGCGAACTATAAACGTGACTAGCATGTCCGACACTCCCGACTATTATCCCAATATATTTTTATACTCATTTTTATAATATAAAAATTATAATATTAATTTACCCGGTATTTTGGAAATTTATTTATTACGTATCGTACGCCTAATTTAATAACGACGGTTTTCACAAAAATTAAACAATAATCACCCGAACTCTCCATACTTGTACCCAACATATTTTTACAACTTTTACGACTTTATTATGTTCCGAATAACTTTGATAAAATTTATTTCTAACAAACCCGGTACCCGATTACACCTAAAATTAACCAAATACTACACAATATTACCACTAACTTTCTAATTAAATCACCCAACATCCCCCCCCTCTTTCCCTCCTTTGTGAACCGCCCCCCCCCCCTCCTAGCCTACTCATGAGCTTAAACTTCACCAACTCACTTAAATGCTCACCAAACTCTTGTCTCCTAAATAGATATTAATCTCTTTTTACCTCATTTCAATCTCATAACAATACTAGTTCAAGAAAACTTTTTCTCTCATTTCTCTCTTTGTATGAATCGACCTAGGGTGATCAAGAAGCAAGAACAACAAATTTTTCCAAGATCTAGGAGTAAACTTGTTCACTTAGTCATCCTTGTTGGAGTTTTGAAATAGAAACTCAAGGATTAGTAGGTTTTTCATCATCCAAACTCCCTAAACCTTCAAAGTAAGTTAACAAACTCATTTTTATAATTTTTACAAGTTATTACTATGATTATATACTTTTCTTACAAGAACTCATGCATATAATGGCTTATACCACTTTATTTTATAATCTTTTAACTTTTGAACCTTAGTAAGTGATTATTGTTAGATCTTTGTTAGATCTACTTGGTTATGATGTTTAGGAACCCATGACACCCTAAGAAGGTGTAAGGTAGGATTAGACTAGTTTTGTGGTGATTGAAAGTGGTTTGGTTGAAGTTGGAACAAGTTTGAAACTAGGAAAATGGTTTTTGAAACTACATATTGACCTACTGTCCCTATTTTTATTTCGTGGGAAAATCAGTATATGGTGGTTAATTTTTGACCAAAGATTTAGAAAATACTTTCAAAAACGAAACTTTAGGCGAAAGAATGGATTAAAACGAGCTTATAACGAAGGAGTTATGATTTTTGCAAATTTAACGACGAAAACTATTTTTCTGAAAACTGCATGCTGTTTGGCAGTTTTCGACGGGCAAAAAGAGGTGTTAAACATAACCTAGAGGAGCCGAGTTATCAAAAATATATTAGTATATACAAAGACGAATCCGTGGACATAAAGAACAAGGAAAATGAGCTTAAAACGACCAAGTTATACCCGTTTTAACATCGTCAAACTATATATATATATATATGGACACAAATAAAAATAATAACTTACGCGCTAAACGGTATATTTTCTAGAAATGTTACTAAGGACTATTTTCTTATCAAATGAATACGTATGACCCAAGAGAATATTTATACGACTTAACGACGTTATTTCAAGGTTTTCGATACAAGGAATTTAACGCTAACATTTTCATACGAGATAATACGACAAGTTATATACTTCTATATATGAACTTATTTTTCCTAAGTATGGAAACTATTTTACTATGACGATAACTAGTATTTCCAAATTACGAGTGGTATGGGTATCATGTGCATGTGCATTCATTTCATTACGGCTTGATCTTAATTAGATCGCGATTATTCATTTAGGTTGCGGCTAGTGTTCGCTCCTCATTGTCCCGATTTCTTTACCATCGTTGTACCATCTTTGTACTATCACTCCTGGTGAGTCTTCATAGCCCCGTTTTAATTACTTATTTGATTTTAAATCCCACGGGGGAGAATACATTGCACAATTATTTTTGTACATGCCAAAGTATTACAAATTCCATACATTGCTTAAGTTGCCTTATTACCATGTCTTGACAAGTCCCCTTTATTATTATGGACCGTTAATTTTAGTACTAAGCGAGAGTGAGTGGATAGATCTATCGAGGGTGATGCCTCCATTCGTGTTTGGGTTGCTCCAACGGGACGAATGCATTTCATGTCTTATCATAATTGAGTGTCTGGTAAACACTCTGGTGGGGCCATTACAAAGTCTAGCTTCGGGGTCATGAGCTTAAGAGCCAATGTAGCTTTTTTGACATTTTGTCGGTTTACTTATTACTTGTGGCTTATGTACTTACGATTTACTTACAAACCTATGATTATTCACCAACTTTATGTTGACCGTTTTTCGCAATGTATTTCTCAGGTTATTAAGGTAGCTTATATTGCATACATTTGGACCTTCATGGAGTCGCGGAGTCGACGCGTCTCACCATATTTTCTGCACTTATGAAACGTTTGATCTTGTTGAACTTATTTTAACTATATTGGTAAACTCTTTTGGGGACCTAAGCTTTGTAAACTCTGAATGTTTTAATGATCAAACGCTGTATTTTCTAAACGACACTTTAGGTCGTTCAATATAACTGTAATTATGGTGCTATGACAGTCACCCCCAGGTATTTCATTCCGCTGCCATTCAGGTATTTTGGGGGTGTGACAGATTGGCATCAGAGCTAAGGTTATAGCGAACTAGGATGTATCTTGGACCCTAGACTATAACCACATCATCATAGCATCTCATCATTTCATCATAAGTGCATATTCACTATACATGTTGTTTTACGCACACACTGTTCGAGTTATTCATACCCATACTCATATATATATGATTATATTGACCTGGTTCACAAGTGACATGTCTTCAGATACCCACGCCGTTATCCTTTCGTCGGATTCCGACATTGAAGATGCCTTGTCACCTTCCACTACCATTATACCACCGGCTGTACTCACACCACCATTAGCACTATTGAATTGTCATAAGAGCAAGGTTCTCATTCAGCCTATACATAGAATGCCGTTTGGTAGAGTATTCAGACTTAATTTTAATGGACTTATTAGGACGCTTACTACTTAGGTACTACCACCACCGTTGGTTACTTATTACACTATTGGTCGTCCCATAGTGCGTATTTCAGCTTTACCTCTTAGATGTCGCGAGATAGCGCGAAAGAGGGTAGTATCCCATTCACTATTATCACCATTATCTCCTAACTCATCACTGGGATTTCATCGTCATCAATGTTATTCTCATCCTTTAGAATACCACCATTGTCAGTTTCCTTTCCCATTTCACTTGCCATGAATTAGATAACGCCTTGTGGATAATACCAAGAATTACGGACTCAACAGGAACATCCGCCGATTCCTCAGGATTAGTTTGGAACCTACACTATCTAGGACTTGATCGATGCACAACTACAGATACCACTTCAGGACTATCTCGACCTTATGATGCCATAAACCTGATTTCACCTAGAAGGACTACAGGAAATCTTTAAACTAGACTTATATCTTTGCTAGCTTTTACTATTATCCTAACCACGGGAAGTGTGACATAGTTAAAGAAACTTGTAGTATTTTGATTGTTGTACAAACGGAATCATCAAGTATTGACTCTCCTATAGGGGAATAGTTGTGCTATATATATGATATTGGTCCATATTGACCGAAACCTTCATGTATTATATTCATGTGTTATGAATATGATGATTGTTATTACCTATAGATTCTCATGGACTCTTATGATTTGATGGAAATAGATTTAAGCAAACAACTCCAAGCATGACGTAAACTACTGTTAGACAATCCATTGCCAGGAACGTAACTACCGCCCTCACCAAGGAACTTACTCACGTGGAATTTATGGGTTGTAATCCCTCCTCCTTTAGCGGAAATATAGACACAAAGGAATTTCTCAAATGGTTCGAAGAATTAGAAACAATCTTTCAAAGTGGTGACTGCCGTAAGGAAGACAAAGTTAAGTTCGCTACTTGCACTTTTCAGAAGCATGCCCAGAAATGGTGGACTAAGTATGTCCAGGTAGTAGGAGTTGATGCTGCTTACTCACACTCTTGGGAGAAACTAAAAAGGATGATGAGTTTGAAGTTCTGTGTGAAAAGCGAATTACAAGCAATTGAACAGGAAACACTAAACCTTACCATGGTAGGAGATGATGTTGTTAAGTATACTGCTTCTTTTTATGATTTCGCTCGACTAGGCTCTGCAATGGATGAACCAGAAAGCAAGAAACTTGAAAGGTACGTCGGAGGAATTTCTCCTGAAATTCGTATGTTGGTCAACTCATTGGAACCCGATACCATGCCTAAAGCTATCAGGATGGCGATCGAAGCAAAGGAACGCATAGCTCACCCCAAGATCTTAGGAAGAAAAAGTGACAATAAAAGGAAGTGGGATAACAACCGAGGTGAGAATGCCACACAAGGACCACACAAGAGACAAGGAGTTGCTAAACCTAATGCTACAGGTCTAAAGGAAAAGAATGATTACCTTGGTATTTTACCTAAGTGTGAAGGGTGCCAACATCATCATAACCCAGGACGTTGCCCGGAACCATGTGGCAACTGTAAGAAGATCGGACACAAAGCCAAGTATTGCAAGGCTCCCACCCTCGCAATGCATCAGAAACTCACGGTAATCTGCCATGAATGTGGAGTAGTGGGACACTCCAAGAGTGAATGCCCGGTGTTGAGAGACCGGAACTGGAGGAGGCAGTTCATGTTTTAAAAAACCATAGTTCGAGCCCTCTAGGGTTGTACTTTCTTTTGGTACTTTCCATAAGTACGTTGATGTAACCTAGTTATATTAAGCACTTTCCTATCTAATGTAATGACTATCTTTGTTATCTCTGTGATAATCGTAACCTTCGTTTATTCCATTTCCTATTGCAATTGTGCAATTTTTAATCGTTTCGAAACATTATACCATTGTCTTATTTAGGGAATAGGCCGATTTAGTATTTGACGGATTAGTAGATATTTACCATTCCATAGTATTTACCCATGTATCCAATAAACCATTCCACGAGTTTTATTTCAAACTATTTTACTACCTTATGGGGAAATTGTTTTTACCAAATTTCTAAAATAAGCCGTTTTGTTACCGTACTATAAACTGATTTTTCCGATATTACGCCAAATATTTACTATTATTACGCGAAACAATTTTTATATTACTTTGAAAGGAAATATTTAGTATACCATTTTAATAACAACGCGTTGAACACCATCTAAAGCTTTTGAGAAAAATAATATTATTTTGACTAAATCAAGCATCGCATCATTAGTCCTCAACTATACATAGCCTGATCACCTATGTATAATTCAGGAAGGATTATGCCATGAAGGAAATAATTACTTTTTAAAGTATTGCTAATAACAATCTTCATTTAAAAGCGTTTTAGACAAGTAAACTCTTTTATAAGTGTCTTTTTCTGACAAACTCTCCCTGGATACTTACCTCACCTGTCACCCACTTAGCCATTAAGTTGGATTGTTCCATTGACTTCTCTAGGATAGACTTTCCATATCAATTACAAGTAGGATTCCTCGATACCAGAAAAGCAAGGAAAGGATTTCAGAACTACTAACCAGGACTAGAAGTATATAGCAAGAAAAATTCATAACTCAACAGCAATCCTAAGATACCACGAGACCATCCGACTCACCATCTCTGACCTAGTTATCCAATTTATTATTCAAAGGTACTAGCTAGACTGAGCTATAAGATCAAACACTTGGTGAAGGTATGCTAAGCAACACTATAGAAATAAACCAAGCCTTCTAACTGATACTGTAGAGTGTTTTGAATTAACATGGTCTCATCCATACACAAACTTCCCTGTAATGAGTTTCCACCGAGGATAATTGATTGAATTAAGGATATCGATATAGACTCCCTTAAGGCATTGTGTTCTCAGGAAATTCTAGATAACCTCACCTATACATCAAGAGAGGCATCAGACTCAAGAATATCTCCCCAGCTACATGTGAAGACAATACAGAAATTCATCGACAAAGTATCAATTGAAACCCTCATATTGCCAACATGATGACAATTACAACGATAAACCATTTCAGGACTTAAGTTGGTTGAATACCTAGGCTTGTAGTTTTGCCCGATAACCACCAATAGACATCATCCAAATATCAAAAACCGAACGTTAGACATCTATGCATTTATGCGAGCATTTCCTAGCCTACCATTTTATCCTTGTTAGTGTTTTCACTTTTAAATAAAGTTGATTTAAAATTTGTGTTTATACAAAACACATATCTTGTAGAAGATAATTTTTGAATTGCCTATTTTGAATAAATATGATCCTTTTTAGTCAATATTTAGCAAAACCATTGTACAATGGGAAATATATAAACATCACACTTTGGTAAACAGTCCTATTCACAACCTATTTGAAAACCGCGTCACATTTCCTAACTATTGAATTTTGAATCATCAAGAAAGATATTATTTAGTAAACCATTTGCTCCATTTTCTAAATTCGTTTATTCAGAAAAAGATTTTGACCAAGAACTCAAAAATCGCGAAATAAATTTTGAAAACCAATCACCATACTACATCGCTCATGCATTTAGGGCTTTGTGATTTGACAATAAGGAATATTGGAATATGTGATGAAGGAAACTAGGAGGAACACCATAGAACGATTACAAACGTCATTAATGGAGACCAAGCACAGTAGGCAAAGAATGACACATGTCTTAGCAATTGATTAGACTAAAACACGAGGAATCAAAATTATTACCCATATTTTATCTTCTTCGAATAACGCCGAATTTGAAAGACGTAACGTTGTAGAATTAATCACCAGATTCATTGTAACCGTTTCAACTATTTTTGATAAAGGTGATCGAATCACCTCAGACTTCTAACAATCATTCTAAGATTTCATTCGGAACCCCATTTAGATGTAAACACCGCCTATTATCCTCAGACCAATGGTCAGAACAAGAGAACGATTCAAACATAGGAAAGTTGTGCTCAAAGAGTGAGCGATTGACTCTAGAAATGGTTGGACTAACCATTTTACCATAAATCAGATTCGTTTGCAACGATAGTTATCGCACGAGCATAGAGACTACACTATTTGAGGCACTTTATGGACAAAGTACCAATTACTCATTTACAGACCGAAATCGGAAAGTTAAATTCACTGGTCTAGAACTAAACCATGGAACAACAAAGGAAATTTCACAAGTCAAGAACCAGTTGCAAGCGGCGAGAAACTGGTAGGAGTTAGGTTAGTACATGACGCACATCATACGGATTGGGTATCCTTGAACAACAAACTAACTAGATTCACGTGAAAGAACGAACTAAATTGAAAGCTTTGCCTTGGAGAGGCATGATACGATTTTAGTAACACGAAGGATTTAACCTTTAGTATATTGGACCATTTAAGATTCATTTTAGCATCGACCAACTGACATATAAGATTGGAGTTCTGACATAGTTCAGCAACATATATTACCCATATTACATTATAAACCTGAAGAAGCACTGATCATCTATTGACGAACCAAACTCGGAAAAAGCCAAACTCACTATTCCAGTAGGCATTCATGAAATAACCAGAAATTTCCTACAAGTCAAGAATCAATTACAAATTCTATAAGTTGAAAACCATTAAAACTTCAAGTTGGTAGACAACTCATGTTGAAAGTTCTGCCTAGGAAAGGCATGATATCATTCAGAAAACTGGGAAAGTTAAACCCGATATACACTGGACCACGTAATATTTCAGACAGAGAAGGCCTAGTGGCCGTCAGACTTGAGCCTTGTTGGAGAACAACCGGATTACACAACTATGTTTCACCTATTCAAATCCAGGAAATGACCTGCAGACTAGTCACTCATAATCCAATTTGGAAAGGAATCCAACCCAAAGACAAACGTAAACTTGGTAAGAGAACCAGTAGAAAGCATGGACCGTGAGGTCGAACGGTTGAAGCAAAGTCAAATTCCTATAGTGAATGTTCGCTGGAATCCTTGAAGAGATCCCGAATTTACTTGGGAACGGGGAGACCAAATGCAACTCAAGTATCCACGTCTTTTTACCAAACATACTTCAGAGACCAACCAAAACTGAACTTCGGGACGAAGTTCCTGTTAGAAGGGAAGACTGTCACAACTCGTAATTTCCGGTCATTTTCCAAACCTCGACAATTTACTATTCACAAGTTACTATTCATCATTTACTATTCATCGATCACTATTCACCGTTTTTGAGGTCAATTTGACATTCCGAGAAACATTCAGAAATTTTACTATTCACTTGACACTATTCATTCCCGAGAGAAAACTACTATTCACGTGCATTACTCATTTCACCGTAAACATAGTTTACGGGTATTCAAAAATTCGCGTAACCGTATTGGTTCAGGAGCGAATTCATGCATTATCATTGGGACACTTCATATAGACTAGAAATAGTCTGCATATCCTCATTATGGCACTCGCATACTATTCCACTCGTAGGATAACTAAATTAATACTTTTGGTATAAGTAACGATTTACGTATGTTTATTTTAAATAAACACTAATACGCGAACTATAAACGTGACTAGCATGTCCGACACTCCCGACTATTATCCCAATATATTTTTATACTCATTTTTATAATATAAAAATTATAATATAAATTTACCCGGTATTTTGGAAATTTATTTATTACGTATCGTACGCCTAATTTAATAACGACGATTTTCACAAAAATTAAACAATAATCACCCGAACTCTCCATACTTGTACCCAACATATTTTTACAACTTTTACGACTTTATTATGTTCCGAATAACTTTGATAAAATTTATTTCTAACAAACCCGGTACCCGATTACACCTAAAATTAACCAAATACTACACAATATTACCACTAACTTTCTAATTAAATCACCCAACATCCCCCCCTCTTTCCCTCCTTTGTGAACCGCCCCCCCCCCCCTCCTAGCCTACTCATGAGCTTAAACTTCACCAACTCACTTAAATGCTCACCAAACTCTTGTCTCCTAAATAGATATTAATCCCTTTTTACCTCATTTCAATCTCATAACAATACTAGTTCAAGAAAACTTTTTCTCTCATTTCTCTTTTTGTATGAATCGACCTAGGGTGATCAAGAAGCAAGAACAACAAATTTTTCCAAGATCTAGGAGTAAACTTGTTCACTTAGTCATCCTTGTTGGAGTTTTGAAATAGAAACTCAAGGATTAGTAGGTTTTTCATCATCCAAACTCCCTAAACCTGCAAAGTAAGTTAACAAACTCATTTTTATAATTTTTACAAGTAATTACTATGATTATATACTTTTCTTACAAGAACTCATGCATATAATGGCTTATACCACTTTATTTTATAATCTTTTAACTTTTGAACCTTAGTAAGTGGTTATTGTTAGATCTTTGTTAGATCTACTTGGTTATGATGTTTAGGAACCCATGACACCCTAAGAAGGTGTAAGGTAGGATTAGACTAGTTTTGTGGTGATTGAAAGTGGTTTGGTTGAAGTTGGAACAAGTTTGAAACTAGGAAAATGGTTTTTGAAACTACATATTGACCTACTGTCCCTATTTTTATTTCGTGGGAAAATCAGTAGATGGTGGTTAAGTTTTGACCAAAGATTTAGAAAATACTTTCAAAAACGAAACTTTAGGCGAAAGAATGGATTAAAACGAGCTTATAACGAAGGAGTTATGATTTTTGCAAATTTAACGACGAAAACTATTTTTCTGAAAACTGCATGCTGTTTGGCAGTTTTCGACGGGCAAAAAGAGGTGTTAAACATAACCTAGAGGAGCCGAGTTATCAAAAATATATTAGTATATACAAAGACGAATCCGTGGACATAAAGAACAAGGAAAATGAGCTTAAAACGACCAAGTTATACCCGTTTTAACATCGTCAAACTATATATATATATATATATTTATATATATATATATATATATATATATATATATATATATATATATATATATATATATATATATATATATATATATATATATATATATATATATATATATATATATGGACACAAATAAAAATAATAACTTACGCGCTAAACGGTATATTTTCTAGAAATGTTACTAAGGACTATTTTCTTATCAAATGAATACGTATGACCCAAGAGAATATTTATACGACTTAACGACGTTATTTCAAGGTTTTCGATACAAGGAATTTAACGCTAACATTTTCATACGAGATAATACGACAAGTTATATACTTCTATATATGAACTTATTTTTCCTAAGTATGGAAACTATTTTACTATGACGATAACTAGTATTTCCAAATTACGAGTGGTATGGGTATCATGTGCATGTGCATTCATTTCATTACGGCTTGATCTTAATTAGATCGCGATTATTCATTTAGGTTGCGGCTAGTGTTCGCGCCTCATTGTCCCGATTTCTTTACCATCGTTGTACCATCTTTGTACTATCACTCCTGGTGAGTCTTCATAGCCCCGTTTTAATTACTTATTTGATTTTAAATCCCACGGGGGAGAATACATTGCACAATTATTTTTGTACATGCCAAAGTATTACAAATTCCATACATTGCTTAAGTTGCCTTATTACCATGTCTTGACAAGTCCCCTTTATTATCATGGACCGTTAATTTTAGTACTAAGCGAGAGTGAGTGGATAGATCTATCGAGGGTGACGCCTCCGTTCGTGTTTGGGTTGCTCCAACGGGACGAATGCATTTCATGTCTTATCATAATTGAGTGTCTGGTAAACACTCTGGTGGGGCCATTACAAAGTCTAGCTTCGGGGTCATGAGCTTAAGAGCCAATGTAGCTTTTTTGACATTTTGTCAGTTTACTTATTACTTGTGGCTTATGTACTTACGATTTACTTACAAACCTATGATTATTCACCAACTTTATGTTGACCGTTTTTCGCAATGTATTTCTCAGGTTATTAAGGTAGCTTATTTTGCGTACATTTGGACCTTCATGGAGTCGCGGAGTCGACGCGTCTCACCATATTTTCTGCACTTATGAAACGTTTGATCTTGTTGAACTTATTTTAACTATATTGGTAAACTCTTTTGGGGACCTAAGCTTTATAAACTCTGAATGTTTTAATGATCAAACACTGTATTTTCTAAACGACACTTTAGGTCGTTCAATATAACTGTAATTATGGTGGTATGACAGTCACCCCCAGGTATTCCATTCCGCTGCCATTCAGGTATTTTAGGGGTGTGACAAATGATAATGAAATCATAGATTTAGAAGATAACGAAATCGTAAATATTAAGAAATCTAAATCACATCAATTAGATAACATAATAGGAAGTCTTAATCAAAGAACCCTTATGTCACAAGCCCAAGATAAAAATAACTTCTTTTGTTTCCTCTCAGCAATAGAACCTAAGAATGTTAATGAAGCATTAAAGGATGAAAGTTGGGTTATGGCTATGCAAGAAGAATTAAATCAATTTAAGGCTAATGATGTTTGGGAATTAGTCCCAAATCCAATGAACGTTATGGCTATGCAAGAAGAATTAAATCAATTTAAGGATAATGATGTTTGGGAATTAGTCCCAAATCCAATGAACATGACCATCATAGGAACTAAGTGGGTATATAGGAATAAGTTAGATGAAAATGGAATAGTAACTAGGAACAAAGCTAGGTTAGTTGCCCAAGGTTATAATCAACAAGAAGGAATTGATTATGACCAAACTTATGCCCCCGTAGCTAGACTAGAATCTATTAGAATATTACTTTCCTATGCATGCGCCCTAGACTTTAAGTTATTCCAAATGGACGTGAAAAGTGCATTCCTAAATGGTTTTATCAATGAGGAGGTTTATGTTGCACAACCTCCAGGATTCATTGACTTCGCAAAACCTGATTATGTTTATAAACTAAAGAAAGCTTTATATGGACTCAAACAAGCTCCTAAGGCTTGGTATGATCGATTAAAAGCTTATCTTATTAAACATGATTATTCCATGGGAATGGTAGATAACACTCTTTTCACTAAAAAGAAAGACCCAAATCTCATCATTGTTCAAATATATGTAGACGACATTATATTTGGATCGACTTGTCAAGAAATGTGTGATGAAATTGCGAAAATCATGCATGATGAGTTCGAAATGAGTATGATGGGTGAATTAAACTTTTTCCTAGGATTACAAATAAAACAATTAGAAGATGGAATATTCTTTAACCAATCTAAGTACATTAAGGAAATGCTTAAGAAATTTGGCCTAGAAGACTCAAAACCCATGAAAACTCCCATATCTAAGGAAGTGAAGCTCACAAAAGATGATGAAGGTGAGTCCGTGGATAATACTAAGTATAGAGGAATGATAGGTATTTTACTATACTTAACGGCAAGTAGACCCGATATCATGTTTAGTGTTTGCCTTTGTGGCCGTTTTCAAGAGGATCCCAAAACCTCTCACCTAGAAGCGGTTAAGCGTATCTTTTGATACATTAAAGGCACTATACACTTGGGATTATGGTATCCTAAGGGATCCGGCATAGAAACCATCATCTATGCGGATTCGGATCATGCGGGAGACTACGTAGATAGAAAGAGCACTAGCGGTATTTGCACATTTATGGGATGTTGTCTAACATCTTGGTTTTTGAAGAAGCAAACCGCTCTTGCTATCTCTACCACCGAAGCCGAATATGTAAGCGTTGGAAAGGCGTGTCAACAAGCACTATGGATGAAACGAAAAGCTCTCATAGACTATGGCATTAGGTTAGAAAATGTTCCTATTATGTGCGATAACAAAGGTGTGATAGATTTAAGTAAAAATCCGATTCAACACTCTAGGACTAAACATATAGAATTACGCCACCACTTCCTTAGGGATAATGTACAAAAAGGAAAAATATCTATAGAAAAGGTTGCATCAGAAGATAACATTGCAGATATATTCACTAAACCCCTTAAGCGTGAATTATTTAACCACTTGCATTTAGGATTATGAATGATGGAACAAATTGACTTAATTTTACTGCATTTACACCACTTATTCATTGCATAAAATTTATTTTTATTTTTCTTCCATCTCTTCATATTTCCGAGTCTAGGAATCTATTTCGCACAAGATTAAAGATCGGGAAACCTCATTTTATTGCATAAACATTCTTATAAAACCCAATCGAACTTTCTTTCAAACTATTCTCACATCTAGGAAACACATGAAAACCATCTTTCTTGCATTGTTGACTAATGCTAAAAACATTTTTCTAAAATCATGCATAAAATCTCACATGAATCATCAAAATATATAATCTAATATATACCATTGACATTCATGAATTGAGCAAAAATCGAATTAAGGAGATTTTGGATTGTTTCTTAGGAAGTTTTCTTATTTACATGTAGAAGTCGAAACAATCACAACTCCACATTTGTTGCATATAGGCACACACTAGGACAAAATCACATACAATGTTGTCTTTTTGTTTCATCACTAGTTACTCACTCACTAGTTGCCTTTGCCTTTGATCTAAGATAGTTACACTAGGTAGAATTGATTGCCCTTGCCTTTTCTTGTTTACTCTTGATAATTTTTGATTGCTTGATTGTTCTATTATTTTAGTAATTTTGCATGTATGCTATATTATGAATAGATTAGATGCTAAATTGCCTCAAAGAGTTGAACTTGCTTGAATCCAAACCCAAAGACACAACCTTTCTGCAAATTTTTTGCCGAAAACCCAATTCTGGCAATCTGGAAATCACCAGATGGGCGGCCCCCTTAATTATGTAAGGCGGCCCCCTAAACGACTAAGGGGACCGACCCCTAATTAAGGGGACCGGCCATATGATGGTCGGGTTTACAAAATCTTTTCTATTTTTTTAGCCCATTTCATCTTACACTTCCCAAAATTATTTTGTTCTAATCTCCTAAACAAACCTTATCCATCCATAAACACACAAATCTCATACTATAAATACCCCATTCTTCAAACTCTCCATTCATCTCATCATGACCTCCCCAAACAAACCAAAACCAAAAGCCTCAAGACTAGCAAGGATGACGGAAAAACCCGTTTGGCGACGGAAAAACCCGTTTGGCGACGAAAAAGCCCTCGAAACAAATCCATCATAACCAATGAAGTTGGAAATCAATCAACACCTCCAACTACTTACTTCCCAAACTTTACATCAAACCAACAAGGACATTCCTTTGATCCACTTTACAAACCATACAACATTGGCCAAACATCAACATTCATGCAACTACACATCTCAACCTACAGCCATCTATAATGATCCCTACAAGTTCGATCAACCATCAAACTACACTTCCAACAATTTCAATTCCAACTACACAACCCCAATTCATCTATATCAACATAATGATTCTCTTCACATTGCCACGGAAAAGCAAAAGTTCCGTGAAGAAATAAACCAAATCCATGATCTAAGTGATCTTCTTGCTATGCATCTTGCACAACGCAACAAAGGGCAACCTCCATTATCACCTTATGCAAATTGCTTACCCCACTCTCTCAACTTGGATCAAGTTACAAACCACACTCATTTTTGCCCTTGTTGCATCTTCCTCCAAAAACAAATCCTCTACTTGAGTGAAGATATCTCTTGGATTGAGTATCTTCTCACTCGTCCTCATCTAATACCACCCTTGACACGATATAACATTGTGAGGTCTACTTCTTCCGCTCCATACCCTACTCCATATCCCTCTCTATCAAACAACTAAGCTTTATGCTTATGTTCCCCTCAAGTAAATAAAAAACTCAACCATGGGTTGCAAGCAAGTCCAAGTGCTCTCTTTGGCAATTTAGGACTCTATTGTTTCTTTCGTTTTATTGTAATCAATATGCTTCAAACATATTGAATGTTGTAATGATCACTGGTACAAAAAGTTGCATTGGTCATGCCAAAAATGTGTGACGATATGCATATAGTCACACTTTTTTTTCGTTGTGTGTCACAAAGGTCTCGCCACCGTAGGTGGCATATGGTGACCTTGTTGAGTTCGTGGCCTTTTCCATCGAAAAAGAGTGACCAAAACCCCGAATATGTGTGACAAATTAGGCACAAGTTTTGTTGGATTAGTCAGTATCCGTGACCGTAAACACCTTATAGTCACACGAATGTTTTTTGAGAGTAACTATTGTTCATCATTTGGCCACATAAATATATAATATATGTGACATTTGAGATGATTCTTTCTAGTAAATGTGTATTTTGTGTGACTATTTCCCGTCCTGTGGCCACATGAATATATAATAAATGTGACATTTGTGATGATTTAGTCACACAATGGGTGTTGCTTTTTCGGAGTTAGTCACATATAATTTAAAAAAAAGTGGCCAAAAGTGTTAATAAGTGTGACCATATGCTCTTTAAAGTGAACAAATATGTATTTTGTGTGACTATTGTTCATCCCACGGTCACATGAATTTTTAGTTTGTGTGGCCTTTTGTAAGCTTTAGTCACACAAAACATCTTTGTTTTGGGTATTTAGTCACATAAAATTAAGCATCAAGTGGCCAAAAGTGTTAATAAGTGTGACCATATGCTCTTTAAAGTGAAGAAATGTGTATTTTGTGTGACTATTTATCATCCAATGGCCACATTAATTTTATGTTTGTGAGGCCTTTTGTAATATTTAGTCACACAAAGCATCTTTGTTTTGGGTATTTAGTCACATACAATTAAGCATCAAGTGGCCAAAAGTGTTAATAAGTGTGACCGTATGCTGTTTAAAAGGAAGAAATGTGTATTTTGTGTGACTATTGATCATCCAATGGCCACATTAATTTTATGTTTGTGTGGCCTTTTGTAATATTTAGTCACACAAAGCATCTTTGTTTTGGTTATTTAGTTATATACAATTAAGCAAACAGTGGCCAAAAGTGTTAATAAGTGTGACCATATGATGTTTAAAGTGCAGACATGTGTGTTTTGTGTGACTAATGTTCATCCAATGGTCACATGAATTTTTAGTTTGTGTGGCATTTTGTAATATTTAGTCACACATCGAATTAAACAAAGAGTGACCAATAATGTTAGTACTGCTAGTACTACATTAGTACTGCTAGTACTACGTTCGTACTACTGGAGCAGAGTTACAACTGCTAGTATATATATAAAACAGAATGTATACAAATGAAGCAAATATATGCACAATTGTATTTCAAATTGAATAAAACTCGAATGTATATAAATGAACCAAATATATATACAATTGCATCATTGCCATCATCAACGTTCAAGGTTCCTTACTTGATCTTTTCATCAACTTCTTTCTGCAAAAAAAAATTTGGAAATGTTGGTATTAAAAGTTAGTACGGCTAGTACACAATCAATACTGCAGGTATATAAGCATGATAATAGAATTTGAAGTAAAATTTACAAGTTTATCTGCCAATGAACTAATCTCAGCATTTGGAGATTCTCCGTCTTTGTTTTCCCTTCCTTTGATCCACAATACACTACGCCATTAGTTTTACCTGTGAACAATAATCGTCCATTTCTTAGTCTATCTGCTGAAAAGTAAGTCATCCTATAAACAGATGCTATGAACTGTAAGAAACCAAGGCACCAATAATGCTGCATAATATAATATAAGATCTGCCAACCATGAAACCGTAAAAATATACTAAATGGGTTGGCTTTTGGTGACTGAGATGGAGCATACCCACGCCTCAATTTAATTCTAGTCCCCCGAAAATGAAGTGTGCCAGAAAATCCAGATGAGGGAATTTTTAGCTAGGCATCCCATGTATCATCCTCACCCGTGAAAACAGGATGTAGCCCCTGCAAGAAACAAGTAACGTGCTTAATGCTAACGTAAAAGATGACAAAATTAGATGTCCCAAATATAAGTTTAGCATCAAAAACCAACATATCGGGGTAGACCCTTGCATATCAACTCGGGCAAAAAATAATCCAGATGGTTGAAGTGTTCTGCCGTGCCAAATTACCTGGAACGAATAAATGTCAAACACATTACCAAGCAAGAAAATCACTCACATCTGGTACAAATGAAACAGTTTGACAAAAAAGCAACCATATTTGAGTTAATTTCCTATATAACAGATGTTATGTTAATCTTTTGATAGATCATTTACGCGACTGCGATAAGCAAACTCCAACTGTTCAGCAACATCCTCCCGGAGTGAAACCAATCAAGACTCCCTTTACGATCAAAACAGTAGCCTCTTAGAACACGTCGATTGTCTCCATTCCAATAAACAGGAAAACTATTTCATCTTAATAAGTCTACCTGCAACGATTACCACCACACGAATTTATAATAAAAAACATGTTTTAGGCTAGTTTAATCCACAAAAATCAATGTAAATCATTTTATATTCGATTACACATTTAAGAAAATATAAATTAAATATGTGTTTGAGCATACCCATGAACAGAGTAGGATAGGTGAGATGAGGGTGATGGTGGCTCAACTGTCATGGTGGTGGATGTGGTGGTTATCTCGAACCAAACAACCGAAGCAAACAAACTCTCCCATACAGTTCCCTTGTCTTGATGATGGTGATGGCGTGGAGGAGCGATGGTTGGTGGAACCACGGTGAGATAAGGCGGTGAAGTTTGGCGGTGGTGTGAGTCGGTTCTATAGAGAAGGAGAATAGATGAATAGAGAGAAGATAGATCTGACTAAGCTAGTAGTGTTAATGTTTTGATTTTGGGTGAAAAAGGGGCGCCATATGAGCGGAGCGGGAGATTGAAATTTTGGGGAAAATTAAGGGGCGGGATGAGCGCTATATTAAAACTTTGGAGATTGAAAGCCTATCAAATGAGCTCAAAATGTTTAATGAGTTGAGCTCAACCTTATATAAGTTCGACTCGAGTCATTGTTGAGTTCTTGAGCTTGTAAGTGATATAAAATATGTGCTTTTTTTTTAATATGTAAGTGTACTAAGTGTAAATACTTATTTATGAATGTATCAAGCATTTCGAGCTGAAGTCGAACAGAATTCAATTCTTAGGTTATATTTCAAATTTAATTTTTGTAATAAAACACATCTTTACAGATAAATCGAGCTTTTCGAGTCAAGCTCAATCCGAGTTCAAACTTTCTCTATCCCGGATAAAATATGATCGGGAGGTCCCTGGATACTTGCTTCTTAGTGTCTGTGACAAATGGTATACACCTACCAAGCCGGTGCAACCCATGCATGACCAGTGATAATGGCTAATTCACATGGGTCATGGGTCATGTGCATTAGGTTATCACTGGTCACATTCATTAATTAATGGGTATTTAACGTCTATCATATGGGCCATATGCATTAGGTAGATAGTTGCTTAGAGTGTCATGTTACGACACATCCATGACTGTTGACAATTGGTAATTAACATGGGTCATGGGTCATGTGCATTAGGTTATAGTGGCTTTTAGTTTAATGGAAACCATGCATGACCGGTGATAATGGCTAATTCACATGGGTCATTGGTGTAACACCCCCAATTCATGGATGCAGCGGAATTCAAACTGGGTGTTACTCAATGGCACAACAATCAGAATAATAGAAAACGATCTCTAATAGAGTCGTTTTAAAAGATTTATCATTCAAATTATATAAATATCAGAGATTACAAAATGAGGTCCCAGATGGTTCCATGTTTACAAATTATATTAGATGAGTTTTCGAATGATAATAAAATTTATAGCCCTCTTGAATATCCGTGCCCCTCCGTGCCATCCTTGATCATCATGGACCTGAAATAGATGCTTAAAAGGTCAACATAAAGGTTGAGTGATATTTATAGAGTTTGTTTAATAGTTGAACACAATGTGTTGGTAGTGTGAGCTATAGACTCACACCAATGGTTGGAAAACAAAACATTTATTATTATTACACTAAGCTTATGACACCAAAACGTTAACGTGTACCAACATCAATCGGCGGAGTTATCCTTGTAGGTACTTTGCCGTCATACCTATGTTTCAAATAATAATGCATTTGTTTGAACTTTGTCAACACAAATGGGATTCGTCAATCCCAATAGGCCTATTCACAATATTCGCGCTCACTCGCAAGTAACCCTTGCAAGTGATTAAATGGTTCATAATAAGGGATCTTGGATTGGCAAGGATGATATTTAGTGATAATAAAACAATCAGGCAAGCATACAATTTCAAAGCATTGTGTTCGGTTGAAAAATAATAGCATGTATTCCCCCCAAGGGTTTGTAAAACAATTAAGTAATGGAAAGTGGGGCTATGAACTCACCTTAAGTTATATAGCAAGTAGTGAATGTGATGGTCGAATCGCGAAGGTTTCTACGAGCAACCTATAATAGAATGTTGCGACTTAGGATTGGAGTAAAGAATATGAAGAATTGCCTATAAATGTCTTGCATATGATTCATGATGTAGTACTTAGTATATAGTGTAAGTTTTTGAATAAAAATGGTTTATGAAACATGTACAGTTTGTATATCGCTTACTACCGTTCGGGCCGACATAATTCAGAGGCCATGTAGTAAACGTTCGAGGAGCCAGGACACTTTAATTCGTAAATCCACAACTCATCTCGACGGTTTACTTTAATGAACCCCTCACATGAAGCTCCCTAGTGTTGTAGTATTTAATAAAAATATATAATTTTTGATCCGAAAAGTTACATGTCCAAATAATTGAATAAACTTAGGAAAGTTTATTTTTGGATGAAGATTGTTATTACAATGAGTTTCTTGAGTCTGCTATGAATATTACTTGTAAAGTTTCATGGTTGTTTTGATGGAGTAGATCCAAATTGGATGTTTATGTTGCCATTAACTCTTTAGTTCATGTTTTCGTCTTGGTAAGTTTACATAGTCTTTAGCCGTGGCCTTGCCGTGGCTTTGGTCATTGCTACCATGGTCTTAAGACTCATCCTTGGCCTTAGCCATGGTTGTAGTCTTGGCTTTAGGTCATTAGACCTCTTGGTTATAACTAACCATAACCATCATATGGTCATTTGGTCTTAAAAAGGGGCTGTTAAGAATTTGAAGAAAATATCACTCGTAAAGCGTTTTCAGGGCTCGAGCTTCTATGATCCAAATGAAAACGTCATTCCAGACAACCTTCGTATTTTAAATTTTTGATGAATCGGACCAGAAGGGCCACTTTCAAAATGGTCAGAATGTTAACTAGTTGTTTTAGGCAGTTTCGGCGTTTTGGTTTCGCAAACTTCTTCTGGCCATAACTTTTGACTCGTGTACTCGTTTTAGGTGATTCAAATTGCTACGTTTTCATTTTTAAGTCCTCTATAACAGTAGGTAAGTGTTTCATATCATGGTTACTCTATTTTGGTCGTGGTTCTCAATATAAGTCACTAGTTTTCTTGTTTACTTAACATAAGTTAATATATAGTTTCCAAAACTCGTTTTAATAGACATCATGAACATAACACAAAGACCATATATAGAATGAATGAAACATAATAAGCATGAAAATGATATTGAGTAAGAAAGTGTATTAGGGTTTCTTACAACTTTTGGCCTTAATGAAAAGGGAACTTATGAACTGAGACAAGATCTAAATCCTTCAATCGAAAACCCTAGCTTCAAATCCTTCAACACTACTCTTGCAAACTCTTGCTAATCTTTACATAACCCTTGTGAAAAGCATTTAACCTCAGCCCCTAACATCTTGTGTAGCTCCTAATTCAACCATGGAATCACCAACTAAACACTAGTTTCATGTAGAGGTTAACTAGGCCTTCAACTTCTATGTATAACTTGTTGCTTGAAAATCAAAGTATCATGGTGTTAGAGATTGATGTTGGTTCATTTATGGAGAGAAAGAGCAAGTGTAGAATGAGTTTCTAAGTCAAGAATGAAGTATATGTAGACTAATTAGTCAAAGGAGGTGTGAAATGGAGTCTTTTATGGTATTTTGTTATCTTAATCAAGTGTATATACACATGTAATCATCCAAGGCACTATATTATCATCAAGACTTTAAGGAAGTCGGCCTAAATGAGATAGGGTGACTAGATTCATCATTCTTGGTATTATCTTGCTTACGGAGTGAGTTTTGGTCCCGGTAATCGCTAACGGTAAGTGGTTAAGTCATGAAACTTAAAATCAGGTATCCTAAAAATATGAAACTTATAAATATGTTATAACTTATTAATATAACCTATCTTAGTATATTTAATAAGTGATAAGTTCTATCGGGTTGCTTAAACGCTGTTAAAGCTGGAAACGCTGGTCTAAAACGCGTAATTCGCGTAAAACGCTGAACTGGAAAACGTAAAATTCCAAACTTTTGGAATTGTCGTAAAATGAGAGAAAATCATATTTCTATTATTTATAATGTTTTATGGACATATCGGGATGCTGGAATACCATTTAAACCTAAAAGTAAATCTCGGACACGGTTTCGTGATTTTTGCAGAAATGATCCGACGAGTGTCAAACTCTCAGATTATCATTAAAATAGTTTAACTTACGAGAATATGAAATAAAAATTTCGGGAGTAAATAGTGAAAGTGAATAGTAATAGTGAAATAGTACAAATGAATAGTAATCCGAAAATGCGAATTGTTACAATCTCTACCCCTTAAGGGAACTTCGTCCCGAAGTTCTGTGTGTGTTATATGTTGGAGTGGTGTCGATGAAGAGGTGTGGTTACTTACGATGACTAGAGTCTGGGATTTCCAGTGATGTACTTTGATTTGTCTCAGAATACGGTGTGTCAATAGAAATTGATAACATAGTTGAATATCAGTAGAGATCCATATAATAGTCGAATATCAAAGGAAATTGATATAGCAGTCGAATATTAATAGAAATTGATATAGTAGTTATACAGAAATTGATATAGTTGAATATCAAATAGAAATTGATATAGTTGTTAAGTATCAATAGCAATTGATATAGTAGTTGAACAACAATAGCAATTGACATAGGAATCGAATAAATGGAATTTGATATAGTAATCGAATATCAATGGAAATTGAGATAGTAGTTGCAATCATAGCCTAGTAGGTAATCTCTTGTTGTACCTAGTGTTTATTGACTTCATACTTATGTTATTTTGGATACAAATAAGCCCACTTGTTTATAATTCTTTAATTACATAGAGAGGCATCCCAAACAATGTAAATAGAGGAATATAAACTTATGATTCGGTGATTTACAATTTCTTTATTTAAATGAAAAGGCATCCCAATCCATTTCAAATAAGGACATTATAAATCATCCTATCTAGAATTCCCAACACAACATTCATACTTAGCCGGTGAGTTACAAGGTAGTGTATTACGAGATGATACTGGTGTTCCAAAAGTACAAAATGAATATTCAATCTTGTAAAGCTGATGAGGGTGCTTGTGGTGTAACTAAAGATGATTTGAGCTTTAAAAGTGCATCAAGATCTGTTAATGAGCTTGTGGTTCCAACGGTTGTGAAAATAACGATGTGATATGTTGATGAATAAAAGTGTGTAGTGTATGCTTAACATTAATATTGGTAGAGATGTCAAGTTTGCTTTTAAATTTTTTTTAGAGATTTTAAAGGTTTATGATGGAATGGTATCCTTAGGACCTAAACAACATAGTACTTCTACGGGATGAAGAGAAGAATTGATAACTATCCCAAGATAGTAGATCGGATTATCTTATAAATGAAAACTTTCAAGAATGAAATTAGGTAGTACAAATAAGGTGTTAAGATCTTGCTCAGTGGTAAGACACTATCGTGTCTCTAGATCTTTTTAATGAATTCTGGTGGTTTATTGAGTTCAAGTAGGAAATTAATCTGAACGTAACCCTAGTACAACTATTCTCAGTATTTGAAAATTTTAAGTAAAACATAGTTAGTCAGACTATGTTCCACTGTCCCTAGGTTAAATATAGGTGACTAGTCTATATTTAGCCGAGGTTCGATAAAATTTTCAAATACCTAAATTAGGCATACTTGTGATATGTCTGTTGCTTTTGAGAAATTGTCCACTAAACAAAGGCGATGTCAAACCATTTAGTTGCAAGTCCCGCCCATACAAGACTTGTAACTTATGTTTTCACATTCCATTGCATAGAAGATAGTACGGGTAGATACGTGTGGAAAGGAAGTTTTAAGTAATTCTAAAACAGTCCATACTTGGCCAGGATCACGAACTTTTACCAATGAAGGTTTCAGAAGAAAACTTTGATGAATGTAGAGAAACTTCAGCTTTTATAGATGATGGATTAGTTTGTCCTTTAGAAATCTCATATTTCTATTTGGAAATCGATAAATTGTGATGGGTTTTTGATATCATATGAATTAATATTGATGAGGTGGTGGAATAATTCCAGAGACCATTGCACAAATCACAATGTCTCGGAAGTATATTAGACAATTGTGCAATTCACAACATTTGAGAAATGATTAAGACCATTGTATCATACAATGTTCGGGAAATAGGAAAGACCATTGTAATTAGTTACAATATCTTGGACATAAAATTTTGGAGTAGGAACATGATTGGGAGAATGTGGTTGTGCCGAAATGCCCTAGAATAGGCATGTGCAGATATGTTTAGTCCATTGTTTAGATAAAATGATTGAAAATAAATCGAGTGTATATATCAATATACTTATATATGTTCGTGTAGTGTAAAATTCCTAGTGTGTATATATCAATATACTTATATGTTCATGTAGCATAAAATGCTTACGGGGAAATACTCAATTATGTTAAGGGTACATATATCAATATGCAATTATGTTTGTGCAATATAAAAATGCTTAATAAGTCCATAATCGTCTGGAGGATGGAAGACACGGAGAGCGGAAGGCTATAAAATGTTTTTGCTTGTAAGTGTGGTTATAGTTTAGGTCTCAATTAGACCCGTTTCTCTATAACCATGGCTCTGGTACCAATCTGTAACACCCCCAATTCATGGATGCATCGGAATTCAAACTGGGTGTTACTCGATGGTACATCAGTCATAATAATAGAAAACGATCTCTAATAGAGTCGTTTTAAAAGATTTATCATTCAAATTATATAAATATTAGAGATTACAAAATGAGGTTCCAGATGGTTCCATGTTTACAAATTACATTAGATGAGTTTTCGAATGATAATAAAATTTATAGCCCACTTGAATATCCGTGCCCCTCCGTGCCATCCTTGATCATCATGGACCTGAAATACATGCTTAAAAGGTCAACACAAAGGTTGAGTGATATTATAGAGTTTGTTTAATGGTTGAACACAATGTGTTGGTAGTGTGAGCTATAGACTCACACCAATGGTTGGAAAACAAAACAGTTATTATTATTACACTAAGCTTATGACACCAAAACGTTAACGATTACCAATATCAATCGACGGAGTTATCCCGGTAGGTACTTTGCCGTCACACCTATGTTTCAAATATTAATGCATTTGTTTGAACTTAGTCAACACAAATGGGATTCGTCAATCCCAATAGGCCTATTCACAATATTCGCGCTCACTCTCAAGTAACCCTCGCAAGTGATTAAATGGTTCATAATAAGGGTTCTTGGATTGGCAAGGATGATACTTAGTGATAATAAAACAATCAGGCAAGCATACAATTTCAAAGCAATGTGTTCGGTTGAAAAATAATAGCATGTATTCCCCTCAAGGGTTTGTAAAACAATTAAGTAATAGAAAGTGGGGCTATGAACTCACCTTAAGTTGTATAGCAAGTAGTGAATGTGATGGTCGATTTGCGAAGGTTTCTACGAGCAACCTATAATAGAATGTTGCGACTTAGGATTGGAGTAAAGAATATGAAGAATTGCCTATAAATGTCTTGCATATGGTTCATGATGTAGTACTTAGTATATAGTGTAAGTTTTTGAATAAAAATGGTTTATGAAACATGTATAGTTTGTATATCGCTTACTACCGTTCGAGGATCCAGGACACTTTAATTCGTAAATCCACAACTCATCTCTACGGTTTACTTTAATGAACCCCTCACATGAAGCTCCATAGTGTTGTAGTATTTGATAAAAATATATAATTTTTGATCCGAAAAGTTACATGTCCAAATAATTGAATAAACTTAGGAAAGTTTATTTTTGGATGAAGATTGTTATTACAATGAGTTTCTTGAGTCTAGTATGAATATTACTTGTAAAGTTTCATGGTTGTTTTGATGGAGTAGATCCAAATTGGATGTTTATGTTGCCATTAACTCTTTAGTTCATGTTTTCGTCTTGGTAAGTTTATATGGTCTTTAGCCGTGGCCTTGCCGTGGATTTGGTCATTGCTACCATGGTCTTAAGACTCATCCTTGGCCTTAGCCATGGTTGTGGTCTTGGCTTTAGGTCATTAGACCTCTTGGTTATAACTAACCATCACCATTATATGGTCATTTGGTCTTAAAAAGGGGCTGTTAAGAATTTGAAGAAAATATCACTCGTAAAGCGTTTTCAGGGCTCGAGCTTCTTTGTTCTGAATGAAAACATTGTTCTGGACAACCTTCGTGTTTTAACTTTTTGATGAATCAGACCAGAAGGGCCACTTTCAAAATGGTCAGAATGTTAACTGGTTGTTTTAGGCAGTTTCGGCGTTTTGGTTTCGCTAACTTCTTTTGGCCATAACTTTTGACTCGTGTACTCGTTTTAGGTGATTCAAATTGTTACGTTTTCCTTTTTAAGACCTCTATAACAGTAGGTAAGTGTTTCATATCATGGTTACTCTGTTTTGGTCGTGGTTCTCAATATAAGTCACTAGTTTTCTTGTTTACTTAACATAAGTTAATATATAGTTTCCAAAACTCGTTTTAATAGACGTCATGAACATATCACAAAGATCATATATAGAATGAATGAAACATAATAAGCATGAAAATGATATTGAGTAAGAAAGTGTATTAGGGTTTCTTACAACTTTTGGCCTTAATGAAAAGGGAACTCATGAACTGAGACAAGATCTAAATCCTTCAATCGAAAACCCTAGCTTCAAATCCTTCAACACTACTCTTGCAAACTCTTGCTAATCTTTACATAACCCTTGTGAAAAGCATTTAACCTCAGCCCCTAACATCTTGTGTAGCTCCTAATTCAACCATGGAATCACCAACTAAACACTAGTTTCATGTAGAGGTTAACTAGGCCTTCAACTTCTATGTGTAACTTGTTGCTTGAAAACCAAAGTATCATGGTGTTAGAGATTGATGTTGGTTCATTTATGGAGAGAAAGAGAAAGAGTAGAATGAGTTTTTAAGTCAAGAATGAAGTATATGTAGACTAATTAGTCAAAGGAGGTGTAAAATGGAGACTTTTAGGGTATTTTGTTATCTTAATCAAGTGTATATACACATGTAATCATCCAAGGCACTATCTTATCATCAAGACTTTAAGGAAGTCGGCCTAAATGAGATAGGGTGACTAGATTCATCATTCTTGGTATTATCTTGCTTACGGAGTGAGTTTTGGTCCCGGTAATCGCTAACGGTAAGTGGTTAAGTCATGAAACTTAAAATCAGGTATCCTAAAAATATGAAACTTATAAATATGTTAGAACTTATTACTATAACCTATCTTAGCATATTTAATAAGTGATAAGTTCTATCGGGTTGCTTAAACGCTGTTAAAGCTGGAAACGCGGGTCTAAATCGCGTAAAACGCTGAACTGGAAAACGTAAAATTCCAAACTTTTAGAATTGTCGTAAAATGAAAGAAAATCATATTTCTATTATTTATAATGTTTTATGGACGTATCGGGATGCTGGAATAACGTTTAAACCTAAAAGTAAATCTCGGACACGGTTTCGTGATTTTTGCAGAAATGATCCGACGAGTGTCAAACTCTCGGATTATCAATAAAAATAGTTTAACTTATGAGAATATGAAATAAAAATTTTAGGAGTGAATAGTGAAAGTGAATAGTAATAGTGAATAGTATAAATGAATAGTAATCCGAAAATGCGAATTGTTACAATTGGTCATGTGCATTAGGTTATCACTGGTCACATTCATTAGTTAATGGGTTTTTGACATCGATCATATGGGTCATATGCATTGGGTTGATAGTTGCTTAGAGTGTCATGTTACGATACATCCATGACTGTTGACAATTAGTAATTAACATGGGTCATGTGTCATGTGCATTGGGTTATAGTAGCTTTTAGTGTAATGGAAACCATGCATGACCGTTGATAATGGCTAATTCACATGGGTCATGGGTCATGGGTCATGTGCATTAGGTTATCACTGGTCACATTCATTAATTAATGAGTATTTGACATCGATCATATGGGTCATATGCATTGGGTGGATAGTTGCTTAGAGTGTCATGTTACAACACATCCATGACTGTTGACAATTGGTAATTAACATGGGTAATGGGTCATGTGTATTGGGTTGTAGTGGCTTATAGTGTCATGTTATCAACCAATACATTCCTGGTGATCGAAAATATAATGTGTAATTAACATGGGTCATGGGTCATGTGCATTGGGTTGTAGTCGCTTATAGTGTAGTGGAAACCATGCATGACCGGTGATAATGGCTAATTCACATGGGCAACTTTTTAAATACAAAATATACTAAAGGCCGGGTGCGCTTGGTTCGAACTTGTGAAAGGGAAAGGGAAAGGGAAAGTGTAAGCTAATGGTCGGGAAAGAGAAATGTAAAGAAGATCAATCCCCCCAATTTATTGGGTAATGATCCATTACCCACTATTGGGTAATGGGTTATTGCATTATGCTTTGCCAAGCATATTTTTCCACTACCTTTCCCATTCTTCACCCCCTATAACCCCCTACCAAGCATTAGGGGTGTTCAAAAAACCCGAGAAACAGACAAACCAAGCATTCGGTTTCGGTTTTTACTTTTAGATATCCGTGGTTAACCGAACCGAACCGTATATAATATAAATAAATTACCCGCCTCGTGATGGATAGTTAAAATCTTCCAACTAACCGAACCGAACCGTGAACACCCCTACCAATAGTATCAAACACACTACAATTTTAAACTTCTACAGTAATATATATATATATATATATATATATATATATATATATATATATATATATATATATATTCTATACAAACTTATCAAACACACTTCACACATTTCCATAATCCTCTCTTTCTCTCTCACACTCACAATTACAACTCACTCGGATCTAGGTTTTGATCCCAAATCTCAAAAAGCTGATAAGATCACAAATGAATATAATCCAAATACCCCCTTAGAGCTATTTATTCTTAGGCTTAGGTTGATTATCTGTTATAAGAATTGCGTTGCATTTGTATTGATAGAATAAGGAAGAACATGCTATGTTGTTTTTGCAAATAATTAGAGCAAAGGAGATATTAAGGTTTGCTTGGATTAGCTTATTTTATCTTAGGATTAGGTTGACTATCTGTTATAAGAATTATGTTGCATTTGTATTGAGAGAATAAGGAAGAAAAGTGGAAGAAGTATCAATGATGGCTGGACAGACACCACTTTCAAGTATGGACATAAACTTGTTCTGGTGTTGTCCATCCATTATTGATTCATCTTTGCTCTTTTTCATATATTTAGTTACAATGAAAACATTTTCATTGCATTGTTGATATAAATTTAATATGATTTCATTGATTCATGATTAGCTCTCTAATGTCGTAGGACCTGCATAACTAATATGTATGTTCGTCACATTTAAGTGAGCAATATAAATGATAGTAAGAATTTAGTTGCTAAGAACTTAAAGCTCAATTATCAGGGCAGATTTATCTAACGATGTAGATGGGTTCTATCGCTTTAACGGGACCCCATTTTCTAACGATGTTTAATCTTGATTATTGAAAGAACCAAAACTGATAATCAAGATCAAACACCAAACGTTAGAAAACGGGGTCCAATTAAAGCGATGAAACCCATCTACATCGTTAGTTAGATCTGGCCTGATCATTGAGACATCTTCAAAGCGATAATGATATAGTGTGTATTGTTCATGACATGCCACACTCCTTCATTATCGCATTTAAGATGCGTGATGTTACTTAGACTCTATTCTTTACTCAACATTTGTAGATTGTTTGTATCACTCTGCTTGCTTTATATATATGTATGATGTATTTTTGATATAAAAATTATGTTGCATTTGTATTGAGAGAATAAGGAAAAAAAGTGGCGGATGTGTGTGCGAATATTTAGGCTAAAACATCCAAGTATCAAAGATGGAAGAAGTATCAGTGATAGATGAAAAGACAACACTTTCAAGTATGAACATAAACTTGTTCTGGTGTTTCATCCATTACTGATTCATCTTTGCTCTTTGCCAAAATACAGAAACAATTATCAAGTATATTTTCAACTTGTCACTCATGCACGATTAGCTCTCTAATGTCGTAGAATCTACATAATTAATATGTATGTTCGTCACATCTAAGGGAGCAATATAAATGATAGTAAGAATCTATTTTCTAATAACTTAAAGCTCAATTATAAGGCAAGATCTATCTAACGCTGTAGAATGGTTCCCTTGCTTAATTTGGAAAACGTCTACTACCGTTTGTGTGGTTGATCTTGATCACCAGTTTTTGCTCTTTCAATAAGATACATTCTTGAAAGTGCCAAAGCATGATCAAGATCAAGCACACTACCGTTATTAGACGGTGTCCAAAAAACAATGCAATGGAACCTTTCTGGAACGTTAGATGGATCTGGCCTTATAATTGAGACGTCTTCAATGCGATAATGATAAAGTGTGTATTGTTCATGACAGGCCACACTAGTTCATTATCGCATTCAAGATGAGTGATGTTACTTAGACTCTATTCTTTACTCAACATTTGTATCTATTCTTTACTCAACCTGTGTGCCGATTTCAACATACCTTTCCATTCTAAGTTCCCATACTGTTTGCTTTGTTTTTTCAACAATCTAGCAATGTGGTTGGTGCAGTCCTTTGCTCAAAGGGAGTTGAAACGACAAAGCGATCAGTAGCGGGAACTTAGAAGGGTTACGTATGTTGGTTTATTGAATTCCATTCTTTTTTATGATCTAAAACTAACCATCCACCAAGTAATGTGGCCATTGTAGTTCCAAGAACAAAGGTTGTTTCAAACACACCCTGATTTGCAACATTATCTTTTATTTCATTTACAGTATATTTTTTTAATTTTTTTTGCAGCAAATCCATGGTCAGACTACTTTCCAAAGGGATATTTGGATCAGGTCAATCATGAAATTTTGCAGATTTCTTCAGGTCAATCATGTTCCATTGTAGCTAGTCTTTGTTGGCGACTAATATGTATATAGCTCTGTCAAGAGTTATAAGGATTGATCCTTGGCAAACGCTCGTCCCAATGGAGCATGATTGGCCTGAAGGTGTTGAAAAGGTTCAAGCCACCTGTGGGAAACATCAATCCTTTCCTGCATTAAACATAGGTATTTTGGTTTTTCAGTATCCCCTTTTTATACTCGTTTCCATGTGTATCTCAAATCACAAATCCTAGTTTATCAAATCTCTAAACAAAAACCAGTAGGAAGTATTCATAAACAATGTCTGCAAACAACAAGATATCAGCACAATGGGTTGAAGGAGAAGGTTCAAGCAGGTCTACTTCAAAAAAGAACGCGAAAGTGTAAAAAAATTTAAATTGGCTGGAAATGCGTGGTATAATTGGTGGGCTGCTGAAAGAAAGAAAGCAGGAAAAACACAATCTATCAAACAACATGCTGAGGATGAAAAGGAGTACAAAGCAACAAAAAAACCATCTCTCAAACAACATCCCAAGGCGTACAAGACATTGGATGATGATGATTTGTCTGATGTGGAGTTTGATGGGTTGGATTATGAAGATGCACATGTGGCATTTGACCCGGAGAAATCTCCAAAATTAGATTAGTAGATTTTTAGAATGTGTAACTTTTATTTCCAGTATTTTGTAACTTTTCATTTCAAGTTTTAATAGAAAATGTTTAATCTTAATTCCAGTACTTTTGTCATTGCTCAATTTTCTCATTACTTGTTGATATTAATAGAATGATTCACCCTTTGCAGTATAAAAAGATTTTGCTGCTAAGAAAACATTACTGCAGCTGTTTTTGTACATTATTTTGTAATTTTTCATTTCAAGTTTTAATGGAAAATGTTTAATCTTAATTCTCGTACTTTTGTCATTGCTCAATTTTCTCATTACTTGTTGATATTAATATAATGATTCACCCTTTGCACTAAAAAAAAAAAAAGGAAAGAAAAAAAAAAGTATGCTGCTAAGAAAACGTTATTTCAGCTGGGTTTGTACTGCTAGAACTGAGAATGCAGGGGTGGATTGGTAACATTTACACTTAACGATTTAAATCCCCAATCAAATTGATAATTCAGTTTCACGCACACATAATTTCTCTATAATCACAAACACTAACATCTTTTATCAATCATTTTCAAAATCCCCAAATCACAAAACCCTAATTCAAGATGGTGTTGCCAATTGAATCAAAATGCACATTTGTTGACAGACACAACATGGTCGCTTTTTTGAAGAAACCAGATGGTTCTGAAGGATTCACACAGATAATCGATTTCTTGAATGCTACCCCTATTAGGTATGCATTAACTATGAATCCTCCTATATGCATTTCTTTTATTAAGCAGTTTTGGGCTACTACTAAGGTCATAACTTTTAATGAAGAAAAACAGATTAAGGCTAAGGTAGATGGCCAAGATATACTCATAACTGAGTCATCTATTAGGGAATCTCTTAACCTACCAGATAATGAAGTGATTGTGTGTCTTGAAAATGCCGCCATTTTCAAAGGTTTGAAAAAAATGGGGTATGAGAAGAAGAATAATAGATTAAAATTTTACAAATGTCTCTTCTCATCCCAGTGGAAATTCTTGATTCATACTCTCTTACATTGTTTGAGTCCTAAAACAACAGGTTGGAATGAGTTTGGTACCACCATGGCATCAGCAGTGATATGCCTTGCTAAAGGAAAACCTTTCAATTTTTCAAAAATGATTTTGGAGGGTATGATCAAGACCTTGGCTGATGATGGTACTTCTATATTATATCCAAGGTTTTTGCAACTTATTATTCAAAAATAGTTGACTACCTTTAAAAGACATAAAGGAACTTATGCTACCCCCTCACTACAAAAGAAAGTATTTCCAAATCTGAAAAATAATGGCAAGGATTTTTCAGGAAAGGTTACACCGATTTTTCCACATATGGTGAACCTTCCACAAAAAAAGGGTGAGGATGTCATGGGTGTGGGGCAGGCCAGTGGTAACATACATGAGAGTGAGTATACACTCGTTGATTCACCTCTCAGGGAAGGTAACACATCCAGAAGTGATGAGGGTAGTTCTGAAACACATGAATTGATGGATACTGGTGAGAATAGAATGAAACTTATATAGGATTTGAAGGCTTGTTGTACCCAGTTAGAAGAGGATGTTCTTTGCCTCCAAAAGCGCTTAACAAAAAATGGTGCAAAGATTAAAAGGTTGAAGCTGAGAGTTCGATATTTGGAAGGTCGAAAGAGGTCAAGAAAAGCTCAGTTCAGAAGGTTGAAGAAGGTGGGCACAACACACAGGGTGAGTTCTTCTAAGGCTACTAGTTTGAAGGATGTTCCCAAACAGGTAAGAAATGAAAGCAGAGTCTCAGGGGAGGAAACAACAAATGCTGAAGGTGCTTGTGCTGATATGCATGTGGATATGGATATTGGGGTTGATAGTGATGATAATGTGGATGATGATTATTTTGTTGCTGACAAGGGGGTTTATGAGGCGGTTTTGGAAAATGTAAATAAAGAGCAGGTAGTGGAAACTAATACTAGTTTGGGAGAAACTGCTGCTGCTAGTAATGTTGAAGAAATGGCTAAGGTGGTACAACAAGATGTTTCTGCTGCTACAACAAATCAAGTTTCTACTGCTGAAGTTGCTACAGGTGAAGAGGTTGCAAAGAGAGTTGATGAAGCTGAAATAGCTAACTTTATGGATGAGAAGAGGAGAGATAAAGTGTCTAAATTTGAAACAGATGAGCAAGTAAAATTCAGAATTGAAGAAGAAGAGAAAAAAAGAGCTCATGAAGAGCAAATGCAAGCTTTTATTGATGCGGATGAAGTTCTACAGGCTAGAATTAAAGAACTTTACACATATGAGACTGTAAATGGGGAAGACATAGTACAAAGACTTGCTGATTTGATAAATGAAAGATATAAAGAATTAGTTATGGAGGACCTAATTAAGTCAATGAATCAACGTCAAAGTCAGAAGAGGAAAAGAAATCCCATAAGGTCTCAGCTCATCAGTGAAATGAAGATATACATACAACATAAAGGCGAGTATAAAGCTTCTGACCTCAGGAGAATGACATATGAACAAATTGAACGTCTATACTACCGAATCAAGAAATATGTTGAAAACTTTATCCCCATGTGTACAGAAGAAACACCATTAAAGAAACAAAAGATCATTGAAGACAAACCTGCTGAGAAGAAGAATGATTTACAAAGAAAAGAAGACAGCTCTTCTCATGATCAGATGATGGTGATTGTTCCTGAAACATTATATGTTGATCCTATTCAAGCTAGACATCCAATCATGGACTGGGAGATTTACCAAGATAAATTTGGAAAGGCTTGGAAGATAATCAGGGCTGGTGGAGGATCAACAGTGTACAAAAGGTTTGAGGATTTGATAAGAACAATTGACAGAGTAGACTTAGACAGATTATGGGAGTTGGTTCAAGAAAGAATCAAAACAGTCAAGAAGCTAGATGCAAAAGAGCAAGATTTGTGGGTTGAATTACATAGGTTATATAAACCTGATCCAACTGATATCTATTGGAACTTCCCATGCCATCATTTCTCAAATTCATGGAAGTTTTATGATAGCTGCAATGTACATCACTTATCAACACAAGGTGGACTTGATGTTTTTATGCTTGCAGAAAAAGAATATCCTTTGCCTGCTAGTTTACTTGCTGTGATGACATCTACAAAGATCATATGTGAAGAACGTAAAGAGGTAGTTAAAGATCTCATTGAAAGAATTCATGCTCAGTATAAGAGAGCATTGTATGATGTGAAGAAAACAAGCTGATAATTAGGTGTTTGGAGGTAGCAGGGGGTACGTACTTTAGCTTCTCTGTTTTCATTATGTTGTAAAAAACCTTTTGGTAAGTACTATATAATTCACCTTAACAAATCTGTAAACTGTATACATTGATAAAACTAGTGGAAGCGTATTTTCTACATCATACGGGTTTATTTCAAACATCCCGTGAAAATACTAAACTTTGCAAAAATACATAACAATGACCCTTTAAACTTGGTAAAGAAGTTGGTTCTTGATTTAGGGGCATTCCAAACTGATAACAAATGATGGAAATGAGAAGCTCGTTACCTAACCCGCGAGCTACACCATTTTAACCCATTACACCCCATTTAGCATGTACATGGTCTCATCTTGCATACCTACAAAAATATAAACTGATAACGGTAAGTCTATAAGACTTAGTGAGATAACAGAACTGTATTAAATCATAACTGAACATAAGCATGATGCTGAATAAGTATATATAGTACTATTCTGACTACATGAATCATAATATTGACTAAGTGCATAAGCACGACACTAACTGATTAAATACATGATACACCATGTTACTGACTGAGTACATAAGCATACTGAGTGTGTAAAACACATACTTAACTGAGTGCATAAGCACATATTGGCTGAGTACTTATAGTACTATACTGGCTGAGTGCATAAGCACATACTGGCTGAGTACTTATAGTACTATACTGGCTGAGTGCATAAGCACATACTGACTGAATACATAGCTGATGAGCCATATAAACATGTTAATCATCCATACAGGATGTCTGAGTTTCGATTTTGGAACATTTACTATTCTAAGGCTCGATTCTCCACTAAGGAGGTCTAAGTTCCAACTTTGTTAGGAACACATGTGTGATCACATAACTGACTATATACTTGTAGAATGACATGCATATATAAACGCATTGCAGGCCAAAAGTGCATAAAGCACCTTGCACACATTACTAAACGCATATAACATTCATATATAAATTAAGATTAAGCTAAATACTTGTGCTTGACTACAACATGATACTAAGTTGAGCTGGAGCTGAGACCAAGCTGAATATAGAAACTGAGCAATAATATGGTCATGAGGTTTAACTATGACATGATACTAAAATTGAATTAATTACTAAAATTATACTATAACATAACACAAGGGTGAGATATAACTTAATATACTACAGCTGTACTATAATATAAAGCTGAACTACTATAAGTATAATGTTGAGATCGCTATCGCTATGGCATATACTGAGGTTGAGCCATGACATACTACTGAATAAGACCAATCAAGTCTACTTTATACCAATCAGGTCTACTTTATACTGAATATGGCCAAACAGGTCAACATGATAATGAATATGACCAAACAGGTCAACATAACAGTTAATATGACAAACAGATCAACATGACAGTTGAATATGACCAAATGGATCAACATGACATTTAATATGACGAATCAGGTCAACTTGATGCTTAATACGACCAAACGGGTCAACTTGTGCTTAATATGACCAAATGGGTCAACTTGGGTCAACTTGATGCTTAATATGACCAAACATGTCAACATGATACTGAATATGACCCAACGGGTCAACTTGATACTAAATTTGACCAACAGGTCAATATGATAGTTAATATGACCCAACGGGGTCAACTTGATACTTTATATGACTAAAAAGGTCAACATGATACTTAATATAACCCAACGGGTCAACTTGATACTTAATATGACCTCACGAGTCAACATGATACATAACTTACATAGTACTTGAGATATAGCAAGGCATATATATAAAACACGCTTAATCTACTACTGCCATTACAATAGTCACTACTGCTATTACAACTCTGTTGTTTGTGTAACTCAATGTGACTAATATCAAGGTTAATGATAACTGAGTTCACATTTTGCTATAAATAATAGTCACATGAAATTCACAATGTAACTATTTTGAATGTATTGGTCACATATAATACCCTTATAACGTGGCAATAATCATGATTTAGATACACATTTGTGATATGGTGTGACTATTGTAAAGCCTATAGTCACATGATCGTGCTACAATTAAATGTGACTATACACATTAGGTTGTGGCAAGCAAACACACACTAGACTTTAGACACGCATATTAACTTACGTGACCTTATGTATCAAATTTTGGTTACACTTAATCATGTATGTTTATGGTTTAGTGTGACCATATATGACATTTGGTCACACTCTTCAAGAGTGTGACATATATTTGTCACTTTTAAATGCATATCGTGACTAACGCTTCAAACTTACTTTTCAGTTGTCACACATTTCGCATTCATATGTGGCTAAATATTCAGCAAAGATTAGCAGTCACGTTTAAATAATGTGTGACAAACTTGGCTATATAATTTAGACACATACAGAATTACTTCATGTGACCATATATGGATTTTGGTCACACTGTTCAATTGTATGACATATATTTGTCACATACGTATATATATAGTGTGACTAATGTCTCAAACTCATTTTTATCTGTCACACGTACCAAATTATAAGTGACTAAATAATCCATTTTTTTTTCCAGTTACCTCTAGTTACATAAATATTCAAATGTGTGATAATAGAATTCCGAAATGGTCACACAAGTCGGATCAAGTGTGGCTGTTTATTTTATTATGGCACATTTAGTCACGTATAAATGTTACAGTGTGACATTTCAAAATCAACCATGCGTGACCAATAGAACTTTTTGTACTAGTGGATGGTCATTTCTATGATCATCTTATATGCTTGAATGAATCTATTTTTGTTTGCCTAATTCTTGCTTTGCATATATGTATCTTGTTCTCTTCACATATTTTTTGTAGCCAAGCATTCCATAGCTCGTTTCCTTGGTTCTCTCAAATGAGGGGGAGCACACATCAAGGGGGAGCTTTCTACCCGTTTAACTTCTTTTATGAAGCTTAATCGGAATAACCTTTTTGATTTTACAAAAAGGAGGAGAAGAGAATATGAAACTCTAAATACTTGTCTAAAAATTAATTTTTAGACTTAATGAATTTAAGGTTTTGTAATCATCAAAAGGGGGAGACTGTTGACATAAATAATGCCTAAAAACATTGTTAACATTCACTGACATCTTTATGTTTTGATAATAACAAAATGTAAATTCATTGAACTAAAAATTATGACGTAAACAAGTATTTAGCGATAAATATCTCACTTTATATCCAAATCACTTAAGGTATGAATAAACAAAGTGTTTATTGCATTCTATGATCAAAGGAAATTTTTCTCAATCACTAGACTTTTTATAGAATGTCACAAACATTTTATATCTTTTACAAAATCATTTTTGGAATTAAAAGAATATGTTTAAATCATTATAAATATATGAATTCAAATTTTTAACCAAAAATGGCAAATATAATCCAGAAAAACCTTCCCCACAAAATGACAAATAAGTCCAACATTCTGGAGGGGCGACCCCATTAATTCCTTAGGCGGCCCCCTTAATAATTAAGGGGACCGACCCCTAGTTAAGGGGACCGTCACGCTCCAGAACAGTATTTTTCTGTGCTATAAATACTGGTTCATTTCACACAATTTTCTGACCATTTGCACCCCAAAACTTTCTGATCTAAATCCCCATTTCCATTTCCTATAATCCTTTGATCATATATACATTAATCTTTGTTTCAATGTGATCCTAGTCTCATCCTTTCAAGTGCAAGAGAAGAATACTTCAATCCACCAAGACAAGAAGTATTACAACTTGTTGTGACCTCCACATCCAAGTTGTTAGAGCATCATTCATTATATTCATTTCTTTGTGTAATTAGTTGTAAATATTTGGTAGAACATAGATTAGCAAGATGTGTAGATAGAAAGATTTTGGAAAGATAGTTGTGAAGTAGATAGTTGTGAAGATAGATAGGTGTGAAGAAGTAGTGTTGTAATCAAGTTGAGACTAGGTGTGAAGAAGTTGTGTAGAAGGTGTGATTAAGGTGTGACGTAGTTGTGGTGTGAATATTGGTGTGTAAGGTTTTCTCCGACATAAGGGAGTTTGTTGACATAGTGAAGAAAACTCTCGAGTTAGGTGCTTGGGGAGTGGAGTAGGGCAAGGAAGGTGTCCTTGTAGCCGAACCACTATAAGTCTCTTGTCTCGCGGTTCGATCTTTCCATCTCTCATTTATTTATTTACTTACATTATAATTGCTATAGTATACATATCTATATTGTTATTTATATTGTGCAAGACTTGAGTTCACATAATATTGAATCTACATTTTTGAAAGTAAACAAAACACATAAACAAAATTATTTGATAATATATTAAAAAGACAGAAAACTATTCAACCCCGCCCCTTCTAGTTTTCCACAGAGTAGTGTCTTATTGAATGAGATCAATGAAGTCTGTTTATAATGGAATGATAGTTATCTTAGGCCTTTTGTTTGAGAGAGACAATGAGGTTGAGGGAGAGCCCATTGTAGGAGATGAAAAGGAGTTAAAGTTATTGAAGTTGAAGATGAAGAAGGAGTGTTTAAATAATCAAGGATTATTGTGATTTGGCCAAAGCATGCATTAGGAAGATTTTAGCACATAAATATGTTTAACTAAACATGGAAATGGTGGTAATAATCATGCAATAGGTTTAGGATTGCAGAAAGGAAGAAAACAGTGCAAAATCCGTGACCTACACTGGACGGTCCTTTAAACATGGACAGTCCTTTATTGATAATGGACCACCACCTAGAAAAGGGATCGTCGCTAGTGAGTTTCTAGGTTTTTGCCCTGTTTTTCATTTATGCAATCTGTAAGTATCTATATATCAGCAAAATCATATAGAGCTATATCTTAGGTAAAAATTTAATGTACAATAATGCTATTAAGAAGAATGCATTTAACATGTTATAAAGCAATTAATACAAGCATGTTCAAAAGGTAAACATCAAATTTGTCATAATTTAACTAAGTCAAATATCAAGCATGCGTTTAAAGATTAAAACATTCAAATCAAAACATAAGCTACCAAGTTTCAATCATAATATGAATGCATAAGGAACAAATAGTGAAGAAGGCAATTATCCCATCCTAAGTAGAAAGCCTACATTTGTGGTGTTGTTTTTTTTAGGATGATTTTGACTTGTTCTCATTGCATTACACTTTTAAATTTAGCTTGTTCCTCTTCCTCGAGTGTTGGATCATCATAAAAATCATAATCGACGGAGGATGAGGAGATGAAAATGGACGAGATGTGGGACTCATTAATGGGTTCCATGACCAGATTGAAGAGTGAGTATTAAGGACCACAAAGGTATGGGTGGAAGTTCATGAGGTAGTGTTAGAGACGAGTTAGGAGCATCCTATAGGGTATCAGTTTGTTTTTGATACCCTTGAGATGTACAATTCGCTTAGCGAAGAAGTAGGTGAGATTGTAGGGTTGTTGGGTGTGCAAACAGTACATCATATGAGTACAACACATCGAAAGTTGCTCGCAAATCCCTTTAAGACTGAGAGCATTTTCCTTTAGGGTGACTGCCCAGGGAACCAGTTCATGACGAACCTCTGCCAAACGAATTTTCATTAGATCAAGGAAAGGGATGTATCTATGTGTACGAAGGAGTTTGGTGAGTTAAATTGGAGGGGGGGGGGTACACTGGTACAAAAAGTTGTATTGGTCACGCCAAAAATGTGTGACGATATGCATATAGTCACACACATTTTTTTCATTGTGTGTCCTAAAGGTCCCGCCACCGTAGGTGGCATATGGTCACATGGTTGAGTTCGTGGCCTTTTCCATTGAAAAAGAGTGACGAAAACCCCGAATATGTGTGACAAATTAGGCACAAGTTTTGTTTGATTAGTCATTATCAGTGACCGTAAACACTTTATAGTCATGCGAATGTTTTTTGAGAGTAACTATTTTTCAACCTTTGGCCGCATAAATATATAATATATGTGACATTTGAGATGATTCTTTCTAGTAAATGTATATTTTGTGTGACTATTTCCCGTCATGTGGCCACATGAATATACAATAAATGTGACGTTTGTGATGATTTAGTCACACAATGGGTGTTGTTTTTTTGGAGTTAGTCACATACAATTTAACACAAAGTGGCCAAAAGTGTAAATAAGTGTGACCATATGCTGTTTAAAGTGAAGAAATGTGTATTTTGTGTGACTATTGATCATCCAATGGCCGCGTGAATTTTATATTTGTGTGGCATTTTGTAATATTTAGTCACACAAAGCATGTTTGTTTTGGGTATTTAGTCACATACCATTAATCAAACAGTGGCCAAAAGTATAAATAAGTGTGACCATATGCTGTTTAAAGTGAAGAAATGTGTATTTTGTGTGAAATTTGATCATCCAATGGCTACATGAATTTTATGTTTGTGTATCCTTTTGTAATATTTAGTCACACAAAGCATGTTTTTTTTGGGTATTTAGTCACATACCATTAAGCAAACAGTGGCCAAAAAGTATTAATAAGTGTGACCATATGCTGTTTAAAGTGAAGAAATGTGTATTTTGTGTGACTATTGATCATCCAATGGCCACGTGAATTTTATGTTTGTGTGGCCTTTTGTAATATTTAGTCACACAAAGCATGTTTGTTTTGGGTATTTAGTCACATACCATTAATCAAACAGTGGCCAAAAGTGTAAATAAGTGTGACCATATGCTGTTTAAAGTGAAGAAATGTGTATTTTGTGTGACTATAGATCATCCAATGGCCACGTGAATTTTATGTTTGTGTGGCCTTCGGTAATATTTAGTCACACAACGACTAAAGCAAACAGTGACCAAAAGTGTTAATAAGTGTGACTATATGCATCTTTTAGTCACATTTAAAAAATCAATATATATCAAAACAATTCAAATATATATCAAAACAAATTGAAATACAATAAAATTGGAATGTATATAACTGAACAAAATATAAAATTGGACATCCTTTTATACACCAAGGAGTCCTAGTCGGCTTACAATAGTTTCTTTATAAGTATCTATAATCTTTTCCATAAGCAAGTAGCAACTTCGAGCGGTCTTAATCTCTGAGCAGTACCAACTTTAACTAGCAGTAGTAACTTTTGTACTAGCAGTAGTGAATACTTGGCACATTTTCTTTGAAGTTCATGAGCTGCACTAAATCCATCTAAGCAATATTAACACAAACATGATCAGCAGAAATTCAAACAACATTATGAAGACTTTTAATCCAAAACAATGAACATACTAATAAAATTTCCAGTTAAACTTACAAGTTTTTCTCCCATTGATCTAATCTCATCATCTGGATATAAAAGTCTTGAAAATGTAGGCTGGTGCATATCAACACATCATGATGAGAGCAGAACTAGAACATGTCAAAGCTCACAACATAACAGAACTAGATGAGCCACTGGTTCAACTATATGCACAAACATGATAGGAGAGTTAATACTAGTACCATGTTAGTACTGCTGGAGCAGAGTTACTACTGCTAATACTAGTACCATATATATAAAACAGAATGTATATAAATGAAGCAAATATATATACAATTGTATTTCAAATTTAATAAAAATCGAATGTATATAAATGAAGCAAATATATATCAAAATTGTAATGTCGTATATAATCAAATACTCAACTATCATAAGTTAAAACCTGTTGACTCTTCGCCGCCTTAGCTTGCTTTTGCAAGGTTTCACTAGAGACCAAATGTTTTCGCTTCGTTGGTACTAATTTTAGTCCAGTATTTTGTTCACTAATATTTGGTATCATAGTTGGTGGTGTAACCTGTAGAACCGGTTTGTCGTGGCTTAAGCATTTTCGTATGTCTGATAGTTTTAACAGGTTCCTATATGTATATATAAAACACGGTACGTTAGTCATGTACGTAAAACTAAAAAAATCAAAGGTGGATGTTTTATTACTTACCACTGTTTCCATTAATGGTACGTTTTCCAAAGTTTCAATGGACATTGGAGTGGTCACCTGCAATATAAATTAAGAAATACAATGGTGTTATCATTAGAAAATGAAATTGTTAACAACATAAAAAATGGCTTACACCTGAGTCTAATGGCAGTTTCTTTCTGCAAAAAAAATATGGGAAATGTAAGAAACCAAGGCACTAATAACACTGCATAATATAAGATTTGCCAACCATGAAATAGTAAAAATATACATGGGTTGGCTTTGGTGACTGAGATGGAGCATACCCACGCCTCAAAAATGAAGTGTGCCAGAAAATCCAGCTGAGGGAATTTTTAGCCAGGCATCCCATGTATCATCCTCACCCGTGAAAATAGCATGTAGCCCCTGCAAGAAACAAGTAACGTGATTAATGCTAACATAAAAGACGACAACATTAGATGTCCCAAATATAAGTTTAGCCTCAAAAAAAAAAAAAAAAAAAAAAAAAAAAAAAAAAAAAAAAAAAACACGGGTTGCATATCAACTCGGGCAACAAATAATATACAATTGGTTGCAATTTTATGCAGTGCCAAACGTGGAACGAATAAATGTCAAACACATTACCAAGCAAGCAAATCACTAACATTTGGTACAAATGAAACAGTTTGACAAAAAGCAGCCATATTTGAGTTAATTTCCTATATAACAGATGTTATGTTAATCTTTTGATAGATAACTTACGCAACCACGATAAGCAAACTCCAACTGTTCAGCAACATCCTCCCGGAGTGGAAACCAATCAAGTCTCCCTTTACGAGCAAAACAGTGGCCTCTTAGAACACGTCGATTGTCTCCATTCCAATAAACAGGAAAACTATGTCGTCTTAATAAGTCTACCTGCAACGATTACCACCACACGAATTTATAATCAAAAACATGTTTTAGGCTAGTTTAATCCACGAAAATCAATGTAAATCATTTTATATTCGATTACACATTTAATAAAATATAAATTAAATATGTGTTTGAGCATACCCATGAACAGAGTAGGATAGGTGAGATGAGGGTGATGATGGCTCGACTGTGATGGTGGTGGATGTGGTGGTTATCTCGAACCAAACAACCGAAGCAAACAAACTCTCCCATACAGTTCCCTTGTCTTGATGACGGTGATGGCATAGAGGAGCGATGGTTGGTGGAACCACGGCGAGATAAGGCGGTGAAGTTTGGTGGTGGTGTGAGTCGGTTCTAGAGAAAAGGAGAATAGATGAATAGATAGAAGATAGATCTGACTAGTGTAAGTGTTAGTGTTTTGATTTTGGGGGAAAAAGGGAGGGATCTTGAGGGGGAGATTGAAATTTTTGGGGAAAAATTAGGGGCGGGATCTGACTAGTGTAAGTGTTAGTTTTTTGATTTTGGGGAAAAATGAGCTTGAAATGTTTAATGAGCTGAGCTCAATCTTATATAAGTTCGACTCGAGTTATTTTTGAGTTCTCGAGCTTGTAAGTAATATAAAATATGTTTTTTATTATTTTTTTAATTTTTAAGTGTACTAAGTGTAAATATTTATTTATGAATGTATCAAGCTTTTCGAGCTGAAGTCGAACCGAATTCAATTCTTAGGTTATATTATATTTCAATTTTAATTTGTGTCAGAAAACACATCTTTACAGATATATCGAGCTTTTTGAGTCAAGCTCAAGCTGAGTTCAAACTTTCTCGATCCCGGATAACATGATCGAGAGGGTGATGGAGGCTTGACTGTGATGGTTGTGGATGTGGTGGTTATCTTGAACCAAACAACCGAAGCAAACAAACTCTCCCATACAGTTCCCTTGTCTTGATGACGGTGATGGCGTGGAGGATCGATGGTTGGTGGAACCACGGCGAGATAAGGCGGTGAAGTTTGGCGGTGGTGTGAGTCGGTTCTTGAGAGAAGGAGAATAGATGAATAGATAGAAGATAGATCTGACTAGTGTAAGTGTTAGTGTTTTGATTTTGGGGGAAAAGGGGCGGGATCTTGAGCGGGAGAATGAAATTTTTGGGGAAAAATTAGGGGCGGATCTTGAGATCTTGAGCGCCTGATTAAAATTTTAGAGATTGAAAGCCTATCAAATGAGCTCGAAATGTTTAATGAGTTGAGCTCAATCTTATATAAGTTCGACTCGAGTTATTGTTGAGTTCTCGAGCCTGTAAGTAATATATATATATATATATATATATATATATATATATATATATATATATATATATATATATGTATATATATATATATATATATATATATATATATATAAATTCTAAGTGTACTAAGTGTAAATATTTATTTATGAATGTATCAAGCTTTTCAAGCTGAAGTCGAACCGAATTCAATTCTTAGGTTATATTATATTTTCAATTTTAATTTGTGTCAGAAAACACATCTTTACAGATAAATCAAGCTTTTCGAGTCAAGCTCAAGCCGAGTTCAAACTTTCTCGATCCCAGATAACATGATCGAGAGGGTGATATATGGAGGCTTGACTGTGATGGTGGTGAGCTCAACCTTTAATGAGTTTGACTCGAGTTATTGTTGAGTTCTCGAGCTTGTAAGTAATATAAAATATGTTTTCATCCTAAAAATCCTGCAAAACATTCATTGTGACTCGATACACACATTTGACTCAAACAAGTACTAATGAGCTAAGGTAGGCATGCAAGTTCAGGTATCTGATTTTACAAGGAAACTGCATGTTAAAGAGCGAGACTATTAAGAAAATGACATTATAACTAGTAGGATCTTACGATCCCGATCCGATCATACGATCATGATCTTGCAAAGATGAAAACGATCCTAGGTAGGATCTGATCCCGATCTTGAAAACCTTGCATCTTACCATATGTACTCTTTGGACCATTTTTTAAATACAAGATACACTAAAATACAAATGTACGTACCTTTAGTACTGTTAGTTTTTAAACTTTTAATACTTTTAGTTTTTATACTTTTAATCATTTTAAACTTATCTATACATCTTATAATGCATCTTTGACTCTCTCTCTTCCAATTTTTTAAAATTTTCATTTATACATTTTAAGTAAATACAACAAATTAAGCTATATGTACAATCAATTTAAGCATTAGCACCTACACACATTGACTGGTCAACACTTATAATTAATATATATAACATTTAAAACACCTTTTCAATTAAAAGTATCATTTATAAACCACAATGTACAAACAAATCAAGCTGCTAAACACTCTCTTCATAAAATTTATAAGACATTTTATGCCTAATTTTTTTTATAAGTGGACTTGGTCACTCAGATAATATATCATTTTCTCATAATTTCAATAGTTTATCATGCATCTAAAAATATTTTCGCTATCTGTAAAGTAATTTTCATCGTAAATAAATACTACTAGTAATATATAGAGCGTTCGCCAAAATTTTAAATACAGGGTACCTCCCGCCGCAACGCGCGTGTGCCCCGCTAGTAATATATAACATATGCAAAGCTTATCAAACACACATCACTTATAATATATAATATTTACAAAGCTTATCAAACACACTTCACACACTTCAACACATACTTAATACTCTATCTTACACTCACACACAGCTATGCCTTGTTCTTTCTTTCTCTATCTTACTACTACACCCTAAGTTTGACCCTAAGTTAGATCGGAAACATATGGTAACATACTTAGCTCGCTTCTATATTGACCCTAAGTTTGAAAGATGATTTGGTTTATCTGATTATTTATTTATTTTTTTTGGTTTATCTGATTATTTCATTGTTTGTGTTTATTTAATTAGTGTTATTTAGTGTTAGGGTTTATGTATGATCTGTATATTTGTGTTTTTTATTGTTAGGGTTTATCGTTGTTTTTTAGTTTTAGTGCGAATATTTAGGCTAAAACATCCAAGTATCAAAGATGCAAGAAGTATCAAGGATCGGTGAACCGATACCACTTTCAAGTATGAACATAAACTTGTTCTGGTGTTGTTCATCCATTATTGATTCATCTTTGTTCTTTGTCAAGGATGGGTGAACCGATACCACTTTCAAGTATGAACATAATATGTATGGATCTGTATCAAAGATGGAAGAAGTATCAGTGATGGATGAAAAGACACCACTTTCAAGTATGAATATAAACTTGTTCTGGTGTTTCATCCATTACTGATACATCTTTTCTCTTTGCCAAAATACAAAAACAATGAAAATATTTTATCTTAGGATTAGGTTGAAGTACAATAAACATATCAAGAACTTACAGAGTTTTTTCATGTATTTAGTTACAATGAAAATATTTTCATTGCATTGTTGATATAAATTTAATATGATTTCATTGATTCATGATTAGCTCTCTAATGTCGTAGGACCTACATAACTAATATGTATGTTCGTCACATTTAAGTGAGCAATATAAATGATAGTAAGAATTTGGTTGCTAAGAACTTAAAGCTCAATTATTAGGGCAGATCTATCTAACGATGTAGATGGGTTCCATCGCTTTTATTGGACACCATTTCTAACGAAGTTTAATCTTGATTATTGAAAGAACCAAAACTGATAATCAAGATCAAACACCAAACATTAGAAAACGGGGTCCAATTAAAGCGTTGGAACCCATCTACATCGTTAGATAGATCTGGCCTGATCATTGAGACGTCTTCAATGCGATAATGATATAGTGTGTATTTTTCATGACATGCCACACTCCTTCATTATCGCATTCAAGATGAGTGATGTTACTTAGACTCTATTCTTTACTCAACATTTCTAGATTGTTTGTATCACTCTGTTTGCTTTATATATATGTATGATGTATTTTTGATATGTAGGAAGTGAGTTTGTAAAACTTCGAGTCTGGAATTTCAACATAACTTTACATATCTGGTATAAGAATTATGTTGCATTTGTATTGAGAGAATAAGGAAGAAAAGTGGCGGATGTTGGTGGGTTACAAATTCAAGGCTGAATGATATGTTGTTGTTGGCTAGGGTAGAAAGGATGGTAGTTCATTGCATTGTTATTATAAGTTTAATGTGATTTCATTCATGCACGATTAGCTCTCTAATGTCATAGAATCTACATAATTAGTATGTATGTTCGTCACATCTAATTGAGCAATATAAATGATAGTAAGAATCTGTTTTCTAATAACTTAAAGCTCAATATTAGGGCAAATCTATCTAAAGTTGTTGAACGGTTCCATTACTTAATTTGGAAAACCTCTACTACCGTTATTAGACGGTGTCCAAAAAACAAAGCAATGGAACCTTTCTGCAACTTTAGATAGATCTGGCCTGATCATTGAGACGTCTTCAATGCGATGATGATAGAGTGTGTATTGTTCATGACAGGCCACACTCCTTCATCATCGCATTCAAGATGAGTGATGTTACTTAGACTCTATTCTTTACTTAACATTTCTAGATTGTTTGTATCACTCTGTTTGCATTCCATTTTTTTTATGATCTAAATGAGTCTGTAATTTCAACATACCTTTCCATTCTAAGCTCCCATGCAGTTCCTTTTATTTTTTCAACAATCTAGCAATGCGGCTAGTGCAGTCCTTTGCTCAATGGGAGTTGAAACGATAAAAGGAGCTGTAGCGGGAACTTAGAAGGGTTATGTATGTTGGTTTCAACATACCTTTCCATTCTGAGTTCCCATACAATTCCTTTTGTTTTTTCAACAATCTAGCAATACGGCTGGTGCAGTCCTTTGCTCAAAGGGAGTTGAAACGACAAAAGGAGCTGTATCGGGAACTTAGAAGGGTTACGTATGTTGGTTTATTGCATTCCATTCTTTTTTATGATCTAAAACCAACCATCCACCAAGTAATGTGGCCATTGGAGTTCCAAGAACCAAGGTTGTTTCAAATACACTCTGAATTGCAACATTATCTTTTATTTCATTTACACTATATTTTTTAAAATTTTAATATATTTTTTTTATTTTGTGGAAAACTAGAAGGGGGGGGGGGGGGGGGTTGAATAGTTTTCCCTTCTTTTTCATTTTATTCAATTATTTGTTTGGAAAACCTTTAATTAGAGTTTAGTATAAAAACACCATATAATCAATATGATCAATTATATACGTAAGCTTTTGGAAAAACTTAGTTTTATGAATGGAGCTTTGGTCGGTCTTTGTGTGAATACGTTTTCCTTTTAAAATTTTAAAACGTTTTATATCAAATTATCTATCAAGTTAAACTTAATATGAGAAGTATGAATAATAATCTATTTGACCATATCATATAATTATACACACAATCACAATATTAACTTCTATGTACAACACAGTCAATCATCACAACTATATAAGCAACAACTAAGACATATAGGCAAGCATAAATGTAAAGCGATAAATGCAAGAATAAATGAAAAGAGATAAGAGAAAGGAAATGCAAACCGGACACGATGATTTATAGTGGTTCGGCTATAAGGACACCTTCCTTGCCCTACTCCACTCCTCGAGTCACCTACTCGAGAGTTTTCTCACAACTAAACAAGCTCCATTTTGGCGGAGAAAACCGTACACAACTTTTGCTTACACTATTTAACGACACTAAGCTAAATGTCGAGTTCTAATAGTAGCTAGAACCAATCTCACAACACTACTTCGATCACTACACAACTTCTACACGACTTCACGACTTCACGACTTCTTCATGGCTTCACGACTTCACGACTTCTTCATGGCTTCACGACTTCACGACTTCTTCACTACTTCACAACTTCTTCTATACTCCACTACATATTCACACATCTACTTCTTCACAACTTCATGACTTCTCCACACTACTACTTTTTCCCACTACTTCTTACTCACTCATAAATCACTACTAAGTAAGATCATCTTGATCTACTTATTACATATACATAACTCACAACATCAAATAAACACTAACTAGATCCTAATACATCTTTGGCTTTATGATAGGGAGGATTCTTCTCTTGCACTTTGAGTGGTGAAGGATTGGATCACTTGAAACAAAGACTTATAATCTTATGATCAAAGGATTTAGAAGGATGTTTTGAAGGGATTGGGACTGAATATTTTCGTGCAAAAGGTGAGAAAATTCTGTGGGATGAACCAGTATTTATAGGGAGAATAATATTGTTTGGGATTGTGGCCGGTCCCCTTAATTGGGTGCCGGTCCCCTTAATAATTAAGGGGACCGCCTAGTATAATTAAGGGGGTCGCCTAAGAAAAAAAATATTTTTTCTTCAGATTTTTTGTCTTTTTGTGGGGGAGGTTTTTCCTGAAGAATGTAGCCGTTTTTTGGGTTGAAATTTGAATTCAAAATACTTATTTTGAATAAAACATTTCTTATAAATACAAAAATGTTTTGTATAAGTTTAAAAATATTTGTCCCACTTTAATAAAATGTAAGGTTTGTAAAAATAAAAATTCCTTTGATCATAAAATGCATTAGACACTTTGTTTATTCATACCTTAAGTGATATGGATGCTAAAGCAAATATTTACGACTAAATACTTGTTTACATCATAATTTGTAGTTCAATGAGTTTACGTTTTGTGATTATCAAAACATAGAGATATCGATATATGTTAATAATGTTTTTAGGCATTATTTATATCAACAATCTCCCCCTTTTTGATGATTACAAAACCTAAACTCATCAAGTCTAAAAATTAATTTTTGGACATGTATTTAGTGAGTTTATATTCACTTCTCCCCCTTTTTGTAGAATCAAAAAGGTTATGCCGACTAGCTTTATAAATGAAGTTAGACGGGATGAAAGCTCCCCCTTGATGTGTGCTCCCCCTCATTCGATGGCACCAAGGGATCGAGATATGGAATGCTCGCAAAAGAATATTAGAAGCACAAGCATATATAGAAGAATATGCAATATACGAATAACAAGCATAGCAAACAAATATTAAGGATACATAACAATTAATTCAAGAGATTATGTTAAAGATCCTAATTTGCCAAAGAGAGCCATCGGACTTGCTTGTAACAAAAGGTTGGTTGATTCGTATTTGGAAGTGAAAAACACAAGCATATAGTATGCTTAGATGGTTGATGATGGAGTGTTTGGAATGAAGATGGTTTAGTTAGGGTGAGGTTGTTGGATTAATGGAGGTATATGTTTGGGTCATGAATGTTGGAGACTTTGGTTGTGGAGAGTTTGTAGTGGAAGAGGTTGATTAAGGTTTTGGATGTTGTTCAAGTGAGGGTATTGGATGTGATCTAGTGAGAAGATATTCAATCCAAGTGAAGTGTTCATTGAATGCAATGGTTTTTAGGAGAAAGATGCAACAAGGTCAATTGTTGACATGCTTCTCAAGTTGATTTATGTTGTGTGGTGATGAGGGTGATCTAGATGAAGGTGGATCCAAATTGCGTTGAGCAAGATGTAAGGCTAAAAGAGCACTAAGCTCATGGGATTCTTTTAGCGCCTCAAGGAACATTAAGTGTTCGAAGGAAGGTGATGGTGGTGGAGCATTGATAGTTGTCTTGGGTGAGGGTTTGAACATGCAACATAGGAATGGCATGTGAAGTTGTAGGATGTGGTGGTGTAGACATGTTTGAGCTTGGGTAATCATGAAAACATGATATGGGTGGAAGAGATGCTTCATGAGTGGATGGTGTTTTTGTTGAATGAGCAACATGTAAAGTGTTGGTAATGAGGTTAGGATTATTGTTTTGGGATTGTGCATGCTCATCATAAGAAGGAGCATTAATGGAAGCACGAATGGATGATTTGAATGGATCATTTGTGTGAGAGTGAGGTTTAGGTGTTGGTTGATTATTAACAACATCGCTTGAGTTGTGAAAAGATTATGAGGTTTGAGTGTAATGTAGAAGGATATGGGTGAGTAAAGGTTTTTGATATGTAATGTTGGTGAGAAGGAGAGTGAGGTGTTAGGTATGTAATGTTGAAGACATAGGAGGAATTTGGTGTTGGATGTTTGACAACATCATTTGGTTTGACGGGCTTTTAATGGAAGTTAGGCTTTCTTCTCCAAACGGGTTATTTGGTGGTTTTGGTTTAATGGGAGAGGTCATGAAGAGATGAGTATAGATTAAGAGGAATGAGAGTGTTTATAATGTAGGATTGGTGGGATTAAGGATGTATAAATTTTGATAGAGGGTTTAGGATAAAATAGGTTTATGAATTTTGGGAAGTGTAGGATGAAATGGGCTAAAAAGTAAAAAAAGGAAATAACACCTTCGACCATCAGATGGTCGGTACCCTTAATTGGAGGCCGGTCCCCTTAATAATTAAGGGGTCGACCTTATGATTTAAGGGGGCCGCCCATCTGGTGATTCCCAGATTGCCAGAAAAGGGTTTTTGGTAGTGAATTGCAGAAAGGTTGTGTTTTTGGTTTCAAACAAGTCCAACTCTTTGAGGCAATTAAGCATATACTAATTATGTAGGCAATTATGTAGCCAATGCATGTTAATCAAAGAGATTAAGTAAACAAGCAATTTCATCTAGCATGTAAACATACTCATCAAGCAAGTAAAATATAAGTGCTAGGAAACAATAAGCAACATCAAGTATTTCATAACTACATAACTAGGAGGATTAATCCTAATGTGTATCAATGTGCAATAAGTGGGTAGTTATGATAGCATGGATTTCTAGACTTGTTACAAACAAAGTCTTAATGAACAAACCATGGTCCTCTTGATTTGATTTAGTTCACTTATAAGTGTCATTTATATAAATATAGATGACAAATATGAGATCACCATGCATGATTTTAAAAGAGACGTTTTTAGCATTATTCAACAATGTTTGAAAGTAAGTTTTCACTTAGATGTGAGAGTTATTTGAATAAAATAGATTGGGTTTTTACTTCAAAATGTGTGAATAAATGGTAAAGAATATTTTCCCAATCTTTAGTTTTGATCAAAACAAAATTGTGGATATTGATAGTGAAAACATGTTAATTAAAAGTGGGATAGTTATTTGAAAAACTATTTTCCAAAATGTGAGGTTTTTGCATATTTTTAGAGATATTAGATTTTTGACAACAAATATCATGAATCAAATATTTTAAAAAATGTTTATTAAAGATCTCATGCTCAAGAGGGTTGTTTAAGCCTATTATTATCTCATGCTATCGTTTCTACATATCCTATGATCCTAAAGGAAATGAAGACGATAATTTATATGTTAGATGCGAGAGTGTTGAATGGGGTATAACCTAACATCTATAGTTCCTTTATTTTCGCACGCTTATCTAACTTAATGCCATAAATCTAGGAATGAAAGAATCTAATAAGAAGCATAGTTCATAAAGGTAAACTAGCGTTAGGTATATATAGGAAGAGCAATTTAATCAAGTTGGAGAATGAGTATGAGACTATTACTAGTGGTGCTCAATTCAGGCTAAACACAACCATTTTTACGGGTTACACACACCCAACTTCTCACATAGAAGCAATTCAACCGTTAGGTTAAATTGAATTTCTAGTCAATAGATTCTCCAGTAGTCATTCTCTTTTTAGAAGAAATCAAGTTCCTAAATTTACCTATTGAAGATTACCAAATATGAAGTTTGCTTGATTCACTAATACTTGGCTTAATGTGACTCAAACATCATGTTTTTATGAAGGTAAATCTAGATGATATATTTTATTCACGATCCTAATAGAGACGTGTTGAATGTTTAGATAAGAGTAAACAAAAAATTTTAATCCTTTCTTCATGATTTACCGGTTGTTTGGTTTTGATGACATATTACTTGATTTAATAACCGTGCTAGACTTAAGAGTGCACCTTAGCATCTCTTGTGAAATGAATCTCATTAAGATTATTTATCTTAAATGAGTTTGTGATTCTCAAATGATATCAAAACTAGACATTAATATATTTTTTAAACAAATATTATTTTTTATGATTTTTGCCAATGTTATATATCATACTTTAACAAGTATTTGAAAAAATAAATTTTACTTGTTTAAGGATTGTGACAAGTTATTTTTCAATTCTAATAACTTATATTATTTCAAAAAAAAAATGTAGTGCATTATCTTGTAACACAACCATTCATGCTACAAAGAAAATGAAATATATAGAATATATAGTGTGAATTATTCTTAAATATGTATTTTATCTTGTGGTGATAATTTTAAGTAGTGTGAGCAAAGTTTACATATATTGTTAGTTTGCTCATGTTTGGTTTTTCGGATATGACACATTTATCCATTGCATTGCAATGTAAATTGCTTGAATATTTTGGACGAAACATCCAAATCGTCAATCCTACTTCATTGTATATTTTATAAATGTGTTTAAAATGTTATTCTAATATTTGGAACACAATTATTGGACAAGTAGATTCAATATGACATTATCAACACAAGTGTGAGTTATGATCCAATGCATACTCTTTTCATCTACAAAGGATGTAACTATTGTCATATCAATCTAGTGTGATTGAGTATGTAGATTCAAGACTATATCTTTTGTTTTTATTTGATATAATCTTGAAGCTAAACAAATAGCAATCCAATTTCTTGTCCACACTAAAAATGTGTCAATTAGATTTGATAAATATATCAACCATAATTTGAATAACGAATTGATATAATATCAAGATCTTTCTTGACCCTCACAGACACTCATTTGAAATAAATAAACATTTTGATAGTGTGTTCCATTAATCGTAAGATTATTTATTAGTGAATGATTGAAAGTTGACTTATTATTTCATGATTGTTATATGTTTTGTTTTTGTGAAATACTCTTCATTTTTACTTATTATGAACACACTTAGATTTTGAAAATACTTTTTCTTTTATATAACTATTAATGTTTTACAATGATTCAATTTCTCTTATTAAACATCTTAAGGTAAAACAAGCTAATTTATAGAAAATATTTAAGTGTGTTGTGAAGAATAGATTAAATTGTTTGAAATGTTTAGGTGACTAGATTGAACTCATTTACAAGATGTTTGAGTAACATTAAGCCATCTATACCTATATGTAATGCAAGCATATTATAACAGTCCTAACGCAAGAAATCTAGCATAAGATCTAGTTAAGTATAAATCAGAAAACTAGCTATAAACTAATAGGGCACATATGCATAGATATACACATAGCTAAACTTCAAATAGCAACAATCATTTAATATATTCAATTAAGAAAATAAAATCACAAAGAAGTTCACATAACACATAAAACACTTGTCGTCGTTTTGTGTATTATATATACCAATGTTTACTTAGCTCGATTTTATTTGAAAATAAAATAGTTTCCTCCCCATTCTATAATTTAATTAAGATCAATATTTTGAAAACATAAATACTTAATTTTTCAAAAGTATATCAACTAGGACTGCCCGACTTGAAGGAAAAGGTAAAACAAAACTTTTACGTTAAAACGAAACACAAATTTTTGACCACCGTATAGTATTTTGACTTTCTTACTTATTTAAATTTGTAATGGTTACTTGTAAGTATTTTTAAATGAAAGTAGACTCAATTACCTTTAAAACTCCGGGTGGCACGACTTTTACGGAGTTACGGTTAATTTTATATGATTTTTCAAAGTTTTCGAAAAACTGTCGAACAGACAGGCGGACCCCTTAAATAATTAAGGGGACCTCCCAGTATTTAAGGGGGTCGCCCAGACAATTAAGGGGGCCACCCATCTGGTACTCAAAATTTTATTTTTTGTAAAAAATTGTTTTCTGACTTTTCGGAAAGGTGTGTAACTTTCTGATTTTGATACCGAACATATAACACTTATTTTAAGCATAATATTATTTCGAGCTAGTATAATTAGTGTATATATCATCAACACTAATACAAGTTAATCAACAAAACACTTTTCATATTTAATCCTCCTTAACGGTAATTTGATACATGGATCGTACTCAATTTTTAAAACCATTTGTTTTGAAAATTTGAGCGACGTGGCTCTGATACCAATTGTGGAAAACTAGAAGGGAGGGGGGTTGAACAGTTTTCCCTTCTTTTTCATTTTATAAAAACTTTGTTTCAAAATGTTGATTCGAATTTATTCAATTGTTTGTTTGAAAAACCTTTAATTAGAGTTTAGTATGAAAACACCATATAATCAATATGATCAATTATATACGTAAGCTTTTGGAAAAACTTAGTTTTATGAATGTAGCTTTTGTCGGTCTTTGTGTGAATACGTTTTCCTTTTAAAATCTTAAAACGTTTTGTATCAAATTATCTATCAAGGTAAACTTAATATGAGAAGTGTGAATAATAATCTATTTGACCATATCATATAATTATATACACAATCACAATATTAACTTCTATGTACAACACAGTCAATCATCACAACTATATAAGCAACAACTAAGACATATAGGCAAGCATACATGTAAAGCGATAAATGCAAGAATAAATGAAAAGAGATAAGAGAAAGGAAATGCAAACCGGACACGATGATTTATAGTGGTTCGGCTACAAGGACACCTTCCTTGCCCTACTCCACTCCCCGAGTCACCTACTCGAGAGTTTTCTTCACAACTAAACAAGCTCCCTTTTGGTGGAGAAAACCGTACACAACTTTTGCTTACACCATTTAACGATACTAAGCTAAATGTCGAGTTCTAATAGTAGCTAGAACCAATCTCACAACACTACTTCGATCACTACACAACTTCTACACGACTTCACGACTTCATGGCTTCACGACTTCACGACTTCTTCACTACTTCACAACTTCTTCTATACTCCACTACATATTCACACATATACTTCTTCACAACTTCATGACTTCTCCACACTACTACTTTTTCCCACTACTTCTTACTCACTCATAAACTCACTACTAAGTAAGATCATCTTGATCTACTTATTACATATACATAACTCACAACATCAAATAAACACTAACTAGATCCTAATACATCTTTGGCTTTATGATAGGGAGGATTCTTCTCTTGCACTTTGAGTGGTGAAGGATTGGATCACTTGAAACAAAGACTTATAATCTTATGATCAAAGGATTTAGAAGGATGTTTTGAAGGGATTGGGACTGAATATTTTCGTGCAAAAGGTGAAAAAATTCTGTGGGATGAACCAATATTTATAGGGAGAAAAATACTGTTTGGAAGCGTGGCCGGTCCCCTTAATTGGGTGCCGGTCCCCTTAATAATTAAGAGGACCGCCTAGTATAATTAAGGGGGCCGCCTAAGAAAAAAATATTTTTTCTTCAGAGTTTTTGTCTTTTTGTGGGGGAGGTTTTTCCTGAAGAATGTAGCCGTTTTTTGGGTTAAAATTTGAATTCAAAATATTTATTTTGAATAAAACATTTCTTATAAATACAAAAATGTTTTGCATAAGTTTAAAAATATTTGTCCCACTTTAATAAAATGTAAGGTTTGTAAAAATAAAAATTCTTTTGATCATAAAATGCATTAGACACTTTGTTTATTCATACCTTAAGTGATATGGATGCTAAAGCAAATATTTACGACTAAATACTTGTTTACGTCATAATTTGTAGTTCAATGAGTTTACGTTTTGTGATTATCAAAACATAGAGATATCGATATATGTTAATAATGTTTTTAGGCATTATTTATATCAACATATTTTTTTGTAGAAATCATACATTGACAGCAGTGACTCAAGTTCATTTCACATATCAAGCAGTTCTGAAGGTCCTCCAAATACATGGGCAGACTACTTTCCAAAGGGATATTCTGGATCAAGCACAAAAAAGGAAGATGCTAGGAAGGTTAAAACTCCAAAAAAGACTGCCAAAGAGCTTTTTGATGAGAGGGTTCAGGTGTTAGGCCTGCCCAAAGCTAAGACTTGTGAAGACAAGGGTATAAAACCATGGGAACCAAAAATGCCCAAAGTTTGTTCAAAAGGGAAATGTAAAAAGAAAATGTATTACTAGTTGAGTTAGGAAGTAATTTGAATAAACCTGTGTAATCCGTTTGTACTACTTTATTTGACTTTATGAATAAACATGTTGTCATTGCTCAATTTTCTCATTAATGAACTGAATATGAATCGGTTAATTTTTGTGGCATTTTATTTTTATCCCTAGCAACATTAAGTTATGCCAAGCAGCATTAAGTTATGAGTTAATAGCATTCACCTAAATTCCAATCCAAACCCGGAATTGGCCAAATTCACTTGGACTCTTTGACTTTTGCAAATGACAATCAAGTTTGACAATCTTTATTTGACTTTTAACAAAGCATCATAACATAGTCAACAAAGCAACATAACATAATTAATCAACAAAAAGATAACTTGATCATATAGTAATCGATAACTTGATTAACAAAGAAACATAAGATAAGTTTTCTTTGAACACAAAAACATTAAACTTCAAAGAAATAACATAATAATGATTAATATCATCTTACATCAGGGTTAATTCAATAAAAATTATACAAACTATTTTGAATGCCTTTGTAAATATCAACAATGTTTACATGGATTTGTTCTATTTCTTGATTCCGAACATTAACTTTGTTCTGATGCACCAGTATGATATCTTGGTCTTTTTTGTTTTGTTCTTCCAACAGCGCGATTCGTTTGTTGTAAAGTTCAACCAACTATCGTTCAGTACCATATTGGCCTTGAGAATTGCATTTGTCCCAGCACTCTTGGGTTAGGCCGTAGATTTTATATTTTTCTGGCATTGGAGGAGGAGGAGGAGAAGAAGTATCCCTTGAACGTTTTGTTTTCTTTGAAGCAGGATTTGAAGATGACGAAGCCATTGCAGTTCCAAACAAAAATTGAATATGTAATGAAAAGATGAAAGAAGTTGGTTGTAATTCCTTTGTATTTATAGGCACACAAGAGTCACAATGTCACAACGTTTAAGTGTCACAACGGTTTACAAAGTGTCACAATGGTTTACAGTTCTTTTTTTTACAGTTACACCGGTTTACAGTAATTTATGCCTAGTAGCATTAAGTTATGCCAAGCAACATTAAGTTCTGATTTACTATAACTCTTCATGGTTTCATTTAACTTGATGTTTTAACTTTATTTTGTTTGTAAATACAAGAATTTGTAATTAGATTATAACTTTTACACTATAGTTTTAAAATATTGTTACGAACATTTAATTAGATTATAACTTTTACACTATACCTTTAAAAGATTGTTACAAACATTTAAAAGATTGTCACAAACACAAATTTTACACAACTAATAACTAGATTAATACCATTATGTTTATTCTTACTATATTTTCTAACATTTGAAACCACTTAGCTTACAATTATTACCATTTAAAGTTTAAAAATAAAATTATAGAATGTTTAGGAGCGCACATTTAATGTGTAAAATTAAAATGATTACAATTAGGCACGAGTAATTATTGTATTTCACATGCTAATGTGACATTAAACTTGGTAAATTGCAATAATCTTTAATGTTGAGACTTTCAAAATTCCCTAAGCGTATGTCGCATCCCTTTTTAAGGCCATCAATTAGCTTTTCAACACACACTTTTTAAACAATTATCTTTTAAGATCGAAGTTATGGCTGGAAACAAGAAAAGAACAAGGTGCACTTCATCAAAGAAGAATCGTTCAAAGTAAGTACATACTACAAATTAAACTTTTGTACATGTAAACATTCAAAGTTTGTAAAGATGTTATGTACGTACATTTTGACTTGGTTTTTTTTTTCTAGTAGAAGTTAGTTAATCCATAATAATTTTGGTGTATTGCTTTTATGAATTTTTAAATAGTTATCAATTGGTAGCTTTAGTTAATCAGTTATGAAATTGTGTTAGTTTACTACGTAGTAGTTTGAATGTTTTATTCCTTATATTTGTTATCTTCCTAGTACATAAGATCCGTGAAAAAAACCTAGCTTTACTCACCCAGCATTCAAAACTTACATCATAAGAATAACAAAAGGATAATCTTTAATGTTTGAATGTAACATTATTATATCAAAAATTTTCGGCCCCCCAATCAAGACGGTCAAAAGGATAATCTGTAAATTTATCAAAAGGATAATCTGTATAAATTTATCAAAATGATAATCTTTAATGTTAGAATGTTACATTACATATACATCATATAAGAATACCAAATTAAAAGGATAATCTATAAATTTATCATCTAATGCTTATTTGATTTCAGAAAACCAGAGAAGGTGTTTAACATTGAAGAGTGGTATGAGTCGTAGAGTTCTTGAAGAAACAAGGCAAGACACAAAGCAAGTTTGCTTCAAGTTAAGAAAGATGAGAAGGAATACAAGCGATCAAAGTCGCGGGTTGGTTCAGTGGAAGAGGATGCGGCTGATGTTGGATTTTTGAGTGAGGAAGAGAGATTCGACTCCATTGACTACGATAATGTGTATTTGTCGTTTGATCCAGAGAAATCTCCGAAATTTAATTGTTAAACTTTTTATATGTATGAACTGCTTTATTTTACTTGTGTTATGGATACTGATGTTTTTTTTTTGGTTTATTATTATATGAATTTTAACTTTCTTGCTTCATTAAAGCTTGATTAAGCTTGATTTTTCATCTATTCATTAAGCTTGATTTATGCCTAGCAACATTAATTTATGCCTAGCAGCATTAACTTATGCCTAGCAACATTAATTTATGCCTAGTAGCATTAAGTTCTGATTTACTAGCATTCACCCAAATTCCAATCCAAACAGCTTTTTCTTTGCCTTTCCTACAAAATGTTATTCTAGAAACAATGAAAACACAAGCCATAACATATGCACAATGATGACAACATCTAATTAGACTTAGCAGTTCTAAGTATAACTAGAAGCATTGTAATGGGGCAAATGAAGAGTCATGATCGACTAATAGTTTGAACTCAATTAATGCAGTTAATATCAAATTAGACTCAAACTAGAGAGACTATAAAATCCATATCTAACCCCTCAAAATTACATAAATTATCCGAAATGTGTGACTATATGTATCGAATTGTGACTACACTTAAATAATGTGTGACAAAATATTACTATGATTTAGACACCTAAATAAATACTTCATGTGACCATATATAACATCTTGAATTTAGTCACAAAAACACTCAATGTGACTAATATCAAGGTTAATGATAACCAAGTTCACATTTTGCTATAATTAATAGTCACATAAATATCACAATGTGACTATTTTGAATGTATTGCACATATAATACCCTTATAATGTGGCAATAAACATAATTTAGATACACATTTGTGATATGGTGTGACTATTGTAAAGCCTATAGTCACATGATCGTGCTACAATTAAATGTGACTACACATTAGGTTGTGGCAAGCAAACACACACTAAACTTTAGACACACATATTTACTTACGTGACCATATGTATCGAATTTTTGTTACACTTAATCATGTTTCTATGGTTTCGTGTGACCATATATGACATTTGTTCACACTCTTCAAGTGTGTGACATATATATTTGTCACTATTAAATGCATATCGTGACTAACGCTTCAAACTTACTTTTCAGTTGTCACACATTTCAAACGCTATGTGGCTAAATATTCAGCAAAGAATACCAGTCACGTTTAAATAATGTGTGACAAACTTGACTATATAATTTAGTCTCATACACAATTACTTCATGTGACCATATATCTATTTTGGTCACACTCTTCAATTGTGTGACATATATTTGTCACATATGTATATCTGTAGTGTGACTAATGCTTAAAGCTGATTTGTATCGGTCAAACGTCCCAAATTAAACATGACTAAATGATCGAAAAATATTTACCAGCTACCCTCTAGTCACATAAATACACAAATGTGTGACATATATCTTCTGAAATGGTCAAACAAGTCGGATCGAGTAAGGCTGTTTATTTTATTTTCATACATTTAGTCACGTAAATATGTTACAGTGTGACCGTTTGAAATCGACCATGTGTGACGAAAGGCCATTTTTGTACCAGTGGTATGTAGGAGCAATAAGGACTATTATCTTCTCTATAGTTGAAGAGAGACTCAAGACACCAATCTTTAGTATAGGCACATTGCCCATGATTAAGGATTCGGAGGATTTGAGCGAATTGCTTAAGAGTTAAGACAAACTTGAAGTTTCAAACCCAAAACCAGAGTGACAAAGATTGATCCTCATTACGTACGAGTTCAACTTGTCAGAAGAATTCTAACACAAAACGAGGACAAATTTGCTCATTGATATAAAGCGAGAAATCGAATCCTATAGCACGAAATGAGGTGTTGATATCTCTATGATAAATTAAGGAGGGTCAATAATTCGTCCCTCATGAAAACGACGAGTTTCAAGATTTACTTATGGACGAATGTGATTTCTAGGTATGGTCGGCTCATGAGATATTCAAGGAGTATAGGAGTCGGTAAATAGATGATCAAAGTCGCAATTGTGAGACATTTTGTTACCTATAATACAAGAGTCAACATAAACGTCCATTTCTTAGTGTGTACTTATTTTATGACTTTGGTTTCAATCAACTAAGCAATTTTAGTTTTCATCTTAAATTTTGAAAGACTTTAATTTGTGTTAATGCATGATTGTGAAAACGTTTTTGATGTGTATTAACAATGCAAGAAAATATGATCTTCCTAATCATGAGAGGGTTTTGAAAGGAGTGAATACACATTCAAATTTTGGGAATCATCACAAGTTTTTACTCTTTAGTAAAATTAATCAATTGGACAAGTTCCACATTTAGGTTAGTGAAATTAGTTTGGGAATTAAACAATAATTTGAAGCAATTACAAGAAAATTTGATAGTCCCCAAATTTAATTTTATTTTTGCAAGAACCCTAGTTTTGTATTAAAGAATGAATTGATGAAATGACTTACAATTGATGATTAGTGTGATTGATGATCTTGAATTCTAAACCTTTTATTTTAGTTTGGTGTGATTAATTATTTAGGGGTGTTGGTTGGTTTATCGCCACTGCAGTTGAATGAGGGTGTGTTTGTATTTGTTTTACTAAGTGAGGAAGAAAATTGTTTTATTGATGTAAATAACCCGACAGTCCCTTATCAATAAGGAACCGTCCCGAGGACCGTCTCCTATCGAGGGATCGTAGCCAATAGGTGTGCCAGAGGGATAGAAAGTTTTGACTGGTTTAAAAATTTTGGTCTAATTTTGTTGAGGACTCTTAAAAGCATGAACTTAGGAATTATAGACACGGAATAGACACAATACGCACGAGTAGGCTGAAGAATGGGTATTGAGAGACCATTGTAATGATATACAATGTCGTGAAAAGGTTTCATAAATCCCCAGAATGTAAAAGTGAGTACATGATTGAAGAAATGTGGTTGTGCTGTAATGCCTTAGAATTAGGCATATGCAGAAGAAAATTGTGAGTCTTTGGCTGAAGTTTTAGTGTTTTATGAACTTTAGTGATCCTTGATTTCATACGCATGCCATTTCAGATACAATTAAGCCCACTTATTTATAATTCGTTATTTACATAGAGAAGCATCCCAAACGATGTAAATAACGAAGTATAAACTTATGGTTCGGTGGTTTACAATTTCTTTATTTCAATAGAAAGGCGTCCCAATCCATTCAAATAAAGACATTATAAATCATCCTACTTAAGAATTTCTGACTCAACATCCATACTAATCAACAAAATAATTCATGCGCGGATTTTCCGAGAGTACGAAAAGAGTATGTCATACGCATCTATACTGATGAGAGTGAGATAATTAAGGAGGATTGGTATAGTATTCAAAATAGTTGGTGAGCATATATATATATATATACTAGTTGTAGTATAAACTATCTAAAAGTCACATAATCGTCTGGCAGATGGAAATATGAAGACACGGTATTTGTAATAATCCTGATTAGTAAATATAAGTCATTAGCATAATTATAACATGTTATCATATATAAGAAATCATGTAAAAGTAACGTCTCTACCAGATGTTGGAAAGCGTAGGCACGGAGGGCATAAGGTGGTATTTTGTAAAAGTGGTCCGTTTTAAAAGTGTAGTTATAGTCCAATGTTCAAAACACTTGGTTCTCTATAACTGTAGCTCTGATGCCAATCTGTAACACCCCCAAAATCATCACGTCAGCGGAAGACTTAAAATGTCAGCGGAAGACTTTTTGGGTGTTACTTCGAGGATCTTTATCACAATCATAGAAAACGACACAAAAGTGACGCTTTAAAATTTAATTCATTCAAAATACCAAATATTTGAGACATCAAGATGTTTTATAGTTTAAACAACAAGTTTATTTGAAATGTGTCAAAATGTTTATTTAAGCCCATGTCGGGTTACAAGCCCACTCCGTGCCTTCAAGTTCCTTCTTGTATAGTTACCTGAGATAAACACATGCTAAAAGTGTCAACACAAAGGTTGGTGAGTTCATAGAGTTTATAGTTTCGAACATCGATTTCCAAAATCAAAGAGTTTATGAGTCCAAAGTAGTTATAATAACCGTTCATTATCAAATTAAAGTGTGAGTAAATCCATAATATTCATGGCTTAAATCATTGATTTATCAAAATCAGAAAATGAGTGATTTCCTTATTAATTCAAAAATAGTCCGTTGGTTTGCCCTTCATCGGGTCAACACCAAAATAGTAGTTCGTTTGCCAATTATTAATAATTTTTCCTGCTATATAGTGAGCACAATCTCATAGTTTAATAAAACAGTGGGCTACAGCATCGTACGCCCTTAACATTAGTCATTGTAGTGCTACATTATTACCGTTCTATTGCCCTAAGTTCATGACACTCAACGATTAACAGGCATCAAAATTATCCATAATAATGATGTAAAACAGTGGCCCTCAAGATAGGTATTTACCAGTAACCTATGAAATCAAATAAAGTGCATTTGGTGGCTTTTCACTAGCGACCAAATGGGGATTGTCAATCCCTAATAGATCTATTCACAATTATTTAGGTTCACCCTGCAAGTGATTAAGGCGCATGATCGAGGGACTTTTGGTAATAGGTACTTAGGCAATAGAGATCAAATATAGCATATCGTTGAAAAATCACTTGTAATCATGTCTATAGCAGGTATCTCCTTATGAGATATAAAAATGTGTAAACTAGTAAAGTTTATATGTAATATAGTCCTATATTTAATTAATGAATACTTGTAAAAGTAAAAACAGTAGTTAAGCATGTATCTCCCCTAAAAACGTTTATAAACCATTGTAAAACAAGTAAGAGTAGGGCTATGACTCACCTTAGTAGTACGGTAGACAGAGTATAAGTAATGTCAGAAGTGAAGATGGAATTGACTTCAAGAGAAAACATGATTGATATGGAAGTCCGAGATAAGTTTGACTTATCAAGAATCGTGATTTGAATAGTGTTCGATGACAGAATGATTTGTGGCAGAGGTGGCTTGCATGGCAAAACGCTTAATAGTTCAAGAGCAAATTATATACAATATAACTTGTCTTTATGTATAAGTATCATTTATTATTTATATTTCTCATCATGAATCGATGATATGTATCAAAAGTTGATAAATGATAAATTATAGTAATTGCAAGTTTACGTCAGGTTAAGTGGACCGATGAGTTTTATTATAGGAATAATCATTACTTAATGTGTATTCAAGTTAACCGATAATAATGTCAAGTTATATAATTTACGTTATATATATATATTCTGAAATATAATTATTACTTCGTTATTGTCTAAAAAAATGTAGGTCTCGTTTATATGTTACTACGATATAGTCATCAACTCGTCATGCTTACTTAAGTTTCTACGTAAACCCCTAAGTTATACCAAGGTGACTCTTTTATTCTAAATAGTTAAGTAATTACATATTTAGTCCAAAATAAACATGTTTACAACTTATAAAAGTGTTGGGTGAAAAAATGTAATTTATTCATATAAGTTATAAAGCTTATAAAAGTTTTTAAAGGAAAGTGGTAAGTTATATGAATTGGAGGGTCTGAAGTTGTCAAAATGTGAAAGTTGCAAAAATAGTAATAATGGCAAAGCTCCATTAGTGTAGGCTCGAACTCAAGACCTCTAGTTTACATCTCCACGGCACAACCAACTGAGCTAGTATTGATCTTGTTTTATTCTATGCAGCATGTATATATAGTCGTGGGTTTTGCATGCTAGTAAAATCGTTTGTGTTTCTTATTCTTAAACCAAAACTGAGCTTGTGATTATTCATGTTTCAAGTAGTTTTTCTCTCGTTAAGTTTCACTTGTTTAGTGTTTCCTCGCCACTCAACGAAACGCAAGAACTTGGTACTCAACCCATTTAAAACATAACTAAAACTTGTTAGTTTGACTCGTATATGTTTTGATCAGTTTCTTTTCATGTTTTCTTTCGCCATTTTGAGTTTGGAAACTTTAAATAATCTGGTATATATATGTGCATGTCGATTAGGAATAAATAAGTACTAGTTTATACTTTGAGATTTTTATAAGTGTTAACGAGTTTAAAGATTTGCCACACAAGTTAAACACCACCTTAGCCATATCCAAAACTATTACGAGAGTTCATGAAATAATAGAGAAGTTAAGTGGTACGTAATATGTGGATGTGTATCATAACGAGAATAGTATAGAGTATGTATGGAAATAAGTCTGAATGTTACTTACAACACCAACTAGGGTGTGGAAAACGTGATAAGGGCTCGCGACCAGAGATGGATATAGGATCTTGTGAGGTGATAACCCAACCTTGCATCACGACCCAACAAAATATGAGAACATGGTTTCGCCTTCTTCTTCTCAACAGGAACAACAAGAGTATCCTTTTATGTTTACGTTTGGTTTAGTGATAGTTGAGATGTGGTAAGGTGATGGTGTACAGCCCGGTTAAGTGTTCAACTATGAACCACGATCAGTTACTAGTTCCCACAACCTTGCTTTCACTTGTACCATGGCTCGACAGAAAGTTACAAGTACGTATGATTGTGAGTTGTAGTCAGGTTGTCGAATAGCATGTACCCTTTATATACTCAAGCTGGACGTGATAATGGAGCAGGGATAGAATGTTTGCATGTCCCGGGATTGGGCCATAAAGGAGGTGGCGTGTGAATGTTCATCCAATGAACAAGTATCGGCTAAATTCAAAAATCTTTCATAAGGTATCTCATCGATTGGGAAGCAAGGGAGGTGGTGTAAGAGTTGTACATGGTTTTTCCTTAGGTTATACTTGGGGCAGTAACGAGTGAGGGAGGTTTACTTGGGTCAGGTTTGTATTCGTATGGCAGTGGGCAAAAGAAGAAAAGAACCAGCATGGTGCTTGTAAGAAAGTAACATGTAGGTGGTTTCTTGATCTCGCCTAGTCGACCAAGAGAAAGAAGTAAGGAGGGGAAAGGGGCTCGGTTTGGTTTAAACTGAGATTGGTTTTCATGTATATGTCGACCTGTATATAAGAGTATATAGAGATAATTTATTTGGCAAGTATAACAGCGAGATTTTAGGAGACAAGAGGAACAATTTGCTTATATAAAACTCTGACAATTCATTTCTTGCACGCAAATGGAAAGGAGAAGAGAAATAAGTGTTTTGTTTTCTTTCTGCCACAATTCGGTCCAACAAGAAGGAGACAAACAATTGTAACTTAGTTTTTTTGTAAGTGTGAAAAATGTATGAATCAAAGTACTAGAAAATATACAAACTTGGTCTAGTTGAAACAGATGGTGAAGGGTGATAGTCGAGATGAGCTTGGTCGAATAAATGAAAATGACTTGCACCACATGATTCTTTGGTGGAAGCTTAGTTGAAACTTGAAAAGTTATTGGTGTGTCGTTAAGAAAATATCAAAGAATACGAGCCAAAGTAAACAAGCATTAGACGAGTTTAGTAATAAGATTTATTAAGTTTTGGATTTTTGGGCTCGAAAGGTTGCTAGGCTTAAGTTTGGCTGAAGCCTAATGATAAAATAAGGGTACGTTGGGTTGGGTTTAATAGTGGGCCAAGGCCCTTTTATATTAGTGGGTATTTAGGAATTTTTCTGTAGGTTCGGGAAATATATATAACATGTTTGGTTGATTGATGAAACGTATATTAAATATAAACGTTTTTAGTTATTCGCGACATTTAGATTTTTAAATATAAATGTGAGTACCATTTCAAAGTAAATGGTAAAAATGTTGTGATTGTCAAGTATATAAAAAAAAATTTTGTTATGGGTAAAAATGGTTATCTTTATGTTATAATAATGTGTTAATCGTTGGAAAATTTTACGGGATGTTATAGTCAAGGTATCAGGTGAGTATAGGTGTCAGTATATTTACCCCAGGCCAAACAAATATCCAAACAAACCATACCATAATCCATGTATTCGGAGGGGAGTCCTTAGAATACCAAATGTAGTAAGAAGGGAGTCCTCAAGTAATCCATGGAGTAGCTAGCTCCCAAAATGTAAGGGGCTGCATGCACGCATGCCCAGTCACCAAACAAATATATATGTAGTCCAATCCATGTCGTCATAATAATGGCCCCAGCCCAAACAAATATCAAACAAACAAAACTAGGATGCATCCATACGCCCCTGCAAACAAATCGTAATCACAATAATGTCGTCGTAGATAGCAGATCAGGGACGGTGTAGTACATCTTTCCAACCACACTAGAGTCATAACATTGGTGCATCTATGCTATGGTTGTGGCTACCCCACAACAGGTAACACATAATACTTGGGTAAATACTGAAGGGTCAAGTAGTCAAGGTTCAATCAAATATAAGTGCCAAGTCATAATCAAAGGTTTAATGTCAAAGGTTCAATATCAAAGGTTCAATATCAACGGTTCAATATCAAAGGGTCAATATCAAAGGATCCATCAAAGATATAATATTAAGGGTGCAAACGAAAAGGTCAATATCAATAGTCCAAAATAATATAGAGGAGAGAGAAAAAAGTCATGAGAGAGAAAAAAGTTGTACTCTTGCCGAAAGAGTACGGAATATCTGTACCTTTGCCAAGTCAAACAAACCGAGATCAAACGAAAAGGAGAAAGGTCACTCACCTAGAAGCATGTGAAAACAGATCATGAAGAGTTCAAAATTACTTAAGTTTCCTCTTTTGGTTGTTCTTCCCTTTTTAGTAACTTCCCATATTTAGCAGCTTCCTATTTTAGGTAACTTTCCATATTTACTAAGTTTCCTCTTTAAGTAGTTTAAGCATTTTAGAAGGCTTTCTATTTGTAGTAAGTTCCCTTGATTAGAAGGTTTCCAAATTTAGAAGTTTTCCTTAAATAGTACTTTCCATAAATAGCAGGTTTCCATAATTAGCAGATTTCCAAAATTAGCAAGTTTCCAATTATAAACATATTCATATTAGTTATTTTTATCATTTTAACAAGCTCCCATGTTCACATATGTTGAGGATTTCATATTATAAGCGTTTTCTGAAATTAGGGTTTTGAATAGTAACGAAACATAACTTAGGGTTAAAAGTGCCAATTTAGCAAGTTAAGGGTCACAAATGAAAATATACATATTATAACACATATACATAAGTCACATAAGCTAAAAATGCCAAATTTACATATTACACCGTTTAATTACCAAAGTTACAAATTAATCCTTTAATTATCTAATTTACCATATTTAAACCATTAACTAATATAATTATTACATAAGCATCACAACTATACAAAAATAACATAAACAGCCCCTCATGTATATTTCAGGTCGAAACATGCATAATATCCCATATTTACATATTTAGTCCTTATAGTTATAATATTTACAATTTAAACCTTTTTAATTATAGAAATTACAATTTCATCAATTTAATTAACAAAATTACATTTCTAGCCCCTCAATAAACTATATACGACCCAAATCCTTCACATTTTCATAATTTCCAAAATTAACCCTCCAAGTTTAATAAATTTCAAAACATACCTTTAAGTTATATAATTTACTAAATAAACCCTTTAAATACAAACTTTACACATCACACACTCAAGTAACAATTTATACGAATTATACCAGGTCTAAAATGAATTAAAAAAATATCCAGCAAGTTTGGAAAATTACAAAACACACCCTTCTAATTTATTTATTTAATTCGATTTCAATCAAAACAAATAAAACATAGCCCTAATTCATCAAACACCGTTTTCATCAACACAAAATTATTATTAAAATTAAATTATTAGCATCAAACCATACAAACCCTAACCCTAATTTCGCAAGCCCTAGTTTTCTATTTTCTTTTTATTTTGTAATCGGTAAAATAAATAAATCCAAAACAATTATTTCAAGCTTCAAATAATTATATACACATTTTATACATGTCATATATATACCATAATACACTATAAAAAAGTCATGTTGATCATCCAAGAATTTTATTCAAGTTGTATGCAATTTTACAAGAATTTAGGGTTTTATTAGGTTTTTAATTCATACGATCAAGAGGGCATGCATAGGTCGAATACCAGATTTTATACACGTTATATATGATGAAAAGAAGTGTAGAAAATTACGCTAGGCGATGTTGGACGTGTACAACAAGTAAATTGATTTTTTTGTTCTTCTCGGCTACAAAACAACAAAAATAATTATCCCAGCCTTCAAGCAGTCACCCACAACCTTCACAAGTATTTTTCCATGCTCTTTGACCTTCAGTACGTTCCAGAAAAATAGCCTAGAGCCTCTAAAAATTTGGGAGCCGCTAGTTTTGTTTTTTTGGGGTTGTTTTTAGGGTTTTTAAAATACTTTTAGAAATAGATAAATGAAATAAAATATATAGAGAGAGGGGAGGGGATTTGGTCGAGATTTGGGATGAGAGGGTGAGACCAAATCAGATTTTAATAGTTTTCATACTTATTTTATACTTATCTCTTATTTTAAGTCATGTACAAATATTTTAAATCATTTTGGACCTTGAATAGTACTTTAGGCGTGCTAGATATTTTTAGGTAAGTCACAATATTGTAAATGTTCACATAAAAATAATAATGGTCATATGTTACTCTTTTCTAAGTTTTTTGGGATTTATTTGGTGCTTTATTTAAGTATTTATTAAAGTTTTAAGTTAAAGGGAAATTTGGTCATTTAAGCACGTTTTGAAAATGCGGGTTTTACAAAAAAAAGTCCTCCGTGCCACTAGAATCCCCGAACTTGCCTTTAGGTTAAGATTCCTGACTTGCCTCTAGGTTAGATTCCCCGAATTCACTTTAGGTTAAATTCCTCACTATTGCCTCTAAGATAGATTCCCCACTATTACTATTGCCTCTAGGATATAACATAGGTTAGAGATATGATAAGATACTTTTCCCGGGTATTACAGTTAGTTATGTCTTCCTTTAACAATCCTATCATCGTGTTGGACACCAATGATACGGATACCTCATCGGATATTTTTGAATATACCACGGCTACCCTTACTCACTCATCTTCTGGTTCTAATTCTACTGAAGTATTAGCCCAGAATGCCTTAGTTAACTTAGATTTAGAACTTTCCCCGAATGATCCCTATATGCAAGCGTATAACGGTTAGCCCAAAATGCCTTAGTTAACTTCTTGGTCTTATAAAACGCCTTTAGAAAGGCATGAGGAACAAATAGAGGATATACTTAGTCATTTAGATAAGTTGTCCTAGGACGTATTGAGGAAGTAGAAAATAAGATAAGTGCCCTAGGAAAAAGTAGAGTTATAATCCAAAAAGACTATAATAGGTTAGAAAACGAATTAGAGAAAACACGTAGTCAAATCTTTAGGTTACAAACAAAGTATGAAGGACACTATGATGAAGTAGTTACAACACATGTTAGGCTTTCCACAATAGAAATGATCATTGAGGATATTAGGGATAGTCATAAGTCTGATACAAGAGATCTGTTAGAAGCAATCCAGGAACTTAAGAACAACAAAGAATCAAACTAGTAAGGTTATAAATTTAGTTTTATTGGTAGTTTAGCTATAGATAACTTAGTTATGTACGGGTACTTGCTAGGTTTCACTCTGTAAGATATAGGAATAAGTTATTATAGAAATTATAGTTTGCCTACACTTAGCTTTCTTATATCAAGTATTACGTATTAGGATCCGCTATGCCTTAGGAAACACTATAGGCCTACCTTAAGTCTTAATAACTTAAGGTCGTTAGAAATTTTAAAACAAGTAGACTTACCTAGAAACAATAAAACTTATAGTCAGAATGTAACACCCCCGTTTTTCACTGATCGCAGCGGATTAAGTGTTTGGGGTATTGCTCATGGAACAAAGACAAAATAATAGAAAATGACTCGAAAAGAGACGTTTTTGAAAAAAGATGTTATCATTCATTTATTTATCAGAATTTTTATAGTAAAAGATGTACTTTTACCAAAAGAGAGGTCCCTAAGATACGTTTTATGATACAAAACTTGATGAATGATAACTATTCTGGACATCTTCATGTCCAGTACTTCTCCGTGCCAGGGTTTCTATAGTGCCTAATTACCTAGGATAACATGCTTAAAAGTCAACACATAGGTTGAGTGAGAGTCATAGGTTTAAATAGTTAAGGTATGAATACAAGTTCCGCAGGGTTCAGCTTAAACCCTATATGTGGAAGGGTTTTAGGGATAGAAGGTATATTTCACTAAGCTCATCAACCACACGTTAACAGTCCGGGTCATGGGGTCTGCAGACCAAACCATGAGGGGACGGGAAGGATAACTTGCCAAAGTTAAACCTTCAGTGGGTTCAAATATAGTACTTATTGGTACCACCCAGTGAGGTGTTAATACCAATGGGAGTTGTCAAACTCCAATAGATCTATCAACTATATTCGCGTACGCGTGGATAAAATATTCTAAACGATTAGATTCATGAATTTTGGTTTTGTAATAATGGCAGATAGTTTACTCGTGCAATAACCAAGAGAAATGACTTGTATTCGGTTTAAAGCATGTATCCCCCTCACAGGGTTATAAAACATTTAAAAGTGAGACTATGAAAAACTCACCAGGGTCTTAAGATAAGTAAAGTAGGGGTTTAGACAACTCACTTACATATCTTGGGGGTTGTGTAGGTGTGTGTATGTCAAGTCTTAGTCTAGGTTTTAGTAACTAATTACTATTAGGTTTTTATATAACACCGTTCAGGCCATCATAACTCAGAAGTATATGCAATAATCGTTCGAGGAGTTAGGGCACTTTAATTCGTAAACCCAACAAACTCGTCAAAACAAAATATCCACATAGTATTCCTCGCATGAAGCTCCCTAGTACTGTGTTATGCTTCTAACTTAAATAGGTTTTGTATTTATATGAAAATAGTCCATTTTTACCCTTTAAGTTTATATATTTACATTTTCTACCCTATACTTATAAACTTATAACAATTAAGCATATAACTTTCTAACTATTGCACATTTAGTCCCTATACTTATATATTCTAAAGAAATGACATAAATAATCCCTAAATTATACTAACTTTCATTATTTACTCTATTTACCCTTATGTTTATAATATTTGCAATATTAGTCCTTTTTAGTTTAATACTTGTTTTAATATTTATCCTAAGGTTCTAATACTTTGTAAATCTAGTCCTTATACTAATATCTTCTAGGAAATGTCAAAAACAGTCCCTAGACTTTATAGTTTCAAGAATTTACTATATATACCCCCATGCATGTAATATTTTGCAAAACTAGTCCTAAATGCATGTAATTCATATTTTAGCATGGCCACTTAGTTTCTAAGCTTGTAACTAACTCTTATAAGTTCAAATAATCCACATAATTCAGATTTTATGATGTAAATAAGCTATATAACACATAAACATGCAATTCGACTTAACTAGGGTTTTAAAAAGGAAACATGCAAATAATTGGGTTCTAGGTCCTAGCTAAAGGTTCTAAGGTATCTAAGGTCTCTCCTAAGTCTATTCTAAGTATTCTATATGTAAAGTAAGGCTTACCTAAGTCGGGGAAAGGTTAACGAGGGAGTTAGGGTTTTCTAGGGTTCTCTCGGCTTCAAACCACAACACAACACAACCAAAGCTTTGCTACTCGATTCCTATGGCTTCTAAGGATCTTAGACTACAGAAATGTGAAGTAGAGAAGAGAAGGAGAGGTGTGAAGAAGAATGGAGGAGAGGAGGGGGTATTTATACTCGCGTATGGAGTAGCGACCAAGGCAAGGGCTGCCATGTGTCATGGAGGGGGAGGGTGAGTAAGCAAGGCTAGAGGTGGTGTGGCAGGTCAAGACGGTGATGAGGAGGAGCTATGGCAGTAGCTAAGGGGATCCATAGTCCGGTTGTGGTGGTGGTTTGCCGAGAGAGGTGATACACCTCCTAGCTTGGATGCTTGGAGGTGCTAGGGTGCTATCTTAGATACATAGAGGTGCTAGGTTGGTTTCTTGGTGATTTTAAGGTGTTTAAGTAGCATGGTTTAGGTGTTTAGTTCTAATTTTAACTTAGTTTTATATTGTGTCAGTTTAAGGTTTTACTTAGAGTTTAGTGTTTCATTTAGGGTCTTAATGATGTTTAGTGGCTAATATAAGGTCTTAGATAGCTTATACTAAGTGGTGACAACTTATGGTAAAGATTTGACCTAGTTTAGACCTAGTTTCGGGAAGTTATGACCTAATTAAGGTTTTATGCTTATATGACTTGTATCTAAGTTCTAGGGGTTGTACTCTGACCTAAGGGTTCTAATATATCCTATGGTAACTAATATATTCTATATCTAAGTCTTAAACACTTTTCATGTTAGTTCAGATAAGCAGTTAGGCTTTTAAAGCTAACCAGGAACACATAGGTGCATTTAGGGTTTTCTAGCAAGTATGGTGTATTATAGTGATAGTTTTCTTAGTGAAAATATGTTTATAACCTTGACTTGACATACCGGGATGTTTACATTAAGTAAACATAGTAGTGGTTGGCATAGGTGGATACATGAGCTTGTCTGGGGGTTAGTTAGGTCTAAGGATATAATAAAGCAAAAATTTAGCTCGAGAAAATCCTATAGGCATTTCTAATCCTAGTGTGCTTTAGTCAGGACCTAATTTAAGTCAGTAAGGCATTTCTAATCCTAGTGTGCTTAGTGAGGGCCTAAGTTAAGTTAGTAAGGCATTTCTAACCTAAGCGGATGTTAGTGGGTTGTGAGAGTCTCCCATCCTAAAAGAAAATCTCGTCACGAGATTTAACTAGAGTTAGTGTGCTAGGGTGAGAATAGATGGGGATATTTAGCATGGATTTGATCCTCTCGTTCCCAAGTATACTCTGGTCCTCTTTGGGAGTCCCAGCGTACCTTAACGATAGGAATCCGGTGATGTTTTAGATTTTTGACCTCTCAGTCCATAATTTCCACTGGTTCTTCAGTAAAATTGAGCTTATCATCCAATTGAAGCTCTTTTATAGGAATAACGAGTGATTTGTCCGATAAACATTTCTTAAGATTAGAGACGTGAAATGTATCGTGTATATTACTTAGTTCATCCAGCAATTCAAGTCGGTATGCCGCTGGACCAATTCGTTCTAAAACCTTAAAAGGTCCAATGTGTCTCGGACTAAGCTTTCCTTGCTTTTCGAGACGAAAGACACCTTTCCTAGGTGAAACTTTCAACATAACCCTATCTCCGACCTGAAATTCTAAAGGCTTACGTCTTATATTGGCATAACTCCTCTGCCTATCCCTTGCGGCTTGTAAGCGTTGTCGGATTTGAACTATTTTCTCATTTGTCTCATGGATTATCTCTGGACTCGTAAGTTGTACTTCTCCAACTTCAGCCCAGCAGACCGGAGACCCACACTTTCTCCCATAAAGTGCCTCATACAGTGCTGCTTTAATACTAGCGTGATAACTACTGTTATACGAGAACTCTACCAATGGTAAGTGTTTCTCCCATCCTTTTCCAAAATCTATCACACACGCTCGAAGCATATCCTCGAGTGTTTGGATAGATCTTTCACTTTGACCATCGGTTTATGGATGATATGTCGTACTCATGTCTATCTGAGTACCTAAGGCCTTTTGCATAGATTGCCAAAATCTCGATGTGAAACGAGAATCACGATCCGATATAATAGATATTGGCACTCCATGTCGGGAAACTATTTCCTTGAGGTACAACCTAGCAAGGGTTTCCATATTATCCGTTTCTCGTATAGGAATAAAGTGAGCAGATTTCGTAAGGCGATCAACTATTACCCAAATAGCATCATGCCCATTGGATGTTCTAGGTAGTTTAGTGATAAAATCCATCGTAAGTCTTTCCCACTTCCAAATGGGAATCTCAGGCTGTATCAATAAGCTGGATGGCTGATGAGGCGAAAAGTGTACCACTTTTAAGGGGTCATTTAAGCCCGAATTCGAGATTATTTGATCAAATATTGCCCTAAATCGTTCCTTTTTGTCATTTTAGGTACTTTTGGAGAGAAATCTGGAAAAGGAAGCATTTTGGAAGTTTTTGGAGCATAAAAGTGAAGAAAACGGAAAAGTCTCAAATTCCTTGCTAGGAACATTACCTAACGACGTCAAGCCATTACACGTGACGGCCTCAAGAGTGACAAAAGAGGTGGATGTGGAAATTATAACGTGACGGCCCATAACATTTTCTTTGTTAATGGCCTGACGGCATCACCAAGGTCGTCAGGGTCCAAATACAAGTGACGGCCCAGAGCTTATTTCTACATGATGGCGTCAGAAGTGGATCTACGCAATACGAATTTCAACTTGGTGGCGAGATGACGGTGTCAAAGCATAACACATGACGCCGTCAGGATGCTTAGTCTATATATATTTTTCCAATTTTACATTGTAAAGTGTGGAACAAGTTGTGGAATACTAAACACAAACCCTAGGTCGAATTTCCTGCATATTGAAGGGGTTTCAAACCCTTCTTTCTTCCATGTTTTAATAAAGATAAGTTCTCCAATAATCATTCAATATGTCTATGTATTGTTTGATTCTATCTTATGCTTTTCTTTCTTATAACATGTTAGGCTAGGCTTTTATTGTGTTTGCTTAGATGTAGTGAAACCTAGATGTTGATTATTGGTTGATTGTTTGTTTATAATTGTTATGGATGATTGTATTCGATGTTAGGCTTAAGAAAACTGGCAGACTTCCATTGGTAACTTGCTTGAACGTCTTAAGAAACATGATCGGAGGTGTACTACGATTTTTGGTTGTATTTAATGCATAAGTGAATTCTAATGATCCCATGTTAGGAGCTTTTAATCGGCTCGACATAGGAGTGAAGTAGGATCTTATAGAGTTAGGGAATATTGTACACGGCCCTACGACTAGTATTAACGAATATAACCCATCATCCATGCAATTGTAACAAGCTAATCAACAGGTAAAAGATATCTAGGGAGTAATGAAATCTAAGTAAACACAAATTTTCTCATTATTGTTTCCACCACATTAGCATATTAGTTTAATTTTCATTTCTTTTATTTTATTTTGATTGCATCTTTAGTTAATTGGGTTAGTTGGCTAGCAACTAATTCCGCCCACTCCTTCAAAACCCAAGATTTTATTTGCTTTCCATAAAATATAAAAGTATAAAAAGAATCATCCCTCACCTCTAGACCTAGTTTAGTAGGCTTTCTAATCCTAGCGACATTATTCCTGAGTTGAACGATCAATCCCCCGGTACTTGTCATTATACTACACTACAACAATCAGGTACACTGCTTGGTGGGGGTTGTAAGCTTCTTAAGATCCCTTAAGAGGTAAAACCTGTTGCGAGGGCGCAATTTCCATGTATCAAGTTTTTGGCGCCGCTGTTGGGGAATAGTTATTGTCTAGGTTAGAATTTCTTTTTATTAGGTCTACTTGCTAGATTCCCTTCTAGTAAGATTTTTATTTTTATTTTCTAGGTTTTCTTAGTCTATCTCATTTCTTTGTTCCTTTGTTCGTAACCATTACCATCCGACGTCGTGGAAGGTGGTAATATCCTTGAACCCATCAACCCACCACAACAAAACCACCCACAAAACCCACCATTAGCAAACCAACCTCCTAGACCCCGAACTTTAGGAGAGTATTCCCGTTCTAGCCACCAAGGCTATCGAAACACCATTGAGCCCACTCAAGGAGCCAATGTGTCTTCCTTATGATCCGACACCATCCGGTTGGTGCAAAGCGGATGTGCATTCCATGGACTTCGTTCCGAAGATCCTAATCAACATCTTAAGGATTTCCTAAAAATTGTAGATTTCATAGACCTTGATGTTGCAACTAGAGAGACAACCCGATTACGTCTATTCCAATTCTCTCTACATAATCAAGCTAGTCAATGGCTTGAACGTCTACCCGCGGGATCCATCACCTCTTGGGATGATCTCACTTCTCGTTTCCTTGCTCAATTTTTCCCACCGGGGAGAACTACCAAGCTTAGAAATGATATCTTGATGTTCCAACAATGTCAAGGTGAAACTCTATATGAAGCATGGACTCGTTTCAAGGACTTACTCCAAAAAGTCCCTCATCATGGCATAGATCTTTGGCTCCAAGTCCAAATCTTCTATGACCATATCGATCTCTCCACATGGCGAACCATTTACCAATCGGCCGGTGGCAAGCTACATGATCTAAGAATGGAAGAATCATGGGAACTCGTAGAAGATCTTGCTCTCTGTTGGGAATTAAATAATTAGAAGAATTAGCATAAAGGCTCAAGGAAATACATCAAGTATGTTCTTGATGATAAAGCTCAAAGTACGTTCCTGCTGATAAACACAAGAGTGTTTCTACTGAAAGAATGTTTCTACTGAAGGTGTTTCTGCTGATGGATTCTGCTGCTGCTATGACTCATTCAACAACTGTGTAGATAAGTACGACTTATTCTACTGATACGTGTACAAGAAAATATCTTTGTTGTAGTCATCAAATTGAACACTCCAAGTGAGTTGTAATCCTAGATACATGTTGTATCTTAATGACTAAACAAGATAAGTCATCATATAGCTAGAATGAAGATAAGTCATAAGCTAGTGATTAGATAAGATATATAGATTGTAAAAGATCTTTTCCTTGGACTATAAAAGGAAGATCTTAGATATGTCTTAAGTGCAGAAAATATATGTGTGTGTAGAGATATACATAGAGAAAAACAATAGAACAAAACACAAGATTCAAGGTCTTTGTAACCCTAGTGATAGTGAAGATCACTCGTATTATCTTGAATAATATTGAATCGTTTGGTGAAATACTTTCATTGTTCTTTGTTAAATAAACTCAAGCATCACAGTTCCATTTCCAATAAACATTCTAAGTGTGATTAAGTAGATTCTGCATACTTAATCATATTCACTCAAAGTATCATATTTACACATTACAAAGGTCCAACACCTCATAGTGTGTGATCAAATTTAGTGATCCTCTCAGTTGGTATCAGAGCTTCCAGGTTGATATCTTTGATTTAGAAGAAGAAGAAGAAGAAGAAGAAGAAGAAGAAGAAGAAGAAGAAGAAGAAGAAGAAGAAATGGACATGGAGTCTGTTCAAACAAATGTTGCTGCAAAGTTGCCAGTTCTTAAACAGAATGAGTTTGAATTGTGGAGATTAAGAATAGAACAGTTTTTCCAGGTGCAGGATTACATTCTCTGGGAAATCATTGAAGAAGGAAACTCTTTCAAACCCACAACCACTATATCAACAGTTGAAGGTAGGGAAATAACAGTTCTTAAAACTATCCATTCAACTGCTGAAGAAAGAATAAATAAGAAGAATGACCTCAAGGCTAGAAGCATGCTGATGATGACCATTCCAAATGAACAACTTATAAACTTTAGCAAATTCAAAGATGCCAAGTCATTATTTGAGGCAATTATTGCAAGATATGGAGGGAATGAAGCCACAAAGAAGACCCAGAAAACCCTTCTCAAGCAGTAGTTTGAAAATTTCTCATAAACCATGAATGAATCTCTTGACCACATGTTTACAAGGCTACAGAAAATTGTGAGCCAACTTGCTGTTCTTGGGGTTGATATACCTCAAGAAGATTTAAATTCAAAATTTCTGAGAAGCTTACCAGAAGAGTGGGCTATGCATGTTGTTGTTTGGAAGAATAAACCAGACATAGACACTATGGATCTTATGGATTCGTATAGCAACTTTAAAATTGTGGAACAGGAAGTAAAGAAAACTGGTGTCTCTAGCTCGTATATTGGGAACATGGCTTTTATGTCATCTCCTAGTATCTCAAACCCAGTTAAAGATGAAAAGGTTGTTAATGGAATTGGTGCTGCTAGTTCATCAAGCAGTACTTTTGGTATATTGAATGAAAAGGCTTGTTGTGCCTTTTTCACAAGTCAGAATAACGGGTCCATGCTTACTCATGAAGATCTCTTAGAAATCAATGATGATGATTTAGAAGAGATGGACCTAAAATGGCAAATTTCTCTTCTTAGCATGAGGGCTAAGAAATTCTATCAGAGGACGGGGAAGAAACTCACCATCAGCAGCAATGATACTGCTGGTTTTGACAAGTCAAAGATAGAATGCTATAACTGTCATATGTTGGGGCACTTCTCACGAGAATGTAGAAGGCCAAGGCAGCATGATAGCAAGAATAGAGGTTTTGGAAGCAAGTCCAAAATAGGGGAATCAACCAATCCAAAAGCTATGGTAGCTATTGATGGATTAGGATTTGATTGGAGCTTTACTGCTGATGAAGAAAAAGCTTCTCCTCAGACAGCTCTTATGGCTTTCTCCACAGAGGTACAATCTGATAAAGTTTGTTCAAATAATTGTTCTGCTCTTAAAAGTTTAGAAACCTTAACCAAACGTTATGAGAATCAAAGGACAGAGTTAATTGATACAGCTCATAACTTAACCAATCATAAAAGAGGTATAGCTACTCTAGAAGAACAAGTCATACATTTTCAAACAAATGAATCTACCTTTACTGATGTCAAAATTCTTCTTGAAAGAGAAATAATGTTCAAAGATGTTGACATTAGTAACTTGAAAGCTGAAGTAGATAGGCTTAGTAAAGCTAAAGAAAACATTCAAATGAGTGTCGAAACACTAGATTATGCATCTAAGGGTGTGACCAACTTAATTGAATGTCAAGTAATTAATAAAGCTAAGTCTGGTGTTGGATACAAATCTGTTCCTCCACTATATAGAGGTATTCCTTCACCCCCAGGAATTGACCTAGAAAACACTGGATTACCTGAATTTCAACTACTTGAATTCAAATATGGAGTTCAACCAAAGACTAATGTAGTTGATAATGAACCTTTGAAAGAAAGTGAAAGTTTAAGTAAAACTTCACTTCCTAAGGACAAGGTGTGTTCTTGTAGAAAGTCAGATGGTCCAATCATTGATGACTTAACATCTGATGATAAAAAGGTTAATCAGGTTATCTCTAAACCTGAAGTGGTTAAGAAAGCAGGAACAAGTGTTCCTAAGATAGTCAAACATAGTACTAAAAAGCCTAAAAACAATGTTAAACATGTTAGGCAACCAGTAAGATATTGTGAACAATATAGAACCATAAACAAGCCCAGAGGCAACCAAAGGAATTGGTATAGTCTCAAGTCTCTCCAACAAAGAGATGACTTTGTCTTTAATAACAAAGCTTGTTACACATGTGGTAGTTTTGACCATCTTGCAGCTTTCTGTAATCAATGGGTATATGGGTATACAAACAATAGGGTGAATCTAAAAAGGCAAACACCTAAAAGTCAAAACAGTTTCAGTTCCTGCTGATAGGAAAATGGTTTCTGCTGATAGACCATATCTGACTGTTTACCCAAAAACAACAGTTAAAAGTGCTAAAACAACTTTCAAATATGCATTAAATGTTATTAAAAGACCCATTCTAACAAAAGCAGTAATCCAAAAACAAGTTTGGAAACCAAAGGATACAACTGCAAAGCCATCAGTTTCTGCTGATAGCCAAACAGTTCATATCACTGCTAAGGGAAACAGGGCAAATGTTGTTAAGGCCTCGGCATGTTGGATTCTTATATCCAATGTTGCATCAACTATTCTCAAAAGATTACATTTCATTGATGCAAGAGGCGGATTCAAGTCAGAAATGGTTTGGATCCCAAAACAAAACTAATTCCTTTATTTATGTGCAGGGACATTCATCAGCAGATACTGAAGATCAAGGATTCTCAGATAGTGGATGTTCAAGGCACATGACAGGCAACAAGTCTTATCTCTCAGATTTCCAATCAATAGATGGAGGCTATGTTACCTTTGGAGGAGGAATTGGAGGAAAAATTACAGGTAAAGGTACTATTAAAACCGGTAAATTAGATTTTGAAGATGTGTACTATGTGCAAGGGCTTAAGTATAATCTTTTTAGTGTCTCACAAATGTGTGACAAAAAGAACAAAGTTCTCTTTACTGACACTGAATGTCTTGTATTTTCTTCTGATTTTAAGATGCCTGATGAAAGTCAAACACTTCTTAGAATTCCAAGAAAAGGCAACATGTACAGTGTTGATATGAAGAAGATTGTTCCAAAAGATTCTCTTACTTGTTTTATTGCTAAGGCCACATTGGATGAATCTATGAAATGGCATAGGAGGCTTGGTCATATTAACTTCAAAACCATAAATAAGATTGTCAAAGATGGTTTGGTAAGAGGTTTACCTCAAAAATGATTTGAAAATGATCAAACATGCATTGCTTGTCTTAAAGGCAAACAACATAAAGCCACTTGTAAGCCCAAAATTTTTAACTCTATCAATCAATCATTGTTTATGCTGCATATGGACTTATTTGGTCTTACAAATGTTAGAAGTTTGTTGCATAAGAGATATTGTCTAGTTATTACTGATGACTTTAGTAGATTTACATGGGTATTCTTTTTAGGTACTAAGGATGAGACTTCTAGCATCCTTAAAACCTTCATTACAGAGATAGAAAACCTAGTAAGCAAAAGAGTAAAAGTCATTAGATGTGATAATGGGACAGAATTTAAAAATAGAGTTATGGATGATTTCTGCAAAGAAAAAGGTATTAAAAGAGAATTTAGTGTTGCAAGAACTCCACAACAGAATGGAGTTGCTGAAAGGAAAAATAGAACACTAATAGAAGCTACTAGAACTATGTTAGCTGACTCTAAGTTGCCTATAACTTTTTGGGCAGAAGCAGTCAACACTGCTTGCTATGTTCAAAATAGAGTTTTAGTTGTCAAACCTCACAATAAGACATCATATGAACTTTTTAGAGGTAGAACTCCTGAAATAGGATTTCTTAGACATTTTGGATGTCATGTGACAATTCTAAATACCTTAGACCATCTTGGAAAGTTTGATGGTAAAGCAGATGAAGGATTCTTAGTTGGATATTCTATCAATAGCAAAGCATTTAGAGTATACAACATGAGAACTAGAAGAGTAGAAGAAAATCTACATGTGAAGGTTTTGGAAAATAAATCCAATGTAGAAGGTCAAGGTCCCAAATGGCTATTTGATCTTGAATCTCTATCTAAATCAATAAATTATATGCCTTTTGTTGCAGAATCTAATGAATTTTCAGGTTCACAAACTGCTGATGCAACAAATGAAAAAGGATTAGAGAAGGAGACAATTCAAGATTATGTGATGATGCCAATATGGAAAAATTCAAGTGTGGATTCAACTTCAATAAATGGTGAATCTTCTTCTGGAAAAACTAAAGAAGATGTTGAAGATGAATACAACAAAGAAGGAACTAAGGAACAAGAGTTTTAAGTCAGAAGTAACACTGCTGTTTCTGCTGATAAGCAAATCATTCCCTCTGATGAGAAAAATGTTTCTGCTGATGGATCATCAGAAGAAACACAAGCAAATCTTTCAGAAAATGAGGTGGATTTCAACAACCTTCCACCTGATTATCAAGTTCTTTCTACTCCACACTCAAGGATTCACGAAGTCCACTCCCTGGACAATGTAATTAGAGATGTACAATCAGGAGTGTTGGGATCATAGTTTTTACTATTTTATCAAGTCTCGGTCATGTGTAATAATAGGTTGCTTAAGTTACTACTTACTTTCATTTATGTTATGTTATAAGTTTTATAGGCTTAAGCTATTGAGTCCATGGGCCATAAAGCCCATACGAAATCTAAGTAGGGAGGACTAGGAGTGTTGCCCTAGCTCCTCACCTATAAATAGGAGTCTTAGGCCATTGTAAAACTTGGTTGTTTATTTGAAATCATAAGGAAACTCTTGCTCTTATCATTCTCTTATTCAAATATTCATCCCATCCTTATATCTATCTCATTCTTGTTTGTGTGAAATCAATATGGTGACCTAACAAGTGGTATCATTCGCCATATGAAGGTGTAGTTGTGTTTCTATTTGAAATTCGATCCATAAACCTTGTTTTAGTTGTTCTTTTTTTATTAAAAATTGTACTTTCTTGTTTGTTCTTTTGGTTTTTATCACATATTTGCTTACAAATTTGTGCTACAAATCATTTCAAACACAAAAGTATCAAATTTTTCTTCAAAATTACGATTTGCACCTTTGTACTATTTTTCAAAAATTTTTAAATTTTTGAAAATTATTGTCAAGTTTATAACTTTCTTCAATATTTCATCATTTTACAACTTGAAGTACAAAAATCTTGCACTAAAAACCCGTTTTTGGATTGCTTTCATTGAAACACAAAGTTTAGCATAATTTCGAAATCCCTCACTGCCTGAGTTTCGAAATCTTGTGAATTGGCTTCATCTCGACTTACGGATCGTGTACTCAGTCTTTTCTCTCTTGTATAAGAAAGAAAAGTACTTCGACTTTTTGTTTATTTTCGAAATTGTATAATTTCGAAAATTGTTCCTTGTGTTCTCGAAAATTTGAAATTTTCGAAATCACCTTTGTTTTTCAAAAACTTCTTTGTTTTTTCGAAATATTTAAGTTTTTCGAAAATACTTCTAAGTTTCGAGAAATTTTCTTTCGAAATCTCAATAATTTCGAAAACTTAATCTTTCGAAATCCTTGAGCAACAATTTTTTTCGCAAACCTCATAAGTCAAGTTTTCGCAATCTCAAATTCTGTGACAAAGTTTCGCAAACATCTACTTGGGCATACTTTTCGAGATTTGGCAAAATTATACCTTCTACAAGATCCATCCTTTCACACAAGTGTTTCATAATGTCTCAACCACCGTATTACAACTTTAACAATCCTCAGCAACATCAGTATCAACAGTATCATCAGCAACATCAGCAACAGCAACAGTATCAACAATCACCACAATATTATCATCAACCGGTTTACTCACAACAACATAAGTTCATGCAACAAATGGTTCCAATACAACAATCTTATCCGATGTCACAACAACAAAGCCCACTTCCACCAAAACCTACTCACTGGTTTGACAGGATGTGTGAAGTCATTTCAACTCAACAATCCAGGCACGAAGCAGGCTCTCCTGACACCCCACCAATGCTAACACCGGGTAATTATGTTCAATGGGCAAGTCGATTCTTAAGGTTTATTGAGCTCAAAAAACCCAATGGTAAGTACATGAAACAAGTTATCCTTGAAGGACCATTTCCTTGGCCTGTTAACTACATTGGCGGTGACCTACAGGCTGATCCTCCAGTAGCTCCAACTGCTGTGCGTGTTCCTGAGTCTCAACTTACTGAGGAACAAAAACACCAACGTGAAGCAGATGAAATTGCTATGTCTTACATACTTCAAGGAATACCTAATATCATATTCAGAAGTGTTGATGCTCAAACAACTGCAAAAGCTATGTGGGAACACGTCCATCTACTGATGCAAGGCACACAACTGAACAAGGAAGACATGGAATCTAAACTTTACTTGGAATACACTAACATCGTGATCGAACCAGGGGAATCTCTTGAGTCTTACTTTCATCGTTTCACTAATGTCGTCAATGATTTAGAGAGACATGATATAACTCTTCCAAGAATCGCTGTCAATACATAGTTTGTTAGTAGTCTGGGTCCTGAGTGGCAAAAGTATGTGACATTTGTGAGACAAGCCAAGAATCTTCACAGGGATCCATATGGATTGTTGTACGACTATCTCAAGCACTATGAGTCTGAAGTTAAAAAAGACAAACTCGCCCGAGGAGGATATACATCACCACCTACCTCTAATCCCCTTGCACTCGTTGCTCAAACTCCTGCTTCACATCCTCCGATGTCTAATCATGCTTATGATCAGGAAAAGAATTATTTCAGTCACCAGCATCCTCCAGCTTCTCAACACGCTTCTAATCAATTTGCTCCATATGACAACAATGATAGCATGTATTACTCTAATCAGTTTGAAGATGATGATGATGACGTCAGTACGTTGAATCAAGGACTTGCTCTTGTTGCTCGTGCTTTTAGCAAATTCTCCAACAAAACCAACAACCGTCTTCGTTCTTCATCAAATACAAGAAACCAAGCTGTCATTCAAGATGGTCGAGTTGAGATTCAGAATCGTAATTCAGGACGTTCAGGTGGGTATACTGGAAATTCTGGATATGGACAAAGAGTTAACAACAATGGGGGATTCAGAAACAATCCAGGTGCTCCTCAGCGAAGTAATGACAATGCTGCTAGTAACAACATAGTCTCTGGGAATGCGATATGGTGCTACAACTGCAACGAAAAAGGTCATATTGCAACTGCATGCCCTCACCCAAGAAAAGGTAGTCAGTTTCACAAGCAGGCATTACTTATGGCTCTTAAAGATGAAAAGGAAGGAACTTTCAATGCTCAAGAGAACAGTTTCTTTGCTAATGCTTACAATGATGATGAAATGGAAGATCTTGAAGCCAATGCAGCTGTGATGCTTATGGCCAACATGCAGGAACATCAGTTGAATGATTCAGGCCCAGTGTTCTCCACTGATGGCTTGTCTCAGGTACATGACCTAACCATTAGCTCCATACATATTAATGCATCACCCTATGTTTCTGAATCAGATCAGGCGCAAGTTGTTCCTTCTAAAACATTTTTTTCTTCTCAAGAGGATGAACTATTTGATGATGACACGGTCGTCTCATTTGATGATCCTATTGCGGAAGACGAAAATGACTTTAGTGAACAACATGAACCTCCTTCTGATCCAGCTCCTGACTGTACAGTTATGGCCATACAACTTAATAATCAACTTCTTTCTAATCACATAACGGACATGCAAACTGAAATTTTGAAAGAAAATGCCAAGTTAAAAAAGGACATTGAATGTTATAAAACGCAGCTTTCAGGTTTTCAATATGTCGTTCATCGTGAACAAAGCTTTGAAAAGTCATTTCAAGAATCATATGTCAAAGAACAAAATCTTCAAAAGCAAATGTATGACATTGTTGAGTCAAACGGTAAAATCGTTTCCAAACTGGAAAATGAAAAACATGATCTTCAAATACAAGTTATTCAACTCCAACAGGAACTTTCAAAAACACGTAAAGAGGTGATAACTTGCAAACAGGAATTTTATGAACATAAAGTGCAAAAACGAGAAAAATAAAGCTCTTTACTTGATGATAACATCGTTCTCGAAAATCAAATCAAAGCTTTTCAAAACATCGTTTATAAACATGGGGAATCTGTAACGACAATTCAAAAGTTTTCTTTAAAACCAAGACCAGGTAAAGGTTTTGGCCTCGGCGATTACAGATCCTCTTTTCTTCGCACTGTGTTCAAAACAAATCCTAAGCTGTACAGTTTGGACCAATTGATGGATAACAATGGTGTGCGTGTTATTGTACATGATACTGAGGAAGAATACGAACTTGAAGAGAAGAGTCGATCAAAAATGAGTCAAGTTGAATATTGCAAACCATATGATTACTCAAAACCTCACATTTCAAAATCTTTTGTTACATCAAGAGAAATACCTGAGAAATCATGGTTTGTTACTGAGTCTTACGTTTCATCTTCCAATGGGGCTCCTGTCAAACCCGTGGCACAAGTAAATGGTCCATTACCTTCTTCTGGTCATGTGACACCATTACCAACACGCTGTAAAGTTTTAGACTATTTTCAAACATTCATGAAAGGCATCGATACTTTGGAAAACGTCATTGAACAACATTCTGAAATTACAGTTCATACTTTTCAATCAGCTTATGAGCGGGAAAAATGAGATATTTTTCAAAAACAAATTCTGCCTTTAGTTCATCATTTGCGTTATTGTGCTACTCGGTGGGAACAGGACCTCCAAACAGAAGTTAAAGATCTGAAAGAAATTTTTGCTCTTAATGAAAATGCAATTTTGGTTCAACAAAGCAAAAACCAATTTTTGAAAGCTGATTCTGATCGACTCTTGGAACAACTTCTTCAGGCTGATTTTCATAGTTCTCTTATGAATGAACTCCATTTTTCCATCAACGCTGACTTATTTTCTGAGTACTGTGCTGAACTTGTTTCGTTGAGGTCACATAATGAATCACTGCAACATCAATATGAAACATTGCGTCAAAACAGTGATGATGTGATTAACAATCTTTCCAACGAAATTTGTCAACTTAAACAAAAGATTGATTGGTGTCAAGCTCAAAGTATTAAAACTGAATTGCATTTATGTACCAATATTGAGTATCGTGAAAATGAAATTGCGGTGTTAAAAAATGAAATTGCGGAGTTAAAAATTGAAAACGCCGAATGGCAACAAAACCGCGATGACATTCGTTATTGCAATGGTTTACTTGAGTCTGATATTCAGGACAAAAAACACATCATCATTGATTTGAAAGAGAAAATTAAGCTACTTCAAAAAGGAAAGTTCATTGACACCACTGTGATTGCACCAGGAATGTTTCAAATAGACATAACAGATAAGGCTAAGCATGCTAAGAGTTCTAATGTTAGCTCTTCCACTTTCACAGGTCTAGTTTCCCCTAAGAGCGTTAGAAGCCTAAAGTTAAAAAGACTTAAGAAGACTAAAAAGAGTAGGCTCTCGCAACATCAAAGTGGAACACTAGAAGTGCAAGAAGTAGAAGATCACCTTAGGAACTCGAATAAAACTAATGTTGCATCTGATTTAGATTCTAATCTGGCAAATTGTAATCCAAATCTTAATGTAACGAATGCTGAACCTTTAAATGTTTTGAATATTAATGCATCTTGTCTGTTTTGTCGTAAAAGTGTGTTGTCTGGTGATCATACCAAATGTGTAGCTAATAATCTCTTACACCGCAAAAAGAAACATAGATCCGGCTCTTCTTCTAGGTCCACTAATGCTTCTAAGTCTACCTTAAGAAAAACGCCTACTACAGTTTCTAATGATGTTGTAGTCAACCCACTAATAGCAATCAACAATTCTAGGAACCCGCCCACAGCTAGTACATTCACTAAGAACAAAGCAAAAACTAGTTGGAATTGGCAACGTTGGTTACAATACAAACCAAATTTTAAATGGATTCCTAAATTGTCAAATACTTGCATTTCTAACCAATAGGAACCCACTATTTCCTCGGGTTCCACCCTTACTTCTGTTCCATCTTTGTCGTCTTCTTTTGATGCAGGTGGTTCAGATCGTTCTCTGGATTGTTGATAGCGGCTGCACCCGACATATGACAGGCAATCTCAAACTGTTAAAGAACTTAGTCTCAAAGTTTATTGGAACTGTCAGATTCGGGAATGATCAATATGCTTTAATCATGGGTTACGGAGACTACACACATGGGAACATTGAAATTAGCAGAGTTTATTATGTTGAAGGTTTGGGTCACAACCTCTTCTCAGTCGGTCAATTTTGTGATGGAGATTTAGAAGTAGCATTTCGCGAGAAAACCTGCTTTGTTCGTGATCTACAAGGAAATGATTTGATGTCTGGCAAACGTGGCTCTAACCTTTATACTATTTCAATGTCAGACATGATCGCTTCATCTCCAATCTGTCTTCTATCCCAAGCTGAATCGACTAAATCTTGGTTATGGCACAAACGCCTTTCTCATTTGAATTTCAAAACGATGATTGATATCGCTCGTCACAAATTAGTTGAAGGCTTTCCAAGATTCCGTTATGCCAAAGATCATCTATGTCCAGCCTGTGAACAAGGAAAAAGTACTCGTGCTCATTTTCCCTCAAAACCTGAACACAGTACTAATCATGTTTTACAATTACTTCATATGGATTTGTGTGGTCCGATGCGTGTTCAAACAATCAACGGTAAACGCTACATTTTAGTAATTGTTGATGATTACTCTCGCTGGACTTGGGTTTATTTTCTTCGAAGTAAAGATCAAGCTCCTCAAATGATCATCACCTTTCTCACAAAAATACAAGTTCAGCTTCGCAATACAGTCAGAATTGTTCGAACTGACAATGGCACAGAATTTAAGAATCAGACTCTACGATTGTATTTTGAGAAAGTGGGAATTGAACATCAAACATCTATTCCACGCACACCAGAACAAAATGGAGTAGTCGAAAGACGCAACAGAACGTTAGTGGAAGCTGCTCGAACGATGTTAATCAATGCTCAATTACCAGATTACTTATGGGCATAAGCTGTTTCAACCGCGTGTTACACTCAAAACCGTTGCATGATCACAAAACGCCACAACAAAACCCCATATCAGATTGTTCACAAAAGAAAACCAAACATCAGTCACTTTCGCGTATTCAGTGCTTTATGCTACCCAGTCAATGATCGTGATGATCTAGGTAAACTTAAAGCAAAGGCTGACATTCGAGTATTCATAGGTTACTGTGAAAATTCAAAAGGCTATCGGATCTGGAATCGTCGTACTCGGGAAATTCAAGAAACTATTCATGCTAATTTCGATGAACTCACTCAAATGGCTTCTGAGCAACACGGCTTAGGACCCGCAACCAACCGTCTTAATTTTCCGGTCTCCTCGGCTGAACCATTGTCACTTTCTCGTAAAGAAGTGGAAACCTTATTTGCTCCATTGTTTGATGATACGCCTGTTAACCGTCCACCTGAGGCCACACCAAATTCCGCTGCAAACCTTGATCAACATCAAGTACCTGATACACCTCAACAAACAACAACTTCTGTTGGAAGAGACGGTCCTCCAGTCATATCACCTACAACAACCGAACAAACCGGGTCCAACTCACGACAATCAGCTGGAGATTCCATACCTTTATCAGTTCCACAACCTGCCGAGCATGACCCAGAACCATTCGTTAATCCATTTGCAAATGCTCAACCTGTCCCCGACATTGCTGAGTCATCTACACGCAATTTGGGTCCTGCTCACTTGCGAGATTCTTATCAACTTCATCCCTCGACACATAAATGGACTAGAGAACACCCCTTAGTTCAAATTATTGGCCATCCAGATGCACCTATCATGACAAGATAACGCCTTCACACAGACGGTGAAACTTACATTTATGCACTCACAGTTTGTGAAACCGTACCCAAAAATGTCAAAGAAGCAATGACTTATGAAAACTGGATTGAGTCTATGCAAGAAGAATTCGAAACCTTTCAAAGATTAGAAGTATGGGAATTGGTTAAAAAACCTGAAGGCATCATTGTCATTGGTTTAAAATGGATCTGGAAAAACAAACTGGATGCAGAAGGCACAGTCATACGCAACAAATCACGCTTGGTAGCTAAAGGTTATTCTCAAGAAGAAGGTATCGATTTTGAAGAATCATTTGCTCCTGTAGCTAGACTTGAAGCTGTACGGATGTTCTTAGCATTTGCTGCTCATCGAAATATGATTGTTTACCAAATGGACGTAAAAACGGCTTTTCTGAACGGTCAACTTCGAGAAGTGGTTTATGTCAGTCAACCTGAAGGCTTCGTTGATCCAGAACATCCCAATCATGTATACAAGCTTAACAAGTCTCTCTACGGTCTTAAGCAATCCCCCAGGGCGTGGTATGACAAACTTTCTAAATTCCTATTGGCTAATGAGTTTACTCTTGGCTCGGTGGATCCAACACTGTTTACAAAAACCTACGGGATGGACTTATTAATTGTTCAAGTTTATGTCGATGACATTATTTTTGCTTCAACCAACAAAAATTACTCAATGGATTTTGCAAAATTAATGACAGATAATTTTGAAATGGCCATGATGGGTGAACTTACGTTCTTTCTAGGACTACAAGTTCATCAATCACCCCGTGGAATTTTTCTAAATCAGTCCAAATATGCTCTTGAGATTTTAAAGAAACATGGTATGCAAAGTAGTGATACTATGAATACACCGATGGCCAACTCTACTAAACTAGAAGCTGATTTACATGGGACTCCAGTTGACCCTACCAAATACCGAAGTATTATTGGGTCCCTCATGTATCTCACATCCAGTAGACCTGATATTGTATTTGCTGTGTTTATGTGTTCTCGCTATCAGGCTAATCCAACTGAAAAACACCTCAATGAGGCAAAAAGAATCCTTCGATACATAAAGGGAACCATCCACTTGGGGATCTGGTATCCGAAGGATTCTGGTTTTGAACTAATAGCTTTTTCAGATGCTGACCATGCAGGATGCTTAGACTCGCGAAAAAGTACATCAGGTGGCTTACAGTCTCTTGGAGATAAACTTATGTCTTGGCAATCAAAGAAGCAGGATTGCACATCACTATCATCCACCGAATCTGAATACGTAGCTATGTCTGCTTGTTGCGCTCAAGTCATTTGGATGAGATCACAACTTAAAGACTATGGCTACTTATTCAACAAGATTCCGATTTACTGCGATTCTAAGAGTGCCATTGCAATCTCCTGCAATATAGTTCATCATTGCAAATCCAAACACATTGATCTCCGATACCATTTCATCAAAGAGCACGTCGAGAAGGGTACAGTTGAGTTATATTTTTTGGGTACTGAGTACCAATTAGCGGACTTATTTACAAAACCCTTAGCTCCATCAAGGTTTGCAAGTTTAGTTCACCAAATTGGTATGCGATGTTTGACACCATTTGACTTACAAAAGTTTTTAAAACAAAAGTAAAGTGTCAAACATCAATTATTTTACTATCTTTGTAAAATAAATATTTTTTCTTTATTTTTTATTAAACCTCAAAAACACAAAAATATTTTTTCTTTTACAATTATTTCTTTAAAAAAAATTTAAAAAAAAAAAATCTGCAAGTATATCGCTCTTTTTCAACACCTTGTCTATTTACAAGTGTTGAGGGGGAGATTCGTCTAAATGTTATAAATTTTTTTCAAAAACGATATACTTGCATATTTCCTTTGATGCATCGTTTCGGAATTTCATAAGATATCTCGTTTCCTTCTCTTAAAATGATGTCGTAAGTTTAGTTTATCTTTAGGTCTTTACTTATTTCTAAAGTTTAGGACTAGTATTGTAATTATTGTAGTTAGGGGACTTGAAGTGTCAAATATCAAAAGTTTCAAAAATATCACTAAAATCATCACCCCCGTTTTTTTTCTTTTCATTAAAATCAAAATTTCTAAAACCCTTAAACCCTTTCTCTCCATATCCACGGCCCTAATTCTTTCGAATAATCCGTGCTTGTGATCTTCAATACGTAAGTCTCTACATGATTCTTAGTTGATTTCTATCATTGGTTTTTGTTTAATCACAAAGTTAATGGCTAGATATCACAAATTTTCGATTTAAAAGTTAGGGTTTATATAATTTCGGGATCATGCAATATGTGATTATAAGGTTAATTAATGATAGGGCTTTTGTGCTATTACATGTGTCTATCCTTTCTATCACGTTTAATCTTTGTTTTACACACGATTGTATGTTTTTCGAAACCTAGGGTTTAGTACGAATTGGGTTTTATTGATTTGTTAATGTTTTCGTTATTATTCTTGGTGGGATATGATATTTTGTGTATGAGTATCATGGTTATGATTATTAATTAGATTTTCTTCCAAACATGCATGATTCTCGATAACGTAGGGCTTTGTTCTATATGGGTTCTCTCGTTTTGTGTTTGTGTGAGCGGACTTGTTGTGCCTAAATGCTTCTAATGCACGTTTGTAATACACAAGTACCTGTCATCATCGATTATCTCATGAGTTTGCATTTTATCGAGATTATGTTCTTGAACATTCTTCGAAATTTCTATACTCGTTTGATTTGTGTGTTTCTAATTGATGAATAACATCATTTGCTACAGGTAATATCACTTGGAATTCATACTTTCGCATAAGTACGTACGTTGGCAATATTTCGAAATTCTTGTATAAGAATTTTCGAGAAAAAATCTTTTCGCAATCATGTTTGAAAATTTCGCAATCACAAGTTTTTCGAGAAATTTCAAAATGTTGTATTTTTTCGAAAATGCTCATTTCGTCATCTTCTCGAAAATATTTGTGTGTTTGCGAAATTATCTCAACCATTGCCATTTTTTTTTTTTTTGAAATCCTCATAATTGCAATTTTTTTTTTCGAAATCTTTTATAGCATGTATTCTCAAAATTTTTTCTCTAGTGGTCTGTTCTCGATAAATTTTTTATCGAGATCACACTTGAAGTTTTTTTCGAAAATGCTTATTGTTCAGGATTGCGAAAAACTTGTTACTTTATGACTGTCTTTCGAAATTATTGGCATTTGTGACAAGGTTTGCGAAAAATTGGTCAGAAGTGCATTGTTTTCGAAATCACTAACTATGTTATATCTTGTGCTTCAATTGTATCATTTCGAAAACTCTGTGATTATGTAATTTCGAAAACGTGTTTTAAGGAACAATGTGATTATGGATTCCAGTCATGTATAATATGATGTGTTATGATTTATTCCTTGTGCATATGTATTTCTAAGCTCACATGCTATTATTGTACCATACGTGATTACGTAATTCTAAATGCTTATTCATAATCAAACATTGCAACCGTGCTAACTCGTAACAAATCTCGATGTTTTGTTTATGATAATGCTTTTCAGAATAATATGGCTGAACACAACGAGAACGTCCCTGAACAAGCTCTTCCATTACTCACCATGGATGATATCACTCCCGCTGACTACGATGTTACAATTGGCAACAACAATCCACGAGTTGATTTCGACAAATTGAGAATTACTGAGAGCTCGTGCAAGATTGTTAAAGATATTCTACTTGCACATCCATGCAAACATCTGCTCATCTGTTCTACTTCATTTCCTCTGTTCTACCTTCATCAGTTCTGGCTTACGGCTAAGGCAAATTTGGATGATGAATCTTTTACTGTTACGCTGGATCACCAAGTCTACACTGTAGATCACGACGTTCTTCGTACAGTCCTTCTCCTGCCTCAAACTGACAACGAATTCGCTCCAATACTACCTGAACTGGACCTTCTTGACTTCTTTGTTGAGTTAGGATATGATGTTGTTGATGACGTACCTCTAGTCAAACATTCCCGATTCAATGCCAAGAATATCCCTCAGCCTTGGAGAACATTCTGTCTGTTGGTTGTAAGATCAATATCAGGAAGAAAGAGTGGTCATGAACATCCTAGGCTTGAACACTTGCAAACATTTTGGGGAATGGTGACTTTGACACCTATTGACTTTGCAGTTCCAATCATGAATGATATAGTATACAGCATTCAAACCGATCGTGTAAAGACTATGATACCATTCACAAGATTCACCAAGCTTCTCATAGAACATCTCTGCAAAGACACTCCAGAATTTATCAAGAGGATGGCAGATCCTAATGAGCCGAAGCACCTCTTCGAGGACGATTTCACCACCTCATTCATCAAGACGACCACTTCCTCTACCAAGATCAAAGGAATGAGGCTTCCCGAATACCTTCTTGATGACAAAATCAAGAAAAGTCTGAACTACAAGTTGTATGATAATGCTTACAAAGGGGTACAGGAAGAAGCTACTATACAGACTCGAAGCAAAGGAGGTGTAAAGCCTGGGAGTACAGCAAGCACCACTGGCTCACCTCAGACTAAGTCTAAGGCTGCTCCCAAGACTAAACCATCTGTTAAACCCAAGACTTCTGCCAAACCTAAACCAACATCCAAGCCTAAGCCTGTGTAACACCCCCAAAATACCGCAGCGGAAGACTGTGTCATTGGGATGCTACTTCAGGGCACAAAGTACAAGATATAGAAAATGACCTCTAAATGAGACGTTTTGAAAAGTTACCATTCGAATAGATAAAAGTCATAGTTTACAAAACAAAGATCCCAAAGTAGAATAAGACATAAGTTTTTAAAGTGTATCGAATGGTAAACGATAAAAGCGAAAGTCTCCAAAAGCATGCCCTAAGACTCTCAGCTCCATAAACCTGCTATCGCCTTACAAACCTGAGATAAACATGCTTAAAATGTCAACACTAGGTTGGTGAGTTCATAGAGTTTGTTTAACAAATAAAGTTTATAGAAAAATGGTCACACAGCAAAGGCATCGTAAATCCACTCAGTTACAAGTCCCGCCATAAGAGACTTGTAACCTGTGTGTTCACAACCCACTGCTAATATATATATAGTAAGATTAGACATGTATAAGTTCATCACAACAGTTAAGCAATTAGCTAATGGACATCCAACAACTTAATTTGGAGCCACTAGAAGTCTCAATGGTCATCCAACAACTTAATCTGGAGCCATTGGAAGTCTCAGTAGTCATCCAGCAACTTAATCTGGAGCCACTGGCAGTCTCAGTAGTCATCCAGCAACTTAATCTGGAGCCACTGGAAGTATGTATGTATGTATGATTACTGGGTGCCATTTCCCAAAGTATCAGTTGCTCAAGAATACACAATCACAGTTTAGTATAACACAGTTAAGTATAGCACAATCACGTATGTATGAACTCAATTATAAATGTAATCAAGTATAAGACAATCAAGTATAAATGTTTTGAGTATCAAGTAAGTATTTGTACAAGTAAGCAAGTAGTTGAGCATGTATCTCCCCCAAAGAGTTAAAACAAGTATAAAAAGAGTAAAAGTGGGGCTATGACTCACCTGGAGTGAAGATACAAAGATGCGAAAAGATAAGGACAACAAGGAGCGAACACTATCCGCAACCTAATATGAATAATAACGATCTACTTTAGATCTTGACGTGATGTAATGAATGCACATGCACATGATACCTATACCACTCGTGACTTGGAAATACTTGTTATTGTCATAGTAAAATAGTTTCCATACTTAGGAAAGATAAGTCCAAACATAGAAGTATAGAACTTGTCGTAATATATCGTATAAAAATGTTAGCGTTATATTCCTCGTATTGATAACCTTCAAATAATGTCTAGTAATCGCGTAATAAACCTTGAGTCGTACGTACTTCGTTAGTTAAAAATAAACTCCTTGAATGAGAATTTAGAAAATATATTATTTAGTACGTAGTTATATTATTTTTCTAGTAGTGACTATATATATATATAGTTTGACGACTTTAAAACGTATATAACTTGGTCGTTTTAAGCTCATTTTACTCGTTCTTTATATCCACGGATTCGTTTTAGTATATACTAATATATTTTCGATAGCTCGGCTCCACTAGGTTACGTTTAACGCCTCTATTTGCCCGTCGAAAACTGTCAAACAGCATGCAGTTTTTCAGAAAATAGTTTTCGTCGTTAAATTTACAAAAATCATATCTCCTTCGTTATAAACTCGTTTTAATCCGTTCTTTCGCCAAAAGTTTCGTTTTTGAAAGTATTTTCTAAATCTTTGGTCAAAATTTATCCATCAACTACTGAGTTTTCCACGTTTTAAAAATGGGGACAGTAGGTCAATATATAGTTTCCAAAATCATTTTCCTAGTTTCAAACTTGTTCCAACTTCAACCAAACCACTTTCAATCACCACAAAACTAGTCTAATCCTACCATACACCTTCTTAGGGTGTCATGGGTTCCTAAACATCATAAACCAAGTGGATCTAATAAGAATCTAACTATAATCACTTTCTAGGCTTCAAAAGTTAAAAGTTTGTAAAATAAAGTGGTATAACTAGCATATGCATGTAGATCTAGTATATATATCATATGGATCTTGTATAAACTTGGTAAATTTATAAAAATGAGTTTGATATACTTACTTCAAAGATTAGGGAGTTTTTGGTGATGAAAACTTAATAACTTCTTGGATTTTATTTCAAAATCCCAAAAAGGAGTACCAATTGGACTTGTTAAATACTTGATCTTGCAAAATTTATGTTTTCTCCTTATTTTTCTTGATGAGGCCGAACACCACAAAGAGGAGAGAAAAAGAGAGAGTTTACTTGCTTTGATTTTGGAAATGAATGAGTATGAAGTGTTTTTAGTATAAGTATTATATATATTGAATCAATAATGCATTCATTAATGCTAAGGCAATATTTTCAAATCATGTAAGAGTTTGTAAGAAATTGGGATGGGGAGGGTAGATTTTTGTGTAAGATATGTAAGAGTTTTGGTAAGATATTAGTAGATATTGTATAGTTTAGGTGATACCGGGTACCGAATTAACTAGAAATAAATTTTAACGGAGTTAACCGGGACATAATAAAGTCATAAAAATTGTAAAAAAATATGTTGGGTACAAGTATTGAGTATTTGGAAAATTTTTGTTTAGTTTTTACGAAAACCGTCGTAAATAAATTAGGCGTACGATATAAATTAAATAAATTTCCAAAACACCGGGTAAATTAATATTATAATTTTTATATTATTAAAAATGAATATAAAAATATAACAGGATCATAGTCGGGAGTGTCGGACGTGTTAGTCATATTATTGATCGTTTGTTAACGTTTATTTAGAAATAATTATACGTAAAAGTTAATTATACCAAAAGTATTAATTTAGTTATCCTACGAGTGGAATAGTATGCAAGTGTCATAATGATGATATGTAAGCCATTTCTAGTCCATATGAAATATCCCTAATGATAATGCATGAATTCGCACCTGAACCAATATGGTTACGCGAATTTGAATACTCGTAAACTAAATTTACGATGAAATGAGTAATGCACGTGAATAGTGATTTTCTTCCGGTAATGAATAGTGTCAAGTGAATAGTAAAATTTCTGAATGTTTCTCGGAATGTCAAATTGACCTCAAAAATGATGAATAGTAAGATGATGAATAGTGATCGGTGAATAGTGATTTATGAATAGTGAATTGGCGAAGTTTGGAAAATGACCTAAAATTACAAGTTGTGACAGCCTGCTACCAAACCAAAGAAGAAGGTAACTCCTGAGTACTTTATTCGGGATGAACCTACACCTCCACCTTCTGAAAGCGAATCTGAGTTCGACACGGAATCTGAAAAAGAAGAACCAGACTATGAACTAAGAGTAAGAGCACCTGAAGAAGGATTTCCGTCAACAGAGATCGCTATACAACAAAGTCTAGAAACTTATGAAGAAGAAACAAGAAAAAGGAAAGGGATCACTATCAATGAGCCTAATGATGATGATGAAGACGTACCAATCTTTGAACATTTGGTCAATAAATGAAAACTTAAAAGTATAGTTGTCGACACACGAGCTGAAGAAAAGCAACTTCGCAAAGAACAAAGGAAAGCAGCTCTCGAAAGCCGACTTCTATCTCAACCTTCAACACCACCACCTGTCGATCAGTCAGAACATGAAGGAGCTACAAGCAGCATGCTTCCTCCCGTTGTGTCCACTACGTTAGTATCAGCTCCACAGCCTGATGACACCGTAAAAGATACAGACAATACAGGAGATGTCAATATGACTGAGACTGCTAATGTAGAGGAGAATGTTGGCGGACAAGAGAATATTGCTACGGATCAGGAACATCAATACCTCATTACTCCAGAGTTTCTTGCACAAGAAGCAGAGGAAGCAGAGGAACGTCGTAGAAAAGAAAATGAAGAGAAGAACGCGTTCGACACCAACATATTTCTTAAGTCATCTTCTCAACAGACTTCCTCAGCACAACCTCCACCTCCTCAAGACTCTCCACCAAAGGATCCGACCCCTCCTACTTCTTCTTCAAACTCTCACAATGAGTCGTCATCCGAATCATCACCTGAGCACTCATCTCCCACACCTTTCGAAACCGCATCAAAGCAGCATTCAATCAATGAACCAACACAACCAGTTGATCTTCAGGAGCAAGTCAACAAACTTACCAAAATGGTTACCGGTCTGTCCAAACAAGTTGAAGATTTTCAGGAGTCAAAGCAGCTGATCAATAAGTTCTTGAACTCTGATTACACAGGATTTATCAGGACTGTCACACAAGATTTTCTCTCTGAAAATCTAGTTGAGATGATCACTCCTGAAGTAGCAAACCTTCTTGAACCAATCAAGGACAATTTGGATCACAGAATCAGAAGTGTCGTTAGAAAAATGTTGTCTACAACACCATTCATGCTTCACACTGCAAAAGCTTCTACTGCAGCTCCAACCGTCCCTGAATTATCCTTCAATGAAATGCTTGCTAAACTCTTCGACAATGTTGCCTCCAAAACTACACAAACTACTGAAGAAAAAGCACTTGTTGATGCAATGGCAGCTTACATTTCCAAAGAGTCATGCAAAGAAGCAGCTGGAACCCTGAAAAGGTCAAGAAAAGATGACGACCCTGACCCAAACTCAAAAGGCAAGAAACCAAAGTCTGGAACCGGTCCCTCATCTTCTCTACAACCACAAAAGGACTCCACTCCTCCGGAAAATCTACAACACCACTCAGCTACCGGTCAAGGTCCAACTGAAGAAGAAGACACTTTCATGGAACCTACTGATGACTACCAGGGTCAACCTGACACCGATTACCGTGCTTCACCTATTCTCGATTCTCATGCTGGACCATCGTCACAATCCAAGGCTAAAGACAAAGATGCTACATCTAAGTCCAAGAAATCAAAGAAGAAAAGACGTCATTTATGGCTCGACAATGATGACACTCCTCAGAATGATTGGTTGACAGAAATGGTTCAAGCTCAACCTCCTCTCGAAGAAGAAGAACCCCTTCCTGGTAACACTCTACAGTTCACCCAAGTCATAATGAAGGATCTTCAGATCAACAAACTTACAAAGACGGAGCTCAGAAGAATCAATAGGGATGCACAAGAATTCCTTAAGTACAGATCCGGAAACAAAGTGGTATACGAATATCATATGCAGAATATAGCTAGTGCAATGTCTGCCGACTTTGACTGGCTAAATCCTGAAGTGAATATCGACCTCAGTTCCAAAAATCGTGAAAAACCTTACTTCACTGACTGGACCAAACCATTACCTTTGAAAGGATTTCCAGATAAACCCAAGATACCTTACAGTTTCTTATTCAACAAAGATCTTCATAACATCCAGCTCACCCAGGAGACATCCAAGAAGAAATATGCTTCCTCACTCACAATCTCAGTACCAGCCGCAAGATACGAAATTCCTGCCATTGAAGAGACCACTCGTATTTTCAGCAACTCCATCGTAGCTTACGACAGAGATGCTCTACATGGAATTCAACACTGGCCAGAACGTTGTCGTCTCGGGTATACCAGCAGATTAGGAGAGAAATCATTGGAAAATGTGAAGCAGAAATCTAAAATCATCGCTATCTTGGAGATTCAAGAGTCGCAACGGTTTAACTACATATTCATGCGTGAAATTGTTGTTAAACGACAAGATGAAAAGAAGTACAAGTTCTCCGAAGCAGACTTTCCTGACCTTAATCTCAATGACATCGAAGACATGTATCTCGAAAAGGTTCAAGGAAGAATGCGTGGATTCGATAGAGAAGTACAGTACAACTTCATGGCATCACTACTTCTTTACATCAGACGATTGATAGTTCAAGAAAGAGTGGAAGATCTTCAACTTGGAGTGGAAAGTTACCAACAGAAGATCAATTTGACAAAGCCGCAATTCAAATTTGATGGTATCTATCAAACGCCACAGTTTACTCTCAACCAAGAACCTTTTGGTTTCACCTACATCAATAGCAAAAAGCTACAAAGCTTCATGAGGTTCGATGAGGTACACAAATTCTGTGATGTTACACTCAAATCCGTTCGTGATGGGCTTGTCAAAAGGTTGAATGATGATCGCCGAAAGTTAGCAAAAGGGGAACAACCTAGATGGAAATCCAGCTCAAGAAGACAAGTTCGTAACTTTGTCTTAAAGATTGAAGAAAGGTTATTTCGACGGGAACAGATCAGACGACTGGAAAGCTATATCGGTGCCAGACCATCGTTTCCTATCCGAAACTTCGAAAGACCAGAACCTAAGTTTACTGACTTTGATGCTCCACTTACTGACGAAGTCTAACTTGGTACATTTGGTTATTCACTTTTCAATATCAATTGTTTCATTTGATTGAATAATTTTCATAATGGCTTGTGCACACCTTATAGTGTACAACCCGTTCTTGTAAAGAAAGGACCCTGAGGTACGCATCAGTGCCTCAATCCTGATATAAGGAGCGAAGGCTTCTTACTTTTGAGTAGAGTTAATCAAACATTTTCTGATTTTCATAACTCTGCTCAAAAGACAAGTATTTCACCTCAATGAGTATTCACTTGTTGAGGGGGAGCACTTGAAAAACTCATCGTTTGAAATACAAAAGTTCTTGTTGATATCTCCCCATAAGATTCAAAAAGCATATTTTAATCAAAAGTTTATCAAAAACAACATCTCATATGCTATTTTTGAGGGGGAGAAAACTGAAAGTGATTAAAATATGAAAGTTCAAGGTTGCTTTAAGTCAAATCTCATGCAAGCTAGACTCAAAATTGACCCAGGAATTGACGAAACATTAAAGTTAGTAATCTCGAAAAGACTTATCCTAGACGGGTAATAACATCAAGTTAGTTACTAGAGCTAGTTGTCACCTAAAAGCTGACAATGTAACTCTTTAACTAGCCACGTAAGCGTGTCTCGAAAAGGATTTGTCCTAGTAGAAATGTACCATTTCGAGAAACTTTCTGTGGATTTGACCAGGCCGGGTAATAACTTCAAGCTAGTCTAACTAGTGATGCAAGCGTGTCTCGAATCGGTCAAGCTCACTGAAAGTGGATCAATTCAAAAAGTGTTTGTTCCTCCCGCATGTGCAAATTTATTTAAACACTTATGAGCACATGTGAAGGGGGAGCCCTTCATAAGTAAACACAAAACTCTCAAAGTGCTAAACAAAATGTTTGAAATTCACAAACACTTTGAGAGATTTTCAAAGGTTTCTTGGCTATTGTCGGATAATCATGGAGTTATAAGGTGATTAAGATAGGAAATTTAGTCCTATGATCCGCCAGTGCCGGAGGGATGTACCCAAGGACATCACAAATAGTTAGAATTAGAAGTCCTTAGGTATGATACGATAAAAGGAGAAAAGAATGAAAGGGAAAGAAGGAGTTGAAGAATTAAAAAGAAAAGTAAAGAAAAGGGTGAAAAGAAATAGCCCTCCATATGTTCAACCTTAGGGCAGACACCGGGTTCAATTCATATGCTACTGGTTGTTGTTAAGGCGACACCGGTATTGAAGATAAAGTCGTCATGGACCCAGTGACGCAATGCACTAAACCTTCTTAACCACTCAAGTTCTCTTAAAAGAGCTTGTTTCATTCTCACGAGGAACCAATGTAATCTATCGACTTATCTCTTAGAGATAGTTGATATTGAAGCAGGAGACCCCTCCCTAGTCTCTGCATAGGAAACCTAAGTGTGCACTTTTCGAGTCTAGAGCCATGAGATACATCAAAGATCTCTTAGGAACACTTAGTATTTCTACAACTGGTGTTCTACATCAATGGACACTAGCTGTAAATTATCGAGTCCTTCGCAGATCTTAGCAATCTGCCAAGAACGTTTATGAGAGAATTTACATAAGTATTTCTCAATGATTGAACGGAAATCCTGCCAGGGTCAACATCAAACAGCCCTGACAGCAGGTCACTTCGGTAACTCCTTGTGGGTTACGCTTAGTGTTTGCGGTGGTTTCTTAGCGATCTACAGTCGTGGAGTGATCCCCAGCGACTCACCCAGTCATTGAGCTACTTAGTAGGTCTTGTAAGCTCCCTCGGGAGTATCTAACATGGGAATGGCCTTGATAAGGGTTAGAAGGAGTCTTCACAATATGATGTTGACGATCTCTAATTCTTTATCTATAAGTACCGGATGTTTTATTGCTAACTGTTTACATGCAGGGTTACATCATCTCCATGGCGACGGATTCCACATGCTCATACATGCATCTTGAAGTCATCAAAAGCTCCCTCAAAGATCAAAGCAACACAAAGTTCAAAGAAAGATTCTACGCCAAAAAGAAGAATCTACAAAGTATAAAGACTAAAGATCTTAAGTGAAAGAAAGGGACTACGTGCATGTATAAGTCAGAATTCAAAGATGTATGAGCATGTTGGAAAGGTGGACTACCACCACAGACACGGAAGTGAGGAAAGGCAGACAACTTCATTACTTGATCACTACTACAACAACAATGAACAAAGCACAAAGAACGATGAATGATTATTATCTCATTATTATTGAAAGACGTCTAAAGCTATGAAAGTCAAAGATGAAGAAATGAAAAAAGACGTCAAGCAACCGTGATGACCGACCCTTAGGGGGAGATTGTTGGGATCATAGTTTTTACTATTTTATCAAGTCTCGGTCATGTGTAATAATAGGTTGCTTAAGTTACTACTTACTTTCATTTATGTTATGTTATAAGTTTTATAGGCTTAAGCTATTGAGTCCATGGGCCATAAAACCCATACGAAATCTAAGTAGGGAGGACTAGGAGTGTTGCCCTAGCTCCTCACCTATAAATAGGAGTCTTAGGCCATTGTAAAACTTGGTTGTTTATTTGAAATCATAAGGAAACTCTTGCTCTTATCATTCTCTTATTCAAATATTCATCCCATCCTTATATCTATCTCATTCTTGTTTGTGTGAAATCAATATGGTGACCTAACAAGGAGTGAAGACAAGACAACAATTGATGTCTTCAGATCAACAAGGGCTTCTTGATTACCTTTATGCTTCAAAACGGCATGAGTTTTCAAACTCTTGCTTATTTGTATGTTTTCTCTCAAAAGATGAACCAAAGAATATTTATAAAGCCCTAGAGAATTCAAGCTGGTTGGAGGCTATGCAAGAGGAGCTTCTTCAGTTTAAGATTCAAAAGGTATGGGTGCTAGTTGATTTACCTAGTGGTGTAAGGGTAATTGGCACTAGATGGGTTTTTAGGAATAAAAGGGATGAAAGGGGCATAGTGATAAGAAATAAAGCTAGATTAGTAGCTCAAGGGTACACACAAGAAGAAGGGATAGACTATGAAGAAGTTTTTGCTCCAGTAGCAAGGATTGAAGCCATTAGACTCTTTTTGGCTTATGCTTCATTTATGGGATTCCCAGTTTATCAAATGGATGTCAAGAGTGCTTTTTTCTATGGTACTATTGAAGAAGAGGTGTATGTCTCACAACCTCCTGGTTTTATTGATCCTGACCATCCAGACAAAGTGTACAAGGTTGTTAAAGCTCTATACGGCCTACATCAGGCACCAAGAGCTTGGTATGAAACACTGGCTTCCTACTTAATTTCAAATGGATTTCAAAGAGGCAAGATAGATCAGACACTTTTCACCAAGAAGCATAAGAAGGATCTTTTGCTAGTTCAAGTGTATGTGGATGATATCATCTTTGGATCTACAAGGAAGGAGATGTGTTTGGAGTTTGAGAAGCTTATGCACAATAAGTTTCAGATGAGTTCCATGGGGGAACTTACATTCTTTTGGGTCTGCAGGTTAAACAATCAAGAGAAGGAATCTTTATTAGTCAAGACAAATATGTTGCAGAGATTCTTAGAAAGTTTCAAATTGTTGATTCCAAATCAGCAAGCACTCCAATGGACCCTGAGAAGCCACTTCTTAAAGATGTGGAAGGAATTAATGTGGATGTACACACATACAGATCTATGATAGGTTCTTTGATGTATCTCACATCATCAAGACCTGATATCATGTTCTTTGTTTGTGCTTGTGCAAGATATCAAGTAACTCCTAAGGTTTCTCATTTAAGAGCAGTCAAGAGAATTTTTAGATATCTCAAGGGTCAACCTAGGTTGGGTCTATGGTATTCTAAGGAGTCATCTTTTGACTTAGTAGCATATTCAGATAGTGATTATTCTGGTGCTAGCTTAGACAAAAAGTCAGCAACTAGAGGCTGTCAATTCCTTGGGTGTAGACTTATCTCATGGCAGTGTAAGAAGCAGACAATGGTGGCTACTTCAACAACTGAAGCTGAATATGTAGCTGCTGCAAATTGTTGTGGTCAAGTCCTATGGCTTCAAAACCAACTTCTTGACTATGGGTACAATTTCTTACATACTATTATTCATATTGATAATAGTAGTACAATTTGCATTATTAAAAATCCAGTGCAACATTCTAAAACAAAACACATTGAAATAAGACATCATTTCATTAGAGATTGCAATGAAAAGAGGTTAATTCAAGTAATGAAAATTGCTTCAGAACAAAACTTTGCAGATCTTCTTACAAAAGCTTTTGATGTTGGAAGATTTCAGTACTTGGTAGCAGGTATTGGAATGCTTAATCTTTAAATTTTTCAAAATAATGTGTTCTTGTATATAGATTTTGTTAATGCATCTAACTTTGTCATCTATAACTACTATTACCAATTTAAAAGTTATTCATACAGTTAGTTCTATGATTATTCTAATTCAAGACAAGTACTTTGTACTTTGTTCTTTTGGCTTTAGACTAACAATTTCAGGTATGAATGTTTGAGCTCAAAGGCTATTTCAAGTGAAATATGTAAGCAACACATTACTGATCATTGCTGCTGAATGCTGATCATTGCTGCTAATATAATAGGTTCATGATAGAAAGAGTTTGGGATTTCAAAACTCCTTAAAACTTCTTTCTTGGAACCTGAATATGATGTTTCACATTGAATTGATGAATTAGTTGATCAGTTAATAACTGATACAACTCACTTTCTATCATTTTATACTCTCAAGTATAATGTGACTAATCTACGGATACTGATAGAAAGAACAGCGAGCAAAAGTGAATCTAACACTTGTGTTAGAGGTAACAAATGCAACGAGTTGGAAACCCTGTAAAGAAAGCCTTTTGAATAGGTTTATCTGTACACAGGCAGTTATTTATAACTGAAAATATTGGTTCTCATACAACCAGAGGTTGCTTTAATCCGAAATTTTGATTAAGTGTTAGTTACCACACTTAATCCCTTCAAAATGGTTAGAAGCGGTATGATTTTTTAAAAAGGATTTTCAAAGAGGCTCAGAAAATCATCTAATGATGGATTATGAGTCAATGCTCAGTGATTCACCACTCATAGGAGGTTACACACCTAGAAGTGATGAGGGCAGCATTTAAACTCTTAAGGAATTGATGGCTTCATGTACAAATTGTCTGAAAACATGGAAATTGCTAGATCAGATGATTGTGATATGATTTGATTGTGAGAGATCTTCCAAACAGGGGAGGAAATTGCTCAAGAGAGAAATAAATCTCAGGGGAGGTTACAAAAGCCCTTTAAAAGGAAGACTATCCAAAGAAAAAGAAGAAAAAGATAAGCGCATACGAGAAAGTTCATGGTTTCTACTGATAAAGAACAAGAACAGAGCTGATAGGAGAAAGTTCTATCTAGATCAAAAGATGAAAGGTTTCAATTTCAGTTCACTACGTTTGTTCATCACTTCCAAAGACATGCTGAAAGATTATTTCTACTTCTTGGAACAAGTAGCCAAGATACACAGCATCATTGTCTCCTATAATTCTTCAACTTGAATATTGCACCATCTTTTAGTCCAAGATTGGAGCAAAGAACGGAAAGCAGATGAGTTACAGAGAAAGACATTCAATCACTCAAAAGAGAAGAAAGTTCAGATCTACAGTCTGACAATGAAGTGTTTGAAAGATCTTCACAAAGTCCTCATTTAATTCAGAAAAACATGTTTAAATGTAATTCACATGTTTAGGGGAGGATTGTTGGGAATTAAATAATCAGAAGAATCAGCATAAAGGCTCAAGGAAATACATCAAGTATGTTCCTGATGATAAAGCTCAAAGTACGTTCCTGCTGATAAACACAAGAGTGTTTCTGCTGAAAGAATGTTTCTACTGAAGGTGTTTCTGCTGATGGATTCTGCTGCTGCTATGACTCATTCAACAGCTGTGTGGATAAGTATGACTTATTCTACTGATACGTGTACAAGAAAATATCTTTGTTGTAGTCATCAAATTGAACACTCCAAGTGAGTTGTAATCCTAGATACATGTTGTATCTTAATGACTAAACAAGATAAGTCATCATATAGCTAGAATGAAGATAAGTCATAAGCTAGTGATTAGATAAGATATATAGATTGTAAAAGATCTTTTCCTTGGACTATAAAAGGAAGATCTTAGATATGTCTTAAGTGTAAAAAATATATGTGTGTGTAGAGATATACATAGAGAAAAACAATAGAACAAAACACAAGATTCAAGGTCTTTGTAACCCTAGTGATAGTGAACATCACTCGTATTATCTTGAATAATATTGAATCGTTTGCTGAAATACTTTCATTGTTCTTTGTTAAATAAACTCAAACATCACAGTTCCATTTCCAATAAACATTCTAAGTGTGGTTAAGTAGATTCCGCATACTTAATCATATTCACTCAAAGTATCATATTTACACGTTACAAAGGTCCAGCACCTCATAGTGTGTGATCAAATTTAGTGATCCTCTCACTCTCTATGACAACAAAAGTTGGAACGATCCCCGTGATTTGAACAAAACGGTTAAGGCAATATCTTTGCCTTCGAACAATTCTAGCACTCCCGACCGTAGGATCATGGAACTTGAGGACCAAGTCAAGTTTCTCATGAAATCCTACGAAGCTCTTAAGCCTTCAAGCCAAGTGACAAAATTCGTTCTTCATGCGAATTATGTAGTGGTCCCCATGACACTCGTGATTGCGTGGAACTCCCCGGACAAACTTTTGCGGATTACGCATCCTTGCGTACCGACGAAGAGGGAGACAAGTGGTACACCTTCAAACCCGAGCCAAACCCTTACGGTGATTCCTCCAACCCTTCTTGGAAAAATCTCCCGAACCTTAGGTGGAAACAAAACCAAAACATACCCCAAAACAATTCTTCCAATCCACCTAATCATTACCAACCAAACGGTCCACCCTCTAACTGTACTTTCAACAACAATCCTTCCAATAACTATGGTAGTACCAATAATCTTGAAGGATTGATGTCCAAGTTTATGGCATCTCAAGAAGCTCGCATATCTATGTTTGAAGCCGATTTCAAACAAAAGCAAAGTGAGATGACCAATAAACTTGACACATTGTTGAAAGTTCTCAATGACCGAGAAATGGGAGCACTCCCAAGTGACACGGTCAAGAACCCGAAACTAAACGTTAATGCCATATCATCGGTTTCGTTACCTATGTGGAAAACTAGAAGGGGGGTTGAATAGTTTTACGTCTTTTTAATTTGTTATAAAAGATTGTTTGAGTGATTTCTTTATTTAAAAAAATTTAGATTCGATAATATGTGATCTCAAGTCTTGCACAACATAAACAACAATAAATATGTACGATATAACAACAATAATGTAAGTAAAGAAATAAATGAGAGATGGAAAGATCGAACCGCGAGACAAGAGATTTATAGTGGTTCGGCTACAAGGACACCTTCCTTGCCCTACTCCACTCCCCGAGCACCTAACTCGAGAGTTTTCTTCACTATGTCAACAAGCTCCCTTATGATGGAGAAAACCCTACACACCAATGTACACACCACAACTTCGTCACAACTTAATCACAACTTCTACACAACCTCTTCACACCAATCAATCTTCACACCAATCTACTTCACAACTTTCTACTTCACACCTATCTACTTTACACCAATCTTCTTCACTACAATCTACTTCACAACTTTCTACTTCACACCTATCTACTTCACACCAATCTTCTTCACTACAATCTACTTCCTAACTCTTCACCTTCACAACAAACTACTAACCAATCACACTATCTATATACCTAGCTAAACTATCTACTATCAAATATTCACAACTAATTACAAAAAGAGATAAATACTATTGATGATGCTCTAACAACTTGGATCTGGAGGTGACAACAAGTTGTAATACTTCTTGTCTTGGAGGATAGAAGTATTCTTCTCTTGCACTTGAGAGGATGATGTTTGGATCACTTTGAAACAAAGATTTATGTAAGTATGATCAAAGGATTAAGACAATAGAAATGGAGATCTAGAACAGAAAGTTTAGGAGTGCAAAAGGTGAGAAAAATATGTGGAATGATCCAGTATTTAAAGGGCCAGAAAATACTGTTCTGGAGCGTGCCGGTCCCCTTAATGATTAAGGGGGCCACCTAGTATAATTAAGGGGGCCGCCCTCCTAAACGTTGGAGTTTTTTGACCATTTGTGGGGAAGGTTTTTCTGGATAAAATTTACCATTTTTGGTTGGAAATTTGAAATCATATATTGATAGTGATTTAAACATATTCTTTTAATTCCAAAAATAATTTTGTAAAAGATATAATATGTTTAAGACATTTTTATAAAAGTTTTAGTGATTAGAAAATTTTCCTTTGATCATAGAATGCAATAAACACTTGGTTTATTCATACCTTTAGTGATTTGAAAGCAAAATGAAATATTAATCTCTAAATACTTGTTTACGTCATAAGTTTTAGTTTAATGAGTTTATGCTTTGTAATTATCAAAACATAGAGATATTGTTAATATGTTAACAATGTTTTTAGGCATTATTCATGTCAACAATCTCCCCCTTTTTGATTATTACAAAACCTTAAACTCATTAGGTTTAAAAAATTATTTTTAGACAAGTAATTTAGAGTTTAATATTTTCTTCTCCCCCATTTTGTAAAATAAAAAAGGTTAAACCGAGTAAGCTTCATAAAAGAAGTTAAACGGGTAGAAAGCTCCCCCTTGATGTATGCTCCCCCTCATTTGAGAGCACCAAGGAAATAAGCTATGGAAAGCTTGGCTACAAAAAATATGTAAGGAGAACAAGACATATATATGCAAGGCAACAATTATGCAAATAAAAATAGATTCATTCAAGCATATATGAGACAATCATAGAAATGATCATCATTACAACATTCAATATGCTTGAAGCATATTGATTACAATAGAACAAAAGAAACAACATAGTCCTATATTTCCGAAGAGAACACTTGGACTTGCTTGCAACCCATGGTTGAGTGTTTTATTTGCTTGAGAGGAACATAAGCATAGAGCTTAGTTATTTGATAGAGAGGGATATGGAGTGGGGTATGGTGCGGAAGAGGTGGATCTCACTATGTTGTATCGAGTTAAGGGTGGTATTGGGTGAGGACGAGTGAGAAGATATTCAATCCAAGAAATATCTTCACTCAAGTAGAGGATTTGTTTTTGAAGGAATATGCAACAAGGGCAAAAGTGAGTGTGGTTTGTAACTTGATCCAAGTTGAGAGAGTGGGGTAGGCAATTTTCATAGTGTGATGATGGAGGTTTCCCTTTGTTGCGTTGTGCAAGATGCATTGCAAGGAGATCACTAAGATCATGGATTTGGTTTATTTCATCACAGAACTTTTGCTTTTCCGTGGCAATGTGGAGAGAATCATTGTGTTGATATGGATGAATTAGGTTTATGTAGTTGGAATTGTAGTTTGATGGTTGATCAAACTTGTATGGATCATTATAAGTGGTTGGAGGTTGAGATGTGTAGTTTGGCATGAAAGAAGATGTTTGGCCAATGTTGTATGGTTTGTAAAGAGGATCAAATGAATGTCCTTGTGTGTTTGGTGTAAAGTTTGGGAAGTAAGTAGTTGGAGGTGTTGAGTGATTTCCAACTTCATTGGTTATGATGGATTTGTTTCGAGGGCTTTTTCTTTGCCAAACAGGTTTTTCCGTCATCCTTGCTAGCCTTGAGGCTTTTGGTTTTGGTTTGTTTGGAGAGGTCATGATGGGATGAATGGAGAGTTTTGAAGATTGGGGATATTTATAGTGTAAGATTTGTGTGTTTATGGATGGATAAAGTTTGTTTGGGAGATTAGGACAAAATATGTTGGTGAAAATTGGGAAATGTAGGTTGAAATGGGCTAAAAAGCAGATAAGATTCTGTAAACCCGACCATCAGATGGCCGGTCCCCTTAATGATTAAGGGGGCCGCCTTACATAATTAAGGGGGCCGCCTATCTGGTGATTTCCAGATTGCCAGAATTGGGTTTTTGGCAGAAAATTTGCAGAAATGTTGTGTTTTTGGATTTGGATTCAAGCAAGTTCAATTCCTTGAGACAATATAGCATCTAATCTAATCATAATATAGCATGCATGCAAAAACACTTAAGTAAAAGAGCAAACAAGCAATTAATAATAAGCTAGAGGAGACAAGCAAAGGCAAGGGCACTCAATCTTCCTAGGGAAACTATCTTAGATCAAAGGCAAAGGTAACTAGTGACTCAAAAACTAGTGATGAAACAAGATGACAACATTATGAGTGATTTTGTCCTAGTGTGTGCCTATATGCAACAAATGTGGAATTGTGATTGTTTCGACTCCTAAATGCAAAAAAAAATAAGTTTCCTAAGAAACAATCCAAAATCTCCTTGATTCGATTTTTTGCTCGATTCATGAATGTCAATGATATATATTAGATTATATACTTTGACAATTTATGTGAGAGTTTATGCATGATTTAGGAAAAAGGTTTTTAGCATTTGTCAACAATGCAAGGAAAATGATGTTCATGTAATTCCTAGATGTGAGAATAGTTTTCAAGAAACTTTGATTGGGTTTTACAAGAGAGTATATGCAATGAAAATGAGGTTTCCCAATCTTTAATTTTGTGCGAAATAGATTCCTAGACTCAGAAATGGAGAAGTGGAAGAAAAGTAAATTTTATGCAAGAGAAAAAAAAAAATTGTCTAAATGCAATAGAATTTAGTCAACTTGTTCCATCATTCCTAATCCTAAACGCAAGTGATTGAATAATTCACGCTTAAGGGGTTTAGTGAATATATCCACAATGTTATCTTCCGATGCAACCTTTTCTATAGATATGTTTCCTTTTTGTACATTATCCTTAAGGAAGTGGTGGCGTATTTCTATATGTTTAGTCCTAGAGTGTTGCACCGGATTTTTACTTAAATCTATCGCACCTTTGTTATCGCACATAATGGGAACATTTTTTAACCTAATGCCATAGTCTATGAGAGCTTGTTTCATCCATAGTGCTTGTTGACATGCCTTTCCTGCGCTTGCATATTCGGCTTCGGTGGTAGAAATAGCAAGAGCGGTTTGCTTCTTCGAAAACCAAGATGTTAGACAACATCCCATAAACGTGCAAATACCGCTAGTGCTTTTTCTATCTACGTAGTCTCCCACATGATCCGAATCCGCATAGACGATGGTTTCTATGCCGGATCCCTTAGGATACCATAATCCTAAGTGTATAGTGCCTTTAATGTATCGGAAGATACGCTTAACCACTTCTAGGTGAGAGGTTTTGGGATCCTCTTGAAAGCGGGCACAAAGGCAAACACTAAACATGATATCGGGTCTACTTACCGTTAAGTATAGTAAACTACCTATCATTCCTCTATACTTAGTATTTTCCACGGACTCACCTTCATCATCTTTTGTGAGCTTCACTTCCGTAGACATAGGGGTTTTCATGGGTTTAGAGTCTCCTAGGCCAAATTTCTTAAGCATTTCCTTAATGTACTTAGATTGGTTAAAGAATATTCCATCATCTAATTGTTTTATTTGTAATCCTAGGAAGAAGTTTAGTTCACCCATCATACTCATCTCAAACTCATCATGCATGATTTTGGCAAATTCATCACACATTTCTTGACAAGTCGATCCAAATATAATGTCGTCAACATATATTTGAACAATGATGAGATTTGGGTCTTTCTTTTTAGTGAAAAGAGTGTTATCTACCATTCCCATGGAATAATTATGTTTAATAAGGAAAGATTTTAATCGATCATACCAAGCTTTGGGAGCTTGTTTGAGTCCATACAAAGCTTTCTTTAACTTATAAACATAATCAGGTTTTGCGAAGGCAATGAATCCTGGAGGTTGTGTCACATAAACCTCCTCATTGATAAAACCGTTAAGGAATGCACTTTTCATGTCCATTTGGAATAACTTAAAGTCTAGGGTGCATGCATACGCAAGTAATATCCTAATAGATTCTAGTCTAGCTACGGGGGCATAAATTTCGTCATAATCAATTCCTTCTTGTTGATCGTAACCTTGGACAACTAACCTAGCTTTATTCCTAGTTACTATTCCATTTTCATCTAACTTATTCCTATATACCCATTTAGTTCCTATGATGGTCATATTCATTGGATTTTGGACTAATTCCCAAACATCATTTGCCTTAAATGGATTTAATTCTTCTTGCATAGCTATAACCCAACTTTCTTCTTTTAATGCCTCATTAATATTCTTAGGTTCTATTGCTGAGAGGAAACAAAAGAAGTTATTTTTATCTTAGGCTTGTGACCTAAGGGTTCTTTGGTTAAGATGTCCTATTATATTATCTAATGGATATGATCTAGATTCTTTAATATTTACAATTTCGTTATTTCCTAAGTCAATGTCTTCATTATCATTTCCTATCGGTTTTGTTTTACTAACCTCAATAGCTTCATCATCGACTAAGTCATCATCTTCTAAAGGTAATGTTTTAGGAGTTGGTGGTGTTTCATCAAATGTTACATTTAGTGATTCTTCTACTTTCATAGAGTGTTTGTTAAGTATTATATATGCTTTACTATTTTGTGAGTACCCTAAAAATATTCCTTCATATGATTTTGGATCAAACTTAGTGAGGTAATCCTTAGTGTTTAAAATATAACATTTACTTTCAAATACCCTAAAGTAGCTCAAGTTTGGTTTTCTACCTCTTAGTAACTCATAAGGAGTTTTTCTTAGAATTCTCCTAATTAATACCCTATTAATAATATATGTTGATGTATCTACAGCGTGACACCAAAATTTTTGTGGGATGGATTGTTCATTTAACATTTTTCTACTCATTTCTTGTAGTGACCTATTTTTTCTTTCTACTACGCCATTTGATTGAGAAGTACGAGGAGCGGAGAAATTTTGAGATATTCCATTTAAATCACAATATTTTCCGAATTGTACTTCGTTGTTAAATTCCCTACCATGGTCCGTTGGCTACTATTGTGCATCCTAATTTATTTTGAATCATTTTACTAAATATTTCGAATTTTTCAAAAGCTTGGGTTTTCTCACTTAAAAACCTAGTCCACGTGTATCGTGAATAGTCATCTACTATTACTAAGGTATACTTGTTTCCTCCATAGCTCCGCACAGCGGATGGACTAAAAAATCCATATATAATAATTCTAGGCACCTAGTAGTGGATACTATATTATTAGCTTTGTGACTAGCATGAACTTGTTTTCCAATTTTACATGCATCCCAAAAATGCTTGTCATATTTTAGGTTAGGCAAGTTTTTAACTAGTTCTTTAGAGGCCAAATATTGTATTTGTTGCATGTTTGCATGTCCTAATCTCCTATGCCACAATGTGGAGTTTTCGTCTAGGGTCGTTAGGCATATCCAATCTTCAGGTTTGTTTCCTAGTTTCATAACATATATGCCACCTTTCCTAATTCCTCTACCTATAATCTTTCCATTCTTAACTATTTCGCTATCTTCTTTGGTAAAGGTAACTCTACATTTATTATCGCATATTTGGCCTATACTAAGCAAGTTATATGTTAAATTATCTACATGCTCAACATTTTCAATAGTAAGTGAGTCTTGAGAAATTGTACCTTTGCCAATGATTTTTCCACGCAAGTCACTACCAAAAATAATGTTACCTCCATTGTATGCCTTATACGTAGAAAATAGCTTGCGGTTCTCCGTCATGTGCCTCGAACATCCGCTATCCTTGATCCATTTGTCAGGCTCCAATTCAATTCCTAAACATATTTCGTCGGTTGCTTTTGCCACAAAACACTTTTCGTCTCTTGGTTTTTCCACTTATTCTTTGTCACTATCACTCCATGTTCTACTAACAAAGGCGCCTTGATTTTTATAACTCGGCGGCTTTAGACATTCACCAATGAGATGATTTGGACTTCCACATCTAAAGCACTTTCTTTTCCCGTAGTTATTACTTCTATTTCTTTGGAACGGTTTTCTTTCATCTCGTGGTGATCTAGTGAATCTTCCTCGTCTCTTGAAGAATTTCTTGAATTCTCTTACGGCCATTGCATATTCTTCGTCTTCACTCTCGTCACTTGAGTCATCATCGTCACTAGGTTCCTTTTTGGCTTTTAGAGCAATGGATTTGGTTTGTTCTTTCTTGACTTTGACCATTTCCGAATCTCTTCTTATAATATCTTCATGGTCCTTCAAGTTGCCAATAAGTTTATCAAGTGATAACGTCATCAAATTCTTTGATTCTTCAATTGCCGTGACCTTAGCTCGCCATTTTGGAAGCAATGCCCTAAGAAATTTCCTAACACAATTTTTACTAGAAAATGTCTCATCAAGTGCTTTTAAACTTGTGATAATAGTGTTAAATTTAGCAAAAGCATTATCAATTGATTCCTCTTCCGGAATCGTAAATTGTTCATATTGTTGTACAAGAAGATCTATTTTATTATCTTTGACTTGACTATTACCTTGGTGAGTAATAAGTAGTGATTCCTAAATTTCTTTGGCGGTTTTACACATAAAAATTCTTTCATATTCTTTATGTGGTAACACATTATAAATTACCATTTTAGCTTCATTATTTTTAGCTAGTTTCTTTTTCAAATCATCATTTTGTTTTTCAAAAGGTACAATTTCATCCTTTTTAGTTTTCGGATTTTGTTGAGTGGGAGGAAAATCACCAAAGGTAATAACATGCCAAAGATCAAGATCTTTTGATTTCACATAAGTTTTGAATCTATTTTTCCAATATAAAAATCCATCACTTTCAAATAGTGGTGGTCTTTGCATAGATTGCCCTTCTAAATATTTTTTAGATTCCATAGATCGTTACAAGTTTTAAAACACAATATATTTTAAAAATCTTGCTAGACCTGGCTCTTGATACCAATTGTGGAAAACTAGAAGGGGAGGTTGAATAGTTTTACGTCTTTTTAATTTGTTATAAAAGATTGTTTGAGCGATTTCTTTATTTACAATAATTTAGATTCGATAATATGTGATCTCACGTCTTGCACAACATAAAAAACAATAAATATGTACGATATAACAACAATAATGTAAGTAAAGAAATAAATGAGAGATGGAAAGATCGAACCGCGAGACAAGAGATTTATAGTAGTTCGGCTACAAAGACACCTTCCTTGCCTTACTCCACTCCCCGAGCACCTAACTCGAGAGTTTTCTTCACTATGTCAACAAGCTCCCTTATGGCGGAGAAAACCTTACACACCAATGTACACACCACAACTTCGTCACAACTTCTACACAACCTCTTCACGCCAATCAATCTTCACACCAATCTACTTCACAACTTTCTACTTCACACCTATCTACTTCACACCAATCTTCTTCACTACAATCTACTTCACAACTTTCTACTTCACACCTATCTACTTCACACCAATCTTCTTCACTACAATCTACTTCCTAACTCTTCTCCTTCACAACAAACTACTAACCAATCACACTATCTATATACCTAGCTAAACTATCTACTATAAAATATTCACAACTAATTACACAAAGAGATAAATAATATTGATGATGCTCTAACAACATGGATGTGGAGGTCACAACAAGTTGTAATACTTCTTGTCTTGGAGGATAAAAGTATTCTTCTCTTGCACTTGAGAGGATGATGTTTGGATCACTTTGAAACAAAGATTTATGTAAGTATGATCAAAGGATTAAGAGAATAGAAATGGAGATCTAGAACAGAAAGTTTAGGAGTGCAAAAGATGAGAAAAATATGTGGAATGATCCAGTATTTAAAGGGCCAGAAAATACTGTTCTGGAGCGTCCCGGTCCCTTTAATTAGGAGGCGGTCCCCTTAATGATTAAGGGGCCGCCTAGTATAATTAAGGGGGCCGCCCTCCTGAACGTTGGAGTTTTTTGACCTTTTGTGGGGAAGGTTTTTCTGGATAAAATTTACCATTTTTGGTTGGAAATTTGAAATCATATATTGATAGTGATTTAAACATATTCTTTTAATTCCAAAAATAATTTTGTAAACGATATAATATGTTTAAGACATTTTTATAAAAGTTTTAGTGATTAGAAAATTTTTTTTTGATCATAGAATGCAATAAACACTTTGTTTATTCATACCTTAAGTGATTTGAAAGCAAAATGAAATATTAATCTCTAAATACTTGTTTACGTCATAAGTTTTAGTTTAATGAGTTTATGCTTTGTAATTATCACAACATAGAGATATTGTTAATATGTTAACAATGTTTTTAGGCATTATTCATGTCAACAACCTACTTCTTGTCCATAATACTATTCGATCAAAGCAATGAACACGTGTTTCAAGCAAACCCAAATTCTTCAAAAGGACCAATTGAGTAAAACATCCGATATTAAACCAGTCAATAACATAGTTGAAACACCTCCTACACAAGACCTTGACGATGAATTCAAGGAGCTCCACCTTGAACGCCCCGTCATTGATGTCTTAGCCCGTGCCCCCTACTATAGTGCCCTCCTAGAAAAATATGAGAAACTTAGATTGGGTAAAAATGGGACCACCTTCGTTCAAAACAAGTTGTCTAAGAAGCTTGATGATCCGGGTATATTTGTTTTGCCTTGTAAGATAGGAAAATCCGAGGCTTTCCACACACTAGCCGACTTAGAAAGGAACTTTATAGGACCTCAACACCCATTCTATCTAGAAAAAGATTTCATTGACAAGACACATTCGGTGGAACAACTCATAGCTAGAGATGAGGAACTAAACCCTTTTGAGGATCCCCTAGTCTTTAGGAAAATGATTGAGTTCTTAAGCGTAATGCCTATCAACCTAGAGATGAACAAGTGGAAAAGGGAAGGGGATAAGTGTAAATGGAATTGGGACAAGCCACCTAAGGAAGGTGACGGATCATGGCATATGAAGATGATTCTATATGATCCGGATGGAGAAAAGTTTGAGAAGTCATATCGTACCAAGAAAACCGATAGCAAATTGAAACCTAAGTTTGATCCCAAGGATGTCCTTGATGAGGAGCTCACACATATAGGATAGCCCATGACCTTTAGTCTAGCTACAAGACTCGTAAATAAAGAAAAGCGCTTCTTGGGAGGCAACCCATGCTTTGTGTGTTTTTATTTGTTTGATTTTATTTGTTTTCCGTATGCATGTTTTATTTTTATTGTTGGTAGATCATGTTTCAAACTAAATTGTGAAAATGCTTTATTTTGTTGTTCAACTTTGTCTTAACTTCATATAAAGGTATTTTGCAAAACCTAAGTGTAAGGGAAACCCAAATTTGTTTATAAGAATGAAAATGATCATGATTCGCCACAATATTAAATGAGCATGTATATTAGTAATTGTTAGAGTCAAATGCTTGTACCGAGTCATAATGATGTTTTGCAGGATTTTCCAGGAAATAAGGCATGAGTTTTTCTAGAAATTTTCCAGAAACTTAACATAAGATTTTTCTAAGAACATTCTGACGGCGTCAGGAGTTACAACCTGATGGCGTCAGGTACTAAAATTCTGAAAAATTTTGCGAGTTTTGTTTAAACCGAAGTCTTAAAGTTTTTGTTGATTCTTTAGTTTTATAAACTCCAGGAAATCTACAAACATTCATTCCACAAGCATTATGTCTTAAATTGTTTTTATATATAGATTGCCGCCGATTTTACGCGAGGTTTGCCTTGATTGTTTTCTCAGGTTTAACAGTTATTTATGACAAGAAGATGATTTATATTTCTGGAGGGAAGCTTTCAACGTTCATTTTCTTGGAGAAAGATCTAACCTTGTTGACACACTATCCACACCAAACGAATCAGGGGAGTATTTGTTTTCATTCTTTTACCTATTTTACTTTTACATTCTTTAATTGAACATTGGGGACAATGTTCATCCTAAGTGTAAGGGGAGGGTAAATGATGATACCTTATAGGATACAATTGCACTTGAGTTTGTTTGTTTGATAGTAGGTGTGTAATAAAACTAAGAGAAATACTTGTTAGTATAATTTTAGCGCCAAATCTAAAATTTTTTACAACATTTAGGAGTGAAACTTTAGCCTTAACAAGCATCTCATGGATAGGAGTTGTATGACTAGCACAAAACCGTACCATTCAAAAAAAATTTCCACCCAAATATGTGAGGTTCGCTTTTAGATTTGATAGGAAAAGCATTCATTATTAGTGCTTATGAGTGTACTGGTAGCATTTAGCTTCTAGAACTTGCGTTAGTGATGCATCCCGAGACCGCTAGTAAGACTACATTCATGTAGTAGTATTTACTACATGATAAGAGGCATTAGGATCACCCTTGTGTTTAAACCCGTATCATAATTACTTGACCATTTAAGTCATATTACTTGACTAGTAAAGTCAATTAATTTTTCCCACACTTTAGCGTTGTACTCATCTTTAGTACACGATACCCCTAGTACACCCCTCCGAGCCTATCTTTTCTTTTCTAACTTTAAGCATCTTACTTAAAGGAAGAATTTGTTACAACCCACCCAAATGTGCAACCAAATCGCCTTAGCCTTCCGTATATGCACTCATCTTTAGTGCATTATTGTTACATGTTTAAACCCTGAGTTAATTATCTAATTGATTACATGGTTGCTAAGTCGAGTCATATATTGTACATATTGTTTTCGAGTAATGGGGAAGAACATCATATATTACCCCCAAACGTGCATTAATCTTAAAAAGTACTCTAAGTGTTTTGATTATCTTGATTCGAGTCATTAGAGTAGTTTATTGTAAAGTATGTAAAAATTCAAGTGTAAGGGGAATGCAAATCCCCTATGATGTATTGTTTTGGATGGTAGCGTAAAAGTGTATGCAGAAAAAAATTCGAAAAAAGAAAGAAAAAGAAAAAAATATATAGAAAAAGGAAAGAAAAAAAACATACGGACTACCATCCCGTTTCATTCTATGTTTATTTTATGTTTTTGTTATTTTTGATTTATTAGCTTAAGTCGAGTCGAGTCTTGGCTTAACAACGCCATATTGTACATGTAATTAACCATGATGATTAACTCGCCACCAGTAAATATTGCCTTTATCCAACAAAACCCTGTTTTCCATATCCCTACACCTAACGTTATAACCCTTTAAAAGACCTCTTTGATAGTTTATCGTAGGTGCTTACGCCAAGTGGTGAAGGTTTGATCATTTCCCAAGCCTACGGTAATCTATTTGCTATGACAGGTAGTGAGAGATGTTTTCCATTTCCTTATTGTGATATATACTTTATTACACCCAAGAGATGTGAGTATCTAAACACTATTTATGAGGTGCTAGTGTATGACCTCCATGCTTGTTTTTGGTTTTTAGTGGAACGACTATTTGTTGTAATTACTTTTATATTAGTGTTAAATGACCCCTAACTTGTATTTTGATTATAATAAAAGTGCATTTGCTTGAGGACAAGCAAATCTCAAGTGTAAGGGTATTTGATGAGGCGAAAAGTTTACCGCTTTTAAGGGGTCATTTAAGCCCGAATTCGAGATTATTTGATCAAATATTGCCCTAAATCGTTCCTTTTGTCATTTTAGGTACTTTTACAGAGAAATCTGGAAAAGGAATCATTTTGGACATTTTTGGAGCATAAAAGTGAAGAAAACGACAAAGTCTCAAATTCCATGCTGGGAACAGTACCTGATGACGTCAAGCCATTACACGTGATGGCGTCAAGAGTGACAAAAGAGGTGGATGTGGAACTTATAATGTGACGGCCCAGAACATTTTCTTTGTTAATGGCATGACGGCGTCACAAAGGCCGTCAGGGTCCAAATACTAGTGACAGCCCAGAGCTTATTTCCACATGACGGCGTCAGAAGTGGATCTAGGCAATACGAATTTCAACTTGGCGGCGAGATGACGGAGTCAGAGCATAACACATGACGCCGTCAGGATGCTTAGTCTATATATATTTTTCCAATTTTTCATTGTAAAGTGTGGAACAAGTTGTGGAATACTAAACACAAACCCTAGGTCGAATTTCCTGCATATTGAAGGGGTTTCAAACCCTTCTTTCTTCCATGTTTAAATAAATATAAGTTCTCCAATAATCATTCAATATGTCTATGTATTGTTTGATTCTATCTTATGCTTTTCTTTCTTTTAACATGTTAGGCTAGGCTTTTATTGTGTTTGCTTAGATGTAGTGAAACCTAGATGTTGATTATTGGTTGATTGTTTGTTTATAATTGTTACGGATGATTATATTCGATGTTAGGCTTAAGAAAACTGGCAGACTTCCATTGGTAACTTGCTTGAACGTCTTAAGAAACATGATCGTAGGTGTACTACGATTTTTGGTTGTATTTAATGCATAAGTGAATTCTAATGATCCCATGTTAGGAGCTTTTAATCGGCTTGACATAGGAGTGAAGTAGGATCTTATAGAGTTGGGGAATATTGTACACGGCCCTACGACTAGTATTAAGGAATATAACCCGTCATCCATGCAATTGTAACAAGCTAATCAACCGGTAAAAGATATCTAGGGAGTAATGAAATCTAAGTAAACACAAATTTTCTCATTATTGTTTCCACCACATTAGCATATTAGTTTAATTTTCATTTCTTTTATTTTATTTTGATTTCATTTTTAGTTAATTGGGTTAGTTGGCTAGCAACTAATTCCGCCCACTCCTTCAAAACCCGAGATTTTATTTGCTTTCCATAAAATATAAAAATACAAAAAGAATCATCCCTCACCTCTAGACCTAGTTTAGTAGGCTTTCTAATCCTAGCGACACTATTCCTGAGTTGAACGATCAATCCCCTGGTACTTGTCACTATATTATACTACAACGATCAAGTACACTGCATGGTGGAGGTTGTAAGCTTCTCAAGATCTCTTGAGAGGTAAAACCTGTTGCGTAGGTGCAATTCCCTCATATCAATGGCTTTTGACATTCTGCCTTTACTCTAGAACATGTTAAACACCTGCCCACATATCTGGCAATGGATGCCTTCATGTCGGGCCACCAATAGTGTTTCTGCAGATCCTGATACATCTTATCAGAAGCTGGGTGGATGGAGTACTTAGATTTATGGGACTCGTGCACTATTACGTTCCTTAGGTTACCATGATGGGGTAACCATTTCCGACCCTTAATACAACGTGTTCCGTCTGAACGTATCTAAAAAGCCTTATCCATCCCTCGTAAATTCTCAAGTTTACGATCCTTCATTTCGAGGGCTTCATTCTGGGCTTTGAATATTTGAGAAGGTAAATTCGAATGAAGAGTCATAACTAACGACCTAACTCTAAGTAGTTTGATTCGTTCCTTTCGGCTCAAGGTATCTGCTACTATGTTAGCTTTGCTAGGGTGATAACGAATCTCACAATCATAATCAGCGAGCAGTTCTATCCATCGACGTTGTCTCATGTTCAACTCTTTCTGATTAAGAATATGCTGTAGGATTTTTTTATCGGTGAAAACCATACACTTTGTGCCACACAGATAATGTCTCCATATTCTTAGAGCGAACACTACAGCTCCTAATTCTAGATCATGTGTAGTGTAGTTTTCCTCATGTGTCTTGAGTTATCATGATGCGTAAGTGATTACCTTATCCTTTTGCATCAACACAGCTCCAAGACCTCTTCGAGAAGCATTATAGTAAACGAAAAAATCATCACTTCCCTTTGGTAATGCTAAGATCGGAGCTTCACACAACTTTCTCTTCAAAAGTTAGAAAGCTATCTCTTGATCTTTTCCCCAGTCAAACTTCTTGTTTTTCTGGGTTAACTCCGTCAAAGGTTTAGCTATTTTTGAAAATCCCTCAGTAAACCTTCGATAGTAGCCCGCAAGTCCAAACAATTATCGTATCTCAGTAGGATTCATAGGATGCGGCCAATCCTTAACAGCTTTGATTTTTGTTGGATTGACACGAAGTCCTTGTTTATCTATCATGTGTCCGAGAAATTGCACAACACTAATCCAGAATTCACACTTAGAGAACTTTGCATAAAGTTTCTCCGTCTTAAGCAGTTCTAGGATTATTCTCAAGTGTTTAGCGTGCTCTTCCTCATTACGTGAATAGATAATGATATCATCTATGAACACTATAACAAATTTATCCAAGTATGGTTTACACACCCGGTTCATGAGGTCCATGAAAAACGCCGGTGCGTTTGTCAAACCAAATGGCATAACTTGAAATTCATAGTGCCCATATCTTGTTCTGAAAGCGGTCTTAGGGATATCTTCTTCCCTCACTCTCATTTGATGATAACCTGATCGTAAGTCGATTTTTGAATATATGCTCGAACCTTGTAGTTGATCAAATAAATCATCAATCCTGGGTAATGGGTATCGATTTTTGATAGTAAGTTTGTTCAATCCACGATAATCTATACACATCCTCATAGATCCATCTTTCTTCTTTACGAATAGGACAGGAGCTCCCCAGGGTGATGTACTTGGGCATATAAAATCTCGATCAGTTAATTCCTGGAGTTGTTCAGAGAGTTCCTTCATCTATGAAGGGGATAACCTATAGGGTGCTTGGGCTATAGGTACTGCTTTGGGAATTAAATCGATTTGGAATTCTATTTGACGAATAGGAGGTAAGCCAGGAAAATCCTTAGGAAAAACTTCTGGGTATTCCCTGACTACAAGGATCTCCTCCAGTTTTTTTTTCATTTGGATTAGTCTCCGTTACTTGAACCACAAAAACTTGACAACCTCGTGACATGTATAATTTTGCTTTGATACATGAAATGAAGTTAAGTCTAGTCCTACTTTGATCTCCTCGGATAGTTAATGTCTCACCGTTGATAGTTACATGGATGATTTTCTCGTCACAAAGAATCTTTGTTTGATTCTTGGACAACCAATCCATTCCCACAACAGCATCAAAACTACCGAGTTTAATAGGTATGAGATCAATCTCAAAGGGGTGGTTAAGCAAAGTTAGGGTACAAACTTAATGACCGTGTTAGTACTAACTAAGTTTCCGTCGGCCATTTCTATTTCATAGTAATTATCTAAAGCAATGGGTTTAATCCTAAGTCTAGAGGCTAAGGGTATAGATACGAAACTCCTATCGGCTTCAGAATCAAATAATATTCTAACTAAGTGATTATTTAAAAGAAACTTACCCGTGACTACCCTCAGATCTTGTGGATCATTCCTATCCCTCAACATATATGCTCTACCCTGGGCACCATCAGTATTTTTCTTTGGGCATCTATTTGCATAGTGTCCCTTTTCTCCGCAAGTATGACAAATGATTATTGTTGGTGGTGGATTACACCCAGTAACTGGTCCTTTGTTCTTGCAATCTCTTAAGTGATGGCCCACCTTGTTACATATATTACATTTGATGAAACAAGGCCCTGTGTGATGCCAGTTGCGTTTCTTACATAGAGGGGCATTCCCAGCATAACCACTTTTCTCATTTAAAGTGGTGGCATAAGCTCTTGCATTATCTTGCCTTGGTTGAGGATATGGATTCGTACGGTTACTATTAGTGGTATTACGAGTGTTACCGAAAGCTCTCCCATCGTGGAACTTTCGTTTATTATTGTAGGGCACTAGCACAGCGTTGTGCTTTGTTACTTGGTCCATTAACCTTAAAGTTATGTTAATGGCCTCCTCTAAAGTTTGAGGTTTAGAGGCTGTAACATTCCTTTGGATACTCCGGGGCAAACCTCCGATGAAAACTTCTATCGTTTTTTCAACAATTGGCACCATTGTAGGACACAAAGTAGCCAACTCTTGAAATCTTCTAATATAAGTTTTAACATCGTTCCCCTTCACAGTCAAGTTATAAAATTCATCCTCCATTTTCTTGACTTCTGTTCTAGGGCAGTATTTCTTAATCATAAGTTTCTTAAACTCAACCCAAGATAACTTATATGCCTCTTCTATTCCTATTGGTTGGGCATACGAGTTCCACCAAGATAACGCTTCCTCAGTAAGCGTACCCGTTGCAAACTTAACCCTACAATCCTCAGTACAGTTACTAAAGGAAAATACCGATTCACATCTCTCAAACCAGTGAATTAATCCTATGGCCCCTTCTATCCCCTTGAAATTGAAGGGCTAACAGCTCATAAATTCCTTGTAGTTACTCTTCTTCACTACAGGAATTTTGGGGTTTCTAGCCATGTTTGCATCCCTAGCTCCTAGTGTTGCAGTCACACTGTCAGTCACTAGTCGCTGGATGTCTTCCTGAGTCATGGCGGGAGTAGTGGGAGTAACGGGGAGTGGTAGCTCTTGTACGTGCCATTCCATAGGTAAGATGTGATAAGAATAGTGTCATAGTTTATGTTCTAAGTGCTTAGAACATTATCTGATACCGGATGGGTAGGGAATTCCAAAACTAAAAGGGCGAATTTCCTAACAATAATCGTTATATTTCACCGAAAATAGTCTCCCCCGTCTAAAGGCATAGTGATTCTAAAGGATCCTAAGTTTTTTAGTGTTTCCTAGGTGTGTATACTTATTTTAATTTCCTATGTTTTCTAGTTTTTAAATCTTAAGGCAGTCTATAGTATGTCCTAAGGCAATAGGGAATCCTAATACGGGATACGAGTTTTGTAAAAGATTAAGTATAGGTAGGTTAAAACTTATTTTTTTATATTATGAAAATCTAGCAAGTACCCATTTATAACTAAGTTATCTATCTATAGCCTATATTATCTAAGTTTATAACCTTATTTTAGTTCTATGTTACCCTTAAGTTCCGGAATGGCTTCCAAAAGATCATCTATGCCAGACCTATGATTATCCCTAAGATCCTCGATAATCATTTCTAAGGTGGAAAGTCTAACATGTGCAGTACTTACTTCGTCAGAGTGTCCCTCATATTTTGTTTGTAACCTAAAGATTTGATTATGAGTTTTCTCTAATTCATTTTCTAACCTATTTCTACCTATTCCTAATTCCCTAATCCTAGTTTCTACTGCTTCTATTCTTCCTAAAGATAATTTATCTAAATAACTAAGTATTTCTTCTATTTGTTCATCATGCCTTTCTAAAGGCGTTTTATATGAACTACTACCTATCTCAAACCTAGGGGGAGGTGATGATGGTATAATACGTATTTTCTTACGGGGAGGTGAAACTATTTCGGGAACATAACAAACTTGACTATTATAGTGGGGTACAGATGGGGTAGGGGTTATAGTAGGTACAGTAGGAATGTTTCCACCATATGCTTGCATATACCCATTATATGCTTGCATATAGAGATTATTCGGGGAAAGTTCTAAACCTAAGTTAGTTAAGATGTTCTGGGCTAATTCTTCCAAAGAATTAGAACCAGGAGATGAGTGAGTAGGAGTAGCCGGAGCATACTCATAACTATCGGATGAAGTATCCGTATCATCGGTATCCAACACGATGATAGGATTGTTAAAGGATGACATATCTAACTGTAATACCAGAAAGAGTATCTTAGCATAATTCTAACCTAAGTAGGCATCCTAAAGGCAATAGTGGGGTATCTATCCTAGAGGCAATTTGGGGATTCTAACCTAAAGGCAAGTTGGGAATTCTAATCTAAAGGCAAGTTGGGGATTCTAAAGGCAAGTTCGGGGATTCTAGTGGCATGGGGGACCTTTTTGAAAAAGTGGTTATAGTTTTAGGAAAAATCCCTTTGTTCCCTATAACCAAGGCTCTGATGCCAATCTGTAACACCCCCGTTTTTCACTGATCGCAGCTGATTAAGTGTTTGGGGTATTACTCATGGAACAAAGACAAGATAATAGAAAACGACTAGAAAAGAGACATTTTTGAAAAAGATGTTATCATTCATTTATTTATCAGAGTTTTTACAGTAAAAGATGTACTTTTACCAAAAGAGAAGTCCCTAAGATACGTTTTATGACACAAAACTTGATGAATGATAACTATTTTGGACATCTTCATGTCCAGTACTTCTCCGTGTCAGGGTTCCTATAGTGCCTAATTACCTAGGATAGCATGCTTAAAAGTCAACACATAGGTTGAGTGAGAGTCATAGGTTTAAATAGTTAAGGTATGAATATAAGTTCCACAGGGTTCAGCTTAAACCCTATGTGTGGAAAGGTTTTAGGGATAGAAGGTATATTGCACTAAGCTCATGAACCACACGTTAACAGTCCGGGTCATGGGGTCTGCAGACCAAACCATGAGGGGACGGGAAGGATAACTTGCCAAAGTTAAACCTTCAGTGGGTTCAAATATAGTACTTATTGGTACCACCCAGTGAGGTGTTAATACCAATGGGAGTTGTTAAACTCCAATAGATCTATCGACTATATTCGCGTTCGCGTGGGTAAAATATCCCAAACAATTAGATTCATGAATTTTGGTTATGTAATAATGCCAGATAGTTTACTCGTGCAATAACCAAGAGAAAAGACTTGTATTTGGTTTAAAATATGTATCCCCTTCACAGGGTTATAAAACATTTAAAAGTAAGGCTATGAAAAACTCACTTGGGTCTTAAGATAAGTAAAGTAGGGGTTTAGACAACTCACTCACGCATCCTGGGGGTTGTGTAGGTGTGTATATGTCAAGTCTTAGTCTAGGTTTTAGTAACTAATTACTATTAGGTTTTTATATATAACATAACACCGTTCGCCGTTCGGGCCATTGTAATTCAGAAGTATATGACTCCTCACATGAAGCTCCCTACTATTGTATCATGTTATTAACATAATATCGTTCGATCCATCATAGTTCATAAGTTAATACTCCTCACACAAAGCTCCCTACTATTGAGTTAGGTTGTTATTAGGGTTTAGTTATAAAATAACACCGTTCAGGCCAGAAATAACTCAGAAGTATATGCAATAATCGTTCGAGGAGTCAGGGTACTTTAATTCGTAAAGCCAACAAACTCGTCAAAACGAAATATCCACATAGTACTCCTCGCATGAAGCTCTCTAGTATTGTGTTATGCTTCTAACTTAAATTGGTTTTGTATTTATATGAAAATAGTCCATTTTTACCCTTTAAGTTTATATATTTACATTTTCTACCCTATACTTATAAACTTATAACAATTAAGCATATAACTTTCTAACTATTGCACATTTAGTCCCTATACTTATATATTCTAAAGAAATGACATAAATAGTCCCTAAATTATACTAACTTTCATTATTTACTCTATTTACCCTTATGTTTATAATATTTTCAATATTAGTCCTTTTTAGTTTAATACTTGTTTTAATATTTCTCCTAAGGTTTTAATACTTTGTAAATCTAGTCCTTATACTAATAACTTCTAGGAAATGTCAAAAACAGTCCCTAGACTTTATAGTTTCAGGAATTTACAATATATACCCCTATGCATGTAATATTTTGTAAAACTAGCCCTAAATGCATGTAATTCATATTTTAGCATGGCAACCTAGTTTCTAAGCTTATAACTAACTCATATAAGTTCAAATAAGCCACATAATTCATATTGTATCATGTAAATAAGCTATATAACACATAAACATGCAATTCGACTTAACTAGGGTTTTAAAAAGGAAACATGCAAACGATTGGGTTCTAGGTCCTAGCTAAAGGTTCTAAGGTCTCTCCGAAGTCTATTCTAAGTATTCTATATGTAAAGTAAGGCTTACCTAAGTCGGGGAAAGGTTAACGAGGGAGTTAGGGTTTTCTAGGGTTCTCTCAGCTTCAAACCACAACACAACACAACCAAATCTTTGCTACTCGACTCCTAAGGCTTCTAAGGATCTTGGACTATAGAAATGTGAAGTAGAGAAGAAAAGGAGAGGTGTGAAGAAGAATGGAGGGGAGGAGGGGGCTTTTATACTCGTATCTTGAGTAGCGACCAAGGCAAGGGCTGCCATGTGTCGTGGAGGGAGAGGGGAAGTAATCAAGGCTAGAGGTGGTGTGGCAGGTCTAGATGGTGATGAGGAAGAGCTATGGCAGTAGCTAGGGGTCGCCATAGGCCGGTTGTGGTGGTGGTTTGCCGAGAGAGGCGGTTTGGGCAAAGGTGGTGACAAGGAGGTTATGCACCTCCTAGCTTGGGTGCTTGGAGGTTCTAGGGTGCTAGCTTAGATACATAGAGGTGCTTGGTTGGTTGCTTGGTGATTTTAAGGTGTTTAAGTAGCATGGTTTAGGTGTTTAGTTCTAATTTTAACTTAGTTTTATATCGTATGAGTTTAAGGTTTTACTTAGAGTTTAGTGTTTCGTTTAGGGTACTAATGATGTTTAGTGAGTAATATAAGGTCTTAGATAGCTTATACTAAGTGGTGATAACTTATGGTAAAGATTTGACCTAGTTTAGACCCAGTTTTGGGAAGTTTTGACCTAATTAAAGTTTTATGCTTATATCACTTGTACATAAGTTCTAGGGGTTTTACTATGACCTAAGGGTTCTAATATATCCTATGGTAACTAATATAATCTATATCTAAGTCTTAAACACTTTTCATTTTAGTTCAGATAAGCAGTTAGGGTTTTAAAGCTAACCGGGAACACATAGGTGCATTTAGGGTTTTCTAGCAAGTATGGTGTATTATAGTGATAATTTTCTTAGTGAAAATATGTTTATAACCTTTAATTGACATACCAGGATGTTTACATTAAGTAAACATAGTAGTGGTTGGTATAGGTGGATACGTGAGCTTGTCTGGAGGTTAGTTAGGTCATAAGGATATAATAAAGCAAAAATTTAGCTCGGGAAAATCCTATAGGAATTTCTGTTCCTAGTGTGCTTTAGTGAGGGCCTAAGTTAAGTTAGTAAGGCATTTCTAATCCTAGTGTGCTTAGTGAGGGCCTAAGTTAAGTTAGTAAGGCATTTCTAACCTAAGGGGAAGTTAGTGGGTTGTGACAGTCTATCCTTTAGACTAGTATCACTATGTCTTTAGATGGGGTGAAGTGAACTTTTGGGAATATAGTCAATCTTATTAGGAACTCCGCCCTTTTAGTTTTAGGATTCCCTACCTATCATTTTCTCCGATATCAGACAATGTTCTACAAGTTTGAACTTGTACCATCCATCTATACACAAGCTTCTATAAGTTAGAACTTGCAGGAATGTCTAAATTAGATATGACATTATTCTTATCCCATCTTATTCCTACGAACGTCTATAGAATGGCACGTACGAGAGCCAATACTCCCGCTACTCCTATTACTCCCGCCATGTCTCAGGAAGACATTCGGCAACTAGTTGCTGATAGTGTGACTGCAGTACTAGAAGCTAGGAATGCTAACATGGCTAGAAACCCCGAAATTCCTGTAGTGAAGAAGGGTAACTACAAGGAATTTATGAGCTGTCAGCCCTTCAATTTCAAGGGGATAGAAGGGGCCATAGGATTGATTCACTGGTTTGAGAGGTGTGAATCAGTATTCTCCCGTAGTAACTGTACTGAGGATTGTAGAGTTAAGTTTGAGACCGGTACTCTTACCGAGGAAGCGTTATCTTGGTGGAACTCGTATGCCCAACCCATAGGAATAGAAGAGGCATACAAGTTATCCTTGACTGAATTTAAGAATCTTATGATTAAGAAATACTGGCTTGGAACAGAAGTTAAGAAGATGAAAGATGAGTTTTATAACTTGTCTGTGAAGGGGAACGATGTTAAAACTTATATTAGGAGATTTCAAGAGTTTGCAACTTTGTGTCCTACAATGGTGCCGACTGTTGAAAAGACAATAGAAGTTTTCATCGGAGGTTTACCCCGAAGTATCGAAGGGAATGTTACTGCCTCAAGGCTACAAACCTTAGAGGAAGCCATTAACATCACTTTGATGTTAATGGATCAAGTAACAAAGCACAACTCTGTGCCAGTGCCCAATGATAATAAACGAAAGTTCCACAATAGGAGAGCTTTTGGTAACACCCGTAACACCTAAGGTAATAACCGTACCAACCCCTATCCTCAACCAAGGCAAGAGACTGCCAGAGCATATGTAGCCACTCCAAAAGAGGGAAGTGGTTATGCTGGAAAAGACCCTCTGTGTAAGAAGTGCAATTGGCATCACATAGGGCCTTGTTTCATTAACTGTATCATATGTAACAAGGTGGGCCATCAGACAAAGGATTGCAAGCACAAAGGACCAGCTACTAGGGGTAATCTGCAACCAGTAATGGTCATTTGTCATGCTTACGGAGAAAAAGGACACTATGCAAGTAGATGTCTAAAGAAAAATACTGATGGTGCCCAGGGAAGAGCTTATATGTTGAGGGATAGGAATGACCAACAAGATCCAAGCGTAGTCACGGGTAAATTTCTCTTAAATCATCACTTAGTTAGAGTACTATTTGATTCAGGAGCCGATAGGAGTTTCGTATCTATACCTTTTGCTTCTAGACTTAGGATCAAACCCATAGCCTTAGATACCTACTATGACATAGAAATGGCCGACGGAAACTTAGTTAGTACTAACACCGTTATCAAGTGTTGTACCCTAACTTTACTCAACCACCCTTTCAAAATTGATCTCATACCCATTAAACTTGGTAGTTTTGACGTTGTTGTGGGAATGGATTAGTTGTCCAAGAATCAAGCTAAGATTCTTTATGACGAGAAAATCATCCATGTACCTATCAACGGTGAGACTTTAATTATTCGAGGAGATAAAAGTAAAACCCGACTTAACCTCGTCTCATGTATCAAAACGGAACGATACATATCACGAGGTTGTCAAGTCTTCGTTATTCAAGTAACGGAGACTAAGCCAGACGAAAAACAATTAGATGAGATCTCTGTAGTCAAGGAATACCCAAAGATTTTTCCTAAGGATTTACCTGGCTTGCCTCCCATTCGTCAGATAAAATTTCAAATCGATTTAATTCCCGAAGCGGCACCTATAGCCCAAGCACCCTATAGGTTATCCCCTTCAGAGATGAAGGAACTCTCTGAAAAACTCCAGGAATTAACCGATTGAGGTTTCATACGGCAAGTACATCACCCTGGGGAGCTCCTATCTTATTCATAAAGAAGAAAGATGGATCTATGAGGATGTGTATCGATTATCGTGGATTGAACAAACTTACTATCAAGAATCGATACCCATTACCCAGGATTGATGACTTATTTGATCAACTTCAAGGTTCGAGTGTATATTCGAAGATTGACTTACGATTAGGTTATCATCAACTGAGGGTGAGGGAAGAGGATATCCCTAAGACTGCTTTCAGAACAAGATATGGGCACTATGAATTTCAAGTTACGCCATTTGGTTTGACAAACGCGCCAGCGGTTTTCATGGATCTCATGAACCGGGTGTGTAAACCATACTTGGATAAATTTTTCATAGTGTTCATAGATGATATCCTTATCTATTCTCGTAACGAGGAAGAGCATGCCCAACACTTGATAATAATCCTAGAATTACTTAAGACAGAGAAACGTAATGCAATGTTCTCTATGTGCGAGTTCTGGATTAGTGTTGTGCAATTTCTCGGACACTTGATAGATAAACAAGGACTTCGTGTCGATCCTGCAAAAATTAAAGCAGTTAGGAATTGGCCGTATCCTACGAATCCTACTGAAATACGACAATTCTTAGGACTCGCGGCTTATTATCGAAGGTTTATTGAAGGATTTTCAAAAATGGCAAAACCTTTGACGGAGTTAACCCAGAAAAACAGGAAGTTTGACTGGGGAAAAGACCAAGAGACAGCTTTCCAACTTTTGAAGAGAAAGTTGTGTGAAGCTCCGATCTTAGCATTACCAGAGGGAACAACGATTTTGTTGTTTACTGTGATGCTTCGCGTCGAGGTCTTGGAGATGTATTAATGCAAAGAAATAAGGTTATCGCTTATGCATCACGACAACTCAAACCACATGAGGAGAACTACACTACACACGATATAGAATTAGGAGCAGTAGTGTTCGATCTGAGAATATGGAGACATTATCTGTATGGCAAAAAAATGTACGGTTTTCACCGATCATAGAAGCCTACAACATATTCTTAACCAAAAAGAGTTGAACATGAGACAACGTCATTGGATAGAACTGCTCGCTGATTACGATTGTGAGATTCGTTACCACCCTGGCAAAGCTAACGTAGTAGCAAATGCTTTGAGCCGAAAGGAACGAATCAAACTGATTAGAGTTAGGTCATTAGTAGTGACTCTCTATTCGGATTTACCCTCTCGAATACTCAAAGCCCAATATGAAGCCCTCAAAGAGGAAAATCTTAAAATGGAAAACCTACGAGGGATGAATAAGGCTTTTGAGGTGCGTTCATACGAAAATTGTTGTATTAAGAATCGGAGATGGTTACCATATTATGGTAACCTAAGGAACTTAATAATGCACGAGTCCCACAAATCTAAGTACTCTATCCATCCGGGTTCTGATAAGATGTATCAGGATCTGAAGAAACACTATTGGTGGCCCGACATGAAGGCATCCATTGCTAGATCTGTGGGCAAGTGTTTAACATGTTCTAGAGTAAAGGTTGAATGTCAAAAGCCATCCGGGCTATTGGTACAGCCTGAAATTCCTATTTGGAAGTGGGAAAGAATTACGATGGATTTTATCACTAAACTTCCTAGAACATCCAACGGGCATGATACTATTTGGGTAATAGTTGATCGCTTTCCAAAATCAGCTCACTTCATACCTATACGAGAAACGGATGATATGGAAACCCTTGCTAGGTTGTACCTTAAGGAGATAGTTTCCCGACATGGAGTGCCAATATCTATCATATCTGATCGTGACTCTCGTTTCACGTCAAGGTTTTGGCAATCTATGCAAAAGGCCCTCAGTACTCAGATAGACATGAGTACGGCATATAATCCTCAGACTGACGGTCAAAGTGAAAGAACTATCTAAACACTCGAAGATATGCTTCGAGCGTGTGTGATAGATTTTGGAAAAGGATGGGAGCAACACTTACCGTTGATCGAATTCTCGTATAATATTAGTTATCACGCTAATATTAAGGCAGCACCATATGAAGCACTTTATGGACGTAAGTGCAGATTCCCTGTCTGCTAGGCCGAAGTTGGAGAAGTTCAACTTACGGGTCCAGAGATAATCCATGGGACTAATGAGAAAATAGTTCAAATCAGACAATGCTTACAAGATGCAAGGGATCGGCAAAAGAGTTATGCCGATATAAGATGTAAGCCTTTAGAATTTCAAATCGGAGACAAGGGTATATTGAAAGTTTCACCTAGGAAAGGTGTCTTTCATTTCGGAAAGCAAGGAAAGCTTAATCCGAGATACATCAGACCATTTAAGGTTTTAGAATGAATTGGTCCGGTGGAATTACCAACTTGAATTGCCGGATGAACTAAGTGATATACACGACACGTTTCACGTCTCTAACCTTAAGAAGTGTTTATCAGATGAATCACTCATCATTCCTATGAAAGAGCTTCAGTTTGATGATAAGCTCAATTTCATTGAGGAACCAATCGAAATCATGGACCGAGAGGTCAAAAATCTAAAACATCACCGAATTCCTATCGTTAAAGTATGCTGGAACTCTAAAAGAGGACCAGAGTATACTTGGCAATGAGAGGATCAAATCCGTGCTAAATGTCCCCATCTATTCTCACCCTCGCCCACTAACCCTAGCTAAATCTCAGGACGAGATTTTCTTATAGGATGGGAGACTGTACCGACCCACTAACTTCCCCACTAACTCCCGTTAGGTTAGCAAATCCTTACTAACTTAACTGAGGCCCTCACTAAGCACAGTCAAGGTTAGAAATGCCTATAGTTATTTCCTGAGTGAAATTTTTGCTTTGCTATACTACTATTGCCTATCTAACCTCTATACAAGCTCACGTATCCACTTATGCCAACCACCACTATGTTTACTTAATGTAAACATCCAGGTATGTCAAGTCAAGGTTAAAAACACATTTTCACTAAGTAAACTATCACTCTAGTACACAATACTTATCATAAAACCCTAATTGCACCTATGTGTTCCCAGTTAGCTTTAAAACCCTAATTGCTTATCTGAATTAGCTTAAAAGTGTTCAAGGCTTAGGTATAAGTTACATTAGCAACTTTAGGATATATTAGGCTTCCTAGGTCATAGTACAACCCCCTAAAACCTAGGTACAAGTCCCTTAAGCATAAAACCCTAATTAGGTCATAACTTCCCGGAAACTAGGTTAAACTTTCCCAAATCTTAACCATAAGCTACCACCACTTAGTATAACAATCCTAGGACTTAATCTTACTCACTAAACACTCATAGAACCCTAATATAGGCATTAAACCCTAGGTAAAACCCTAAACTTTCACTAGGCAAAACTAGGTCAAAACTAAACCTAAAGCTTAAACCAAGCTACCTTAGCATCTCAAATAACCCAACCAAGTACCCCTAGCACCTCCCGTAGACCTATCTAGAACCCTAACACCAGCCTAGCAACCAAGCAAGGAGGTGGATCACCCCCTTGTCACCACCTTTGACCCCCGGCATCACCATGGCCACAACCGGCCTATGGTGCCCCCTTGCTACCATTTAGCTTTCATTAGTCACCCATTAGACTCTCCAAAACACCACCTAGCTTTGATGAGTCACCCCCTCCTCGCCACCTCCTTCTTCTTTTTCTTGCTCGCTACTCACTCGTACCCTATAAATAACCCCTCCTCCCTTCCATTTCATTTCACACCTCCTTATATTTGTTACCTTACACATTTATGTAGTATACGTCCCTTAGAAGCCATAGGAATCGAGTAGCTAAGCCTTGATACTAGTCGAGCCCTAGTTTTGGTCGAGAAACCCTAGTTGGTCATGTTAAGGTTCCCACGACTTAGGTAATCCTTTTCTTTGTTCCTAGTAGCCTTAATACTGATATAGGACACCTAGGACATGCCTTAGAACCCTTAGATAAGCCTTGACCCTTTCCTTTTAGAAGTTTTCATTTAGAAACCCTAATTTTAGAAAATCATGTGTTTATGTGCTAAATTCCTTTATTATATGGTATAATCTAATTTAGGTGGCTTAATTGAGTAAATATAAGTTAAACATAAGCTAAGAAACTTAGTTGTCTCATTAAAATACAATTTGCATGGAAAAATGACTAGTTTTGCAATAGTTTTCATGCATAAGGGTATATACTATAAAATTTTGAAAATATAAAGTTTAGGGACTATTTTTAACATTTCTTAGAAGTTATAAGTTCAAGGAACCTTTTTGCAAAGTTTTAAAACCTTAGGCTAACAAGTAAAATAAGTTATAAACATATAGGGACTAGATTTGCAAATATTGTTAAGTTAAGGGTATAAAGGGTAATTATTGAAAGTTAGTGTAGTTTAAGGATAATTTCCACCATTTTTTTAAAATATATAAGTATAGGGACTAATTGTGTAAAAGATAGAAAGTTATATATAAGTTTATAAGTTTAGGGTAGAAAGTGTAAATATGTAAACTTGAAGAGTATAAATGGACTATTTTCATATAAAGTATAAAAACATATTTTGAGTTAGAAACATAACACAATACTAGGGAGCTTCATGTGAGGGGTATCATGTGGATATTTCGTTTTGACGAGTTTGTTGTGTTTACGACTTAAAGTGCCCTGGCTCCTCAAACGATTATTGCATGACCTTTGAATTATGATGGCCCGAACGGTGTTATGCTATAACTAAAACTTAATAGCAACATAACTCAATAGTAGGGAGCTTCATGTGAGGAGTATTAACTTCTGAATTATGATGGCCCAAACGGTATTATGTTAATAACATATTACAATAGTAGGGAGCTTCATGTGAGGAGTCATATACTTCTGAACTATGATGGCCTGAACGGTGTTATGTTATATCTATAAACCTTAAAAGTAATTACTTAAAAACCTATACTAAGACTTGACACACACACACACACACACACACACACACACACACACACACACACACACACACACACACACACACACACACACACCCTACACTACCCCAGGATACATGAGTAAGCTGTCTAAACCTTACCCTACTTACCTTAGACCCAGGTGAGTTTTCATAGCCTCACTTTTAAATGCTTTACAACCCTGTGAGGTGGATACATGCTTTAAATCGAATACAAGTCTTTTTCTTTGGTTGTTGCACGAGTAAACTATCTGCCACCCCTACACAACAAAATTCATGAATCTAATCGCTTGTGATATTTTGCACAAGTGAACGCGAATATAATTGATAGATCTATTGGAGTTTGACAACTCCCGTTGGTACTATCTCTCTCTGGAGGGTACCAATAAGTATTATATTTGAACCCTATGAAGGATTAACTTTGGCAAGTTATCCTTCCCGTCCCATCATGGTTTGGTCTGCAAACCCCATGATCTGGACCGTTAACGTGTGGTTCATGAGCTTAGTGCAATATACCTGCTATCACTAAACTTTTCCACACATAGGGATTAAGCTGAACCCTGTGGAACTTGTATTCACACACCCTATCTACTTAAACCTATGAATCTCACTCAACATTCGTGTTGACTTTTAAGCATGTTATCCTAGGTAATTAAGCTCTTTAGGAACCCTGGCACGGAGAAGTACTGGACATGAGGATGTCTAGAATATTTATCATTCATCTGTTTTGCCTTAAAACGTATCGTAAGGGACCTCTCTTTTGGTAAAAGAATATCTTTTACTGTAAAAACTCTGATGAATAAATGAATGATAACACCTTTTTTAAAAACGTCTTTTTTCGAGTCGTTTTCTATTATCTTGTCTTTGTTTCCATGAAGTAATACCCCAAATGCTAAATCCGCTGCGATCTGTGAAAATGGGGGTATTACAGTTCTTCCCTGTCACTTTGATATAGAGGATGAGAAAATCACTTATAAACACTAACCGACATGTTATAGTGATCAAAGAAAGAAAAGGGAAAGAACAAAAAGTTTTCACGCCGATAGGGTTATTTTTTTTGAATGAAATAGTCCAGTATTTATAGCCATCAGGAGGAGCGGGGGACGGTCCCTTAAAGGTGGACGGTCCTTTATCACTAAGGGACCGTCATCCCATTTGGAGGACCATCCCGACATACGCTCTCATTTTTGTCCTGACGTGGTGAAAATTTATCTAGTTAAAAACTTATCTGATTCAGGCGGAAAAAATGGCTGTTGGAAGATTTGAAATTCAAATTTATTTTCTTTAATAAAACATTTGTTTTTAATTACACAAATACTTTACTCAAGTCGGTATCGTGTTTGTTCATACTTGAAGTGACGTTGTATTAGATACGTTGATGAAACGTGTTTTCTCGATTAAAAACTTATTAACTGTAACTTTACGTATCGTGCTTTTATATTTTATGATTATTAAAACGTGTAGAAACCGAATAATGCAAATAACGTTTTTAACATTATTGTGTTAACAAGTAGGTATCGCCACCACAATGGGGTACCATAGATAAATCACATAGATTAGTTGATACCACTTAATGCATGCTTGTGACTGAGTAGACCGATAATTTGCTTCAGGAATATAGGTTGCACACATAGAACTAAGTGCGAGAGTGATATGGCTTAGTTTACATTAGATAGAAATGCTTGTCTTTGTGTTTCTAATCTCACTAATGCATTATATTGAATCATTGCACGAGTAAACGGATAACTAAATAAATATAGTAGGAGTAACATGACTAGCACAATCTTCTCTTTATTGATCACAATCTTAGTAGTTTAATAATTTTAATTAGTTTAATTTATTTTTCTTGTTTAGTAGTTTAATTAATCTCAAAATCAAAACTCCCTTTTAATATGTAAAATTCGCTAGCTAGGTTAATTTTAAACAACACTGCTCCGGAGAATGACCTCGTACTTAACCCATTGACTACATCTGATCGGATACACTGTGATTTACAAATGGCTAGTGAATATTTAGTGTGGTAGGGTAACTCAATAAACGTTTAAAAAAGAGTAAATAAGACATAGGTAGTAAGGTTTTATTTACAATGTGATTTACAAATAGCTAGTGAATATTTAGTGTCGTGGGTAACTCAATAAACGTTTCTTCTATTTCACAATAAATTCACCCAATATCACGCGTCGTGCAAGTGAGATATTGACGTTTCCGTCCTATATAAACCAAAAATGAATTTTCTAGTTTCAGACTCGGTATATTGGTTTTTGACGTAAATCTCATTGCATTTGCATTCACTTATGACCGACTCACTCATCTTCTCCATAGCCCGGTGATAAATCTCTTTAAGATACATGCTAGGAAATGCAGAGGTTTTGAAGATGGTATCACTAGAAGACATGGTTGTATTACAAAGATGTTGTAAATTTACTGTTATAATTTGTTAAATGGTTGTATTATGAAGATGTTTCGAATGTACTATTTTGCAGACTTGTAGTTTATTCACTACTTGTATTACGAAGAAGATGCGAATGCGATGAGATTTTTATTATTATATGTTTTATTGTTTAATAGTTTGACCTTATCCTTGTCGCTTTTGTTTCATCGTAATAGTTTTGTTATATTTCGTAATTGGTTCGCAAGATAAATCCTTGCAATCAGCTATCCATCTTTTTTTCTTGGGGTGTTTGACTAAGCTTATGTTTTAGGCTTACGATTATTGCTTATGAGTAATAAGCTTATAAGATCAATCTTAATGTTTTTGTTAGCTTATTGTAGATAGAGTTAAAATGACAAAATAATAAGGGTTTTTCTAACTTGTGCCCTAAGGGCACAAGTTAAGTACAAAAAAAAGTACATAAAAGTACCTAGCGATCAACACAAAAGTACAGACAAATGTATTTTTGTGTGAATTCTTATGTCCTTTTTTGTGGGTCTCATAATACTTTTTGTGTGCTTAATATGTGCCTTAGCGCACAAGTTAAAAAAACCCAAATAATAATAATAATAATAATAATAATAATAATAATAATAAATAAATGTACACTAAAAGTTGTAGTTGTTAGGGGGTGGCAACCTTGACACACCTTTCCTCAACATTAACTATAATCAACTAATAAGATGGTCACAACACATTTCATGCCTAACCATGCCTCAACATGATTTTAAATGGCAATCTTGGTCCTCTCAAGCATTAAATTTTATTTAATTATATAATTTAATAAAAAATAATTAAACAATTAATAAAAAACAACTAATTTTATTAATAATAATTCAAAGATTATTACATAATACTTTAAAAAAAAACATAAATAAAACTAAAAATTGCAAGGCCATCCATATTTTGCTGCGAACTCACGTTTTTTGGTGAGAGCAATTTCCCACATATCCGGATCAGCTATGTGATCGTGCGGTTCGTTGAAAAACTTCAAAGCTCGTAAAAAGACCTTTTCTTACACACCTTGTAGTTGTGCCCCCATCAATTTTTCGGCCAACTCATCCTTTGCACGTTTTTTCTCTAGGGACTCCTCCAATAGTTGTGATTTCTTTGCAGCATAAATTTCGAAAGTCGCAGCAACACTATTACTTGTGGACGACTCAGTAACGCTCTTTTGCCCCGTTTTTTTCGGGTGGGAGTAGTGTCTTCATTCAAATCAGGAATAATTGTCTCAACATTGTCGTTGCTTGATTCAGACGACTTTTTTTGCTTCTCAGAATTAGACGATGATGTTTGACCCACAATTGGTCGTTCGAACCATTTGTCATTTTTCCTTACAATTTCCCATGCTTCAATGTGTCCAAAAGTCTTGCTTTTTGTTTTTCTTTTATAATCGGCCATGGCATTTTTCATCACGTCAATATCGTCACAACCACTATCTCGAAGACGGTTCTACAATTATAAAAGTAATAAATATAAATTAATACAATCATATCAAATACAAACTATATAAAATAAAATAGACTTCAAAAATATACCAATTGAATGTAGAGGCCGTTAAAAATATTCATTTCGGCATTCATATTTTTCCATTTTGTGTTCAACCCATGGTGTGTTCGTTCATGATTTGGCACATTTTGCGTGAAATGTTCAAGGATTCTTCCCCAAAAGCTTAGAGACTTTTGTTGATTCCCGACTCTTGGACAAGTCGAGATATGCACCCAAGCTTTTGCTAAAGCGACGTCATCTTCCGTCGTCCAAGGTATCCTTCTCGTTTTAGTCGGTTTTGGTATTTCTTCAATTTCTTCAACATCATCAACACCATCATCATTTTCTTCTCCACCTAATTATAACAAAACAATTATGTATACCAAATAAATGAAATTAAAGTTATAACAAAACAATTATGTATAACAAAAAAAATAAAAAATTTTGATTATACAATTTTATATATATAACAATTTAAAAAAAATTACAAATTACTATTTTAAAATATAAAAAAATATTACGAGTTTAAAAAAATATATATATACGAATTAAAATAAAATGTATAACGAATTTAGAAAATTTAAAACTTACCCATTGTATTTGAAAATTGAGTTTCGAGGACATATTCAATTTCGTCATCTTTATTATTGTAAAGCGGTAGTTGACGTTCTACACTTGGTTCACGTCTTGATGGACCGTCACGGTAGTCGTTGAATGGATCAAATTCACTAGTCATTAACATATTATAATTGGCCGGATTCATTGGAGGAGGTTGATGATAATATTGCCGTTGTGATTAAGATTGATGTTGAGGATAATAGTTTTGAGTTGGAGGTTGGGATGGTAAGGTTGAGGTGGAATTTGGGGATGAATTGGTTGTGGATGAAGTTGCGGACATGTGGATTGTGATGGACCGGATTGTGATCGAGACCCACGTCCTCGACCTTTGTGTGAACTTGAACCACGTTTGAATTTAGGCTCCATTGTTTTTTTGTTTTTTCTTGAAAGAGATGGATTTGATTGTTTGTGGAATATTAATTTAAAATTATGTGTGTAATTTAAAAAGAAATGTGAGATTTTAAAGGGGATTTTTTTTTTTTTTTTTTTTTTTTTTTTTTTTTTTTTTGAAATCAAGCCCAACGTCTCCCTTTTAAATTGAATGGCAACGTCTCTTTTTGTTTTGGAAAAGATCACACCGAATCGGTGATACATACTGATTGTGGCACCGATTTGGACTTGCCGAATGGGTGGCATCCCGTCTTGCCGATCGGCAATCTTTGCCGATGTCCATTTGCCAAAAGGTTGCCAATCCCCTTACGAAGTGTATAAAAGTCTTTTGCTATGACATGTATTAAATAAGCCCACTAATCCTTTATTAGAGTTTATGGTACTTTATTTAGTGAAGCATGATGTTGCGACGTACCACATTTATGAGTAATTTTTGTTTACGACATGATAACAAATAGCTTGTGAATACTTAGTGGGGTGGGGTAACTGAATTTTTTTTTTTTTCTTATATTCTCAATAAACTGTAGTCAGTATCACGCATCATGCACGTGATAATTGTCCTATAACTGTAACCGGTATCACAAGTCATGCATGTGATATCCGTCCTATATAAACCATTCATTCATTTCATAGTTTCTATAACAAAACTTCAATCCAACATAAAAAAAGTAAAAAAAAAAAAAAAAAATCATTTTTAGATATGTCTATTGTCGACAGGCTTTTTTTTTTTTTTTTTTTTTTTTTTTTTTTTTTTTTTTTTTAAATAAAACTTCATATTTTGGTGATGAAGTTATTTTTACGGTCAAGATGTGTATTTCGAAGGTCAATGACAAAGCTCAATAAATCCACAAAGGTGAACGACAGAGTTCACATCTGTCACTACAAAGACTCTATGTGGATTCAACTTATGGTAGATTTTAATAAGAAGATTGATGATACGTTTTTTTTCTTGTTTCGATTAATGCGATTCCCCGCTGGCCCATTCGAGAATGTTCATAAGTAAGTCAAATACAATGAGTGTCGATGTTCATAAGCAAGTGTTACAACATTCGAGAATGTTCAAGTGATGATCGAGATATGTGAACCAACCAAGTGTCTTCATATAATCATATTCAATTGAGTGTAATCATCACATTTCATTAAATATATTGATAGCACATATAAGGAAAAACTTCTTTTGAATTACACAAGTCCAAATACGAAAGTATCGACAATACATGATATACTATCGTCTTTGTAATTAACTACCTTTACAACTTAAACACATTTTTGTTACAAAAATAATTTTTTATAATTTATTAAACTATTATTTTTGTCAATTGACTAAATTTGTATATTTTTTAATTGATATTAACAATTCTATTTAAATTTTTAATGAGTTGGTGCTTTTAGCGACGACAAGTGTCGTCACTAAAATTATATTCCCATTAAAAATGTATTTTTAAAAATATTTTAATTTATTTTTAGTAAGATAAATCTGAAAATAATTATTATTTAATTGATACTCTCTTCATTCCATAAAAAATGTCCATTTTACTATTTATGTTTGTCCCAAAATAAGTGTACAATTTTTATATATAAACAGTAATTATGATTTTTTTTCTACTTTACCTTTATAAGCAAAACTTGTATTAATTACCTATTTTTTATTTCTATATTAACTATGAGGATAAAAATGACTTTTCATCGATGCACATATTATACTTTCTTCATTTTTTTTTTGTTTGTGGATACTCATTTTGGTAAGGAGTATATGTTTTCGTTTGGCGGGCTAGATTGATTTTGGCAGGCTAGATTAATTCATTTTAATAAAAATAAATTATTTAATCTCAAAATAATTATTATTTAATTGGTACTACGTATTTAGTTTTAGCAATGATGGTCATCTTCGCTAAAACTGTGAGTCCGAAGGTCAAACGTATAATAAAATGCTTTGTTGAAAGTCAAAGTCAAAGTTTGATTTATTTATTTTATTTTTATTTTTTTATTATTATTTTTTTTTTAATGTGTCGTCGTTAAAAGTGATCGGTCGTGAAAGGATCCGCAGATTATATAAGTAGCTTGAGATTCGGTCTTTGTCAAATACAAGCGAGAAAGAAGTTACTAAAACGAGTGATTTGAAAATCAATTGATATTTCTACCGATAAACAACAATAAGAAATTTGCCAAATTTGCCAAAGCGAGAAAGAAGTTACTAAAACGAGTGATTTGAAAATCAATTGATATTGCAAAAACTCTCTCTCCATGGGAAGTGGAAACGTCGGAAGAGGAATTGCAAAAGAAAAAGAAAAAGAGGAATGGCAAGAGGTAAATCATGGTCGCAAAAGGCATTATGAGGCAAGACCGTCGGGCAAGGGTGATTCTAGGATTACCAAATTCTTCATTTCGAACCTCCCCAAAGGATGCATTCCTTGGGATGTCAAGTATGTCTTTGGGGCGTTTGGCGAGGTGGTAAGTGTTTATATCGCGAGGAAATATGACAAGTTTGGGTGTAGATTCGGATTCATTTCCTTTAGAGCAGTGAAGGATGTGAGATTTTTGGAAGGTAGACTGGATGGGATTAAGATGGGACATAATAAACTTCGTGTCAACATTGCTAAGTTTGCGGATGAGAACGTAGGAATGGAATCGCTGAATGAGAATAAAGGAAAAGCTAAGCATGAGAAGGAGTTTGTAAAAGCTCAGGGATCCAATGAAGAGGCTGTTAAGGTGCGGGGTGTTTTTAGGGGGGGCTCTTCTTACAGAGATTCTCTTGTTAATAAAGTTTCAATGGAAAAATGTAATGAGGTGTGTAGTAACGAGGCATGCAAATCCAAGGTGGTGGTGATTCCGGAGGCCACTCAAGCGTTCAAAGATCTTCATGGGAGGGCATTGGTGGGTAGGGTGGTTAACTTGGAAACTTTGATCAAGCTTGATAAATTGATTTTGGAAGCTGGTTTAGGGGATTTGGCGATTAAGTATATTGGGGGTCTCTCGGTGATGCTCAAGTTTAACTGTGAGGACAATGCATCTTCTTTCTTGCTTGGTAGTGGTGTTTGGTGTAGTTGGTTTTCGGCGTTGGATTTGTGGAATGGCCAGGTGCTTTCGTTTGAGTGTATTGCGTGGGTTAAGATCCATGGAATGCCTATAAACCTGGCGGAGAACTCTGTTATTGATAGTGTTGCGGCATGTTTTGGTAAAGTTGTGCATAAGGCACAAGTTTGCTCGGAGGATAGTAATCTATCATCGTCGTGTGTTGGTATTCTGGTGGGTGATGGATTACGTATTCGTGACTCGGTTGATATGAAGTGGAAAAATCGTCGGTTTAAGGTGTGGGTGGAGGAAGAAAGTGGGTCGTGGGATCCAGATTGTGTTGGATATGTGGAGGCCCCGTTGCTGGAATCTTGGCGGATGAATGCTGATGGTCGTGGCTGTGGTGACGGAGATCGGCGGTCCGGTGAAGGTGTGCCCAATAATAACTTGGAAGAGGAAGAGGTGAGAGAGCATGGGGAGTTGCATGGGCATGCTGATGATAGTAATGATAAGGGGAGTCTCGAGGCTGATTGTGTGGGGCCTGAGGTGTTCCTATTTAACTCCTCCAAATTGGGAAACAAAGTGAGTAGCAGTCACAAAAGAGGTTGGAATAGGTCCAAGCCCAAAGGAGTGGGAAATATTGTGAGCCCAAATAACATTGGATCCAGGAAAAGGCCCAGAATGGACTCTGATGACCCATTCGACTTGGACAGATTTATTGGAATTATTAAGGATGGGAATTCAGGGGTAAAGAGAACTGAGAACCATTGTGAACCCTTGCCTCAGGAGGATATCTCTTCTGTCTTTTGCGAATCTGAGAAATTGGCGGATGCCCCTGTTGGTGAGAATATTGATCTGAATAATGTGGTGGAGATGGAGACTCCGGTGGAGGTCGAACTCGATGGTGTCGAGGGTGATCGTGTGGAGGTAAGGTTGGATGGTGACGAAGGTGTGGCTAAAGAGGTTGAGGCAACCATTTCTGTCGGGTTAGTGGTAGGCGTGGATGTTTCCGATTGCGAATCTCTGATTAAAAAGTCCTTGGTTGAAACAGGTATCAATGGTGTTATTAGATGAATTTGTTATCTCTTAATGTTAGAGGTATTGGGGGGGATGAAAAAGGGCCGTGGGTTAGGGAGTTAAGATGCTCGTTGGGTGTCGAGTTTTTGGCGATTCAAGAATCTAAGGCTGATGACTTGTCAAGGTATGATTTCTCTAAACTTTGGGGTAATCGATCTTTCGGTGTGGATTATGTGGGTTCGGTTAGGCAGTCCGGGGGTTTAATTTGTATGTGGGACTCTAGTTGTTTTGATCTTAAAGTGGTGACTAAGAGTAGGAATTTCATGAGAGTGTCGGGTGTTTTTAAAGGAAGTGGGAGGCGCGTTAATTTCATTAACGTGTACGCTCCGCAAGGTGTTGTTGCGAAAAAAGAGTTGTGGAATTCGATTGAAGAAGATATGAGGTCGAGTAGTGGGTTATGGGCTGTCTTGGGTGATTTCAATGCGGTTAGATTTGCGGATGAAAGGAAGGGTTCGGTTTTTAAAAATTCGTGTGCTAGGAATCTCAATAGTTTTAGTCACAATTCTGGGCTTTTGGAGTATGGGATGAAAGGCAGTCAGTTCACGTGTATTCGTGATAATGGTAGGAAGCTGAGCAAGATTGATAGAGTTTTGGTTTGCCCCGAATTTTTCAATTCGTGGCCTTTGGCGTGCCTTAGAGCTCTTGCTTCCCGTTTCTCAGATCACTGTCCGCTTTTCTTATCTTCTAAAGCTTGTGATTTTGGGGCTAAGCCGTTTCGGGTGTTCAACTCGTGGCTATCTATGGATGGTTATGAGGATATTGTTAAAAAGGCGGCTGAAGAGTTTGTTTTCGAAGGTCCTTCAGACTCGAAGTTGTCGAAGAAATTGGCTTTTATCAGAGGTAGGATTAAGGAATGGAAAAAAGTGATGGATGATAAGCTTTTTGGTGAGGAAAATATGGCACTGGATGAGATAGGTAAGTTAGAAAAGGTTATGGGCGGTAGAAACCTGAGTGAGGAAGAAGAATGGATTTACATGGAGAATAAAAAGGTGTTAAAGGTGGCGGGTGTTAGAAAGGCGATGGATGTGAAACAAAGAGCGAGGGTCAGGTGGGCTATTGATGGTGATGAGAACTCCTCTTTTTTTCATGGGTTGGTTAATGGTAGGAAAGCCGCTAATAATATTCCGGGGCTTACTATAAATGGGGAATGGTGCTCGAAGCCGTCTTTCATTAAGAAAGAAATTTTCAATTATTTCAAGGGGAGGTTTCATGAAGAAACCCCTTGTAGACCTTCTGTTCGGTGTGAAGGTTTGTTGAGGGTCCCCGAATGTGAGGCAAATCGGCTGGTGGAACCTTTCTCGGCCAAGGAAATCAAGGATGCGGTTTTTAGTTGTGGTGATGATAGGGCCCCGGGTCCTGACGGGTTTAATATGAGGTTCTTAAAGCACTTTTGGTTCTTATTTGAGCAAGACTTTATGGACTTATTTGGCGGTTTCTTTGAAGATGGCAGGATTAACGTGGGAAGTGGCTCGTCCTTTATCACTCTTGTTCCGAAAATTAAGGACCCGGTGGAGCTTAGTCATTATAGGCCGATTAACCTTGTGGGGGTGATTAGTAAGACTATCTCTAAAGTCTTGGCTAATAGGTTGAAACTGGTTTTGGGTATGGTTGTTTCGGATTCGCAATCTGCATTTTTGAGTGGCAACTTTATCCTTGATGGGCCGCTTATTGTTAATGAGGTGATTGCTTGGTGTAAAAAGTCGAAGTATAAAGCTTTTATGTTCAAGCTGGATTTCGAGAAAGCCTACGATAACGTGAATTGGGGATTTCTGATTGATATTATGGACCAAATGGGCTTTCCATCTCGATGGGTTTCATGGGTTTCTGGTATTTTGGAATCTGCTCGTTCTTCGGTTCTTGTTAATGGCGCCCCTACGTTTGAGTTCCAATGTGGGAAGGGTATGAGACAAGGTGATCCCCTGTCTCCGTTCCTCTTTATTATTGTGATGGAGGCGCTTTCTTGTATGCTGTCTAAGGCGTGTGAGGTGGGGCTTTTCAATGGTATCGTTCTGCCGAGAGGAGGGCCTTCCATTTCTCACCTCTTTTACGCTGATGATGCCATTGTCCTTGGGGAGTGGAACCACGATGGTATTATAAACGTGGTCAGAGTGTTAAGATGCTTTCATATATGCTCTGGTCTCAAAATCAGCATTCCGAAATCTAATATGTTTGGTCTCGGGGTTAACTTGTCGGATGTTGAAGAGGAAGCTGTGGTGTTGGGTTGTAAGGCGAGCTCGGTTCCTTTTAAGTATCTCGGAGTTATGGTGGGAGCGAATATGAATAAGGTGTGCAACTGGAAACCTGTTTACGATGTCTTCGAGTCTCGTTTATCTAAATGGAAGGCGTCGTGCCTTTCGATTGGTGGAAGAAGGGTGCTGATCAAGGCTGTGCTTGAAAGCCTACCCTGTTATTACTTTTCCATCTATCGGGCTCCTCTTAAGGTTATCAATGATCTTGAAGGTATGATCAAAAGGTTCTTGTGGGGAGGTTCTGTCACAACTCGTAATTTCTGGTCATTTTCCAAACCTCGACAATTTACTATTCACATGTTACTATTCACCATTTACTATTCATCGATCACTATTCATCGTTTTTGAGGTCAATTTGACATTTCGAGAAACATTCGGAAATTTTACTATTCACTTGACACTATTCATTCCCGGAAGAAAACCACTATTCACGTGCATTACTCATGTCATCGTAAATTTAGCTTACGAGTATTCAAATTCGCGTAACCGTTTTGGTTCAGGAGCGAATTCATGCATTATCATTTGGGACATCTCATACAGACTAGAAATAGTCTACGTATCATCATATGGCACTTGCATACTATTCCACTCGTAGGATAACTAAATTTATACTTTTGGTATAATTAACGATTTACGTATGTTTATTTTGAATAAACACTAATACGCGAACTATAAATGTGTCTAACGTGTCTGACACTCCCGACTATTATCCCAATGTATTTTTATATTCATTTTAATAATATAAAAATTATAATATTAATTTACCCGATATTTTGGAAATTTATTTATTACGTATCGTACGTCTAACTTTTTAACGACGGTTTTCACAAAAATTAAACGATAATTACCCAAACTCTCCGTACTTGTACCCGACATATTTTTACAATTTTTACGACTTTATTACGTCCCGAATAACTTCAATAAAATTTATTTCTAACAAACCCGGTACCCGATTAAACCTAAAACTAACTTAACTACATAATACTACTAACTTTTTCCTAATTAAACTCAAGACCATTTCCCCCCTTTCCCTCCTTTTAGGACCGGCCAACCCCCCCCCCCCCCCCCCCATGGTCTTCAAGCATTAAAAACTACACCAACCAAATTTAATGTTCACCAAACAATTGTCTCCTAGTATAAATTAAACTTTTTCATCCATTTCAATCACAAAATCACTTTTTCTTGCACAAGTAAACTTTTTCTCTTCATTTCTCTTGAGGTGAATTTGAATTAGGGTGGTCAAGGAGCAAGGAGAATAAATTTTACAAAGATCTTGGCATAAACTTGTTTATATAATCATCCTTGTTGGAGTTTTGAAATAAAAACTCAAGGATTAGTAGGTTTTTATCATCTAAACTCTCTAAACCATCAAGTTAACAAACTCATTTTTATGATTTTTACAAGTTATTACCATGTTTATATAATTTTCTTACAAGATCTCATACATGCATTAACTTATACCACTCTATTTTTGTATATATTTAACTTTGAGCCCTAGAAATGATTTTTGGTTAGATCCTTGTTAGATCTACTTGGTTATGATGTTTAAGGACCCATGACACCCTAAGAAGGTGTATGGTAGGATTAGATTAGCTTTGTGGTGTTTGAAAGTGGTTTGATGGAGGATGGAACTAGTTTGGAGACTTGAAAATGGTTTTTGAAACAATAAGATTACCTACTGTCCCTATTTTGATTTCGTGGGAAAATCAGTAGATGGTGGCCAAGCTTTGACCAAGGATTTAGAAAATACATTCAAAAACGAAACTTTAGGCGAAAGAACGGATTAAAACGAGTTTATAACGAAGGAGATATGATTTTTGCAAATTTAACGACGAAAACTATTTCTTATAAAACTGCTTGCTGTGTGGCAGATTTCAATGGGTAAAAAGAGGTATTAAACGTAACCTAGAGGAGCCGAGCTATTGAAAATATATTAGTACTTACTAAAACGAATCCGTGGATATAAAGAACGAGGAAAATGAGCTTAAAACGACCAAGTTATACCCGTTTTAACATCGTCAAAACTATATATATATTTTGTCACTACTAGAAAATAATAACTTACGCACTAAATGGTATATTTTCTAGAAATGTTACTAAGGACTATATTCTTAGCAAATGAAATACGTATGACCCAAAAGAATATTTATACGACTTAACGACGTTATTTTAAGGTTTTCGATACGAGGAAATTAACGCTAACATTTTTATACGATATATGTTACGACAAGTTTTTATAACTCCAATTGGACTTATTTTTCCTAAGTATGGAAACTATTTTACTTTGACAATAACTAGTATTTCCAAGTCACGAGTGGTATAGGCATCATGTGCATGTGCATTCATTTCATCACGTCATGATCTAAGGTAGATCATTATTACTCATATTAGGTTGCGGTTAGAGATCGTGCCTCGTTTCAGTGTATCCATTCTTGTCATCGTAGCTATCGCTCCAGGTGAGTCATAGCCCCTACTTTTTCAATTGTTTTGGTAAACTCTTTGGGGGAGAATACATGCACGTTTTACTTAAAACGCATTACTTGTTTTACCTGGTTGATTTCTCAAATATTCCCAGCTTTGTCTAAATATATATTTGATCATCTGCACTTCATTAGTATGCTTGACTACCGGTATTTTCTTTGGTATATTTAACCACCTGTATTCATTGGTATGTTTGACTTTCTTGTATTTCATGGGATTGATTAAACTTATGTACATGACCACATTGTCATAATTGTTTATCTGGCGACATTGTCAGTATTGTTTTTCTGACGACATTGTCAGTATTGTTTTCTGACGACATTGTCAGCATTATTTATCTGGCGACATTGTCAGTATTGTTTATATAACCTCATTGACTGAATTATTTTTATATAGCCGTTTTGCTATGTTTATCTGGGAATTTGGATACCATTATTACTTTTGTTCACGTAGACTTTAATACTTTTGGCAGTGGGTTGTAAACACACAGGTTACAAGTCTCTTATGGCGGGACTTGTAACTGAGTGGATTTACGATGCCTTTGCTGGGCGATCTTTTCTCTATAGGCATTATTTGTTAAACAAACTCTATGAACTCACCAACCTCGTGTTGACACTTTAGCATGTATTTTCAGGTTTTTAACCTATGGCACGCTACTGGAGGTTTTGGCAGGGCATGGCATGGTCATAGAAGACTCTGGTTATTTATATGGGGACCGTTTTAAACTACTTTTAAGGGCCTATTTCCGCACTACTTTTAATGATGTAAATTCAACATTTTGGATTAAACGATTTTATTCTAAATGATTAAAGTAAAAACCAATTTTGTACGTGTGTTGTAATACCAATTGAGTTACACCCCAGCTACACGTATGCTTCCGCTGGACCCGATTTTGGGGGTGTGACAGATTGGTATCAGTGCTTTGGCTATAGTGAACTAAGTGTTTTTAAAACCTAGACTATAGCTACTTTTACGAAAAACTCAATCCTATGACCGTCACATGCCTGCCTGCCAAGATGATGCCTCACTTGTGGTTTGTTGCTGACTTAGATGATGAGATTTGTGTCTCATTATCTGATATATTATATTCACTTATTCTAGTTGATTACTATCATTGTTTTTCATATAAGCATGTTCACGTATCATATATGTCACCGCGTTATGTTTTTCCTTGCATAGTTTCATCATTCGACCTCGAGTTTGGTCACCTGCCTTAGTCTTTCTGAACGTCTTGGTATTTGGGAAGGACATGGTATTAGTATAACTGAACTGAGTATTTCAAAATTCATGGAACCTCGGTGGAATATAGACTGGTCATCTATATTCAACCCGGGATAGTGAGATATAGGCTGACCACCTATGTCTGACTCAGAGATGAATTTTGCAACACTGAGAATGGTTATAATAAGATTATGTCTGGATTGAATTCTCAACTCAATTTCGAAATGTTTCATTTGTGTGTGTGTGTGTATACACTCTCGTTGCCGGAACATTCATATTTTTCATCACTTCGTGAACCACCGATTGGAAATGGGTTAACTGGCCATTTCATCTCATAAATCTTCATATTTATACACAATGCACTTACATTTTCTTTTATCACAATCTCGTTTTGTCGCGGTTGTCACAGTCTTTTCCTTTCTCACCATCACTATCATTTCCTTTTCCCCATCCCCATATATATAAGGAACTAGGTGATACTCTATAGATTCCTATGTCATTTATCACTCATTACTCCCAATATTGATAAGTGGATATTATCAATGACCTCCCTAGGAAAGACTTTCCATACTATATATAAGGAGGATCCCTAGGTACATTATGGCCATTTAAAACTCAACAGAAATCCCAGGATATCACAAAACCACTCGAGCCACGTCAACTTGTCATATCGCAACATCAACCTTTCATTCTACGATAACCCACTCTCGTATATCTACTACTAGGAAACGTCTTAATTATGTCTCACCCTTCTTTTCTCGTTTTGAAGAGCTATGCCGCCAAGGAAAGTTAAAGCTACTCCAACTATGACACCTGTTGCTATTCGGAAATTGGTTAAGGATAGTATCGCCGAAGCTCTAGAGATCGAGAGATCTGAGGTAGCTGCAAGGGCTGCTGAGGCCGCTTTACAAACAGAGACGAATGGACAATCCGATAATAAGCGCGAATGTACTTGGAAAAATTTTAAGGTTAGTGATCCCATCAAGTTTAAGGGCACTGAAGGAGCGGTTGCTTTGATTCGCTGGTTCGAAAAGACTGAGAATGTGTTTCTCATGTGCAACTGTCCTGATGTCAGCAAGGTAAAATTCGCTACTGGCATGCTTTTGGATGAAGCTATGTCGTGGTGGAATTCTTATGCTCAACCAATGGTTATGGAAAATGCCTACAAGCTCACCTGGGAGCAATTCAAGAAATTGATGACTGATAAGTTTTGCCCTCGTACTGAGGTGCAGAAGTTGGAAACAGAGTTTTATAAGCTAGTGACAGTAGGTAATGATATCGAGGCATATATCCGAAGGTTTCAGGAGTTGGCTGTGCTATGTCCAACTATGGTTTCAGATAACGAAAAGCTGCTAGAAAATTTCATCGGTGGACTACCGCGCAACATCAGTGGGAACGTAATTGCTTCTAAATCAGACACACTGGAGGAAGCTATCCGAATGTCTCAAAAGCTTATGGCTCAAGTGATGAAGCAAGAAACTACTGTCAACAACAACAACGAAAACAAGAGGAAAAGGGATGACAACCAAGGAGACGATCAAGTATGGCAGTCAAACAAACAACATGAAGTGGTTAGGGCCTACGTTGTGAAGCCAAGTGAAAAGAAAGGTTACCAGGGTACTCTACCTAAATGCAACAAGTGTCAGAATCATCATAACCATGGACCTTGTCTTAATCCATGTGGCAACTGTAAGAAGGTTGGTCATGCGACTTGGGAATGCAAATTTCCAATCATTACCGGAGATCAGAAACCCTCAGTGACATGTTTTGGCTGTGGAGAAATAGGCCATTACAGGAATGAATGCCCAAAACAAGGAAACCTAGAGAAAAGGAACCAAGGCAGAAGGGCTCATGAGAGAGCCTAGGTCATCGGAGAAGGAAATGGTCCGCACATCAACAACGCTGAGGACGACAACAATGTTCAAGAATCGAGAACTTCTGTCTTAAAAATAAACCAAAGCCTAAACTCTCTTGTGTTGTATTTCTTTTGTGTTTAATTCTACGTTCTATCGTATAAGTTTCATGTACTATTAACGAATTCCGACCTAATGAATATTCTATCTTTTATCACCGCAAACTCCTAGCGATTTCATTAAGATTCCTTTGGAACTACACCACCTATCATCTGCAGACCAATGGCCAGAATTAGAGAACGATTCAAACATAGGGAGATATGCTCAGAGCAGGAGTGGTTGACTCTAGAAATGGTTGGATTAACCATTTGCCAATAAATCAGATTCCTTTATAACCATAGTTATCACACGAGTTTAGAGACTATACCATTTGACGCACTCTATGGTCGAAGTGCCCCTATCCATTGACGAATCGAAATTTGAAAATCCTAACTCACTAGTCTAGTAGGCATTCAAGAAATAACCAGGAATTTCCTGCAAATCAAGAATCAGTTACAAGTCGATAAGTTGTAAACCCTTAGAATTTCAAGTTGGTGGTAGGGTCACGTTAAAAGTTCTGCCTAGGAAAGGCATGATATTATTCGGAAAATTTTGGAAAGTTAAACCTGATATACACTGGACCACGTAATATTTCAGACAGAATAGGCCTAGTGGCCATCCGACTTGAGCCTTGTTAGGGAACAACCGGATTACACAACTATGTTGCACCTATTCAAACCCCAGGAAATGACTTTCAGATTAGTCACTTATGGTCCCATTTGGAAAGGAATCCAACCCAATGACAAACCTAAATCTTGTAAGAGGACCACTAGAAATCATGGACTGTTAGGTCGAACGGTTAAAGCAGAGTCGAATTCCTATCGTGGAAGTTCGCTGAAATTCTCAATTATCATCATCTTTTCACCAATACCATTCTAGAGACTTACACAAACTGAACTTCGGGACGAAGTTCCTGTTAGAAGGGAAGACTGTCACAACTCGTAATTTCCGGTCATTTTCCAAACCTCGACAATTTACTATTCACAAGTTACTATTCACCATTTACTATTCATCGATCACTATTCATCGTTTTTGAGGTCAATTTGATATTTCGAGAAACATTCGGAAATTTTACTATTCACTTGACACTATTCATTCCCGGAAGAAAACCACTATTCACGTGCATTACTCATGTCATCGTAAATTTAGCTTACGAGTATTCAAATTCGCGTAACCGTTTTGGTTCAGGAGCGAATTCATGCATTATCATTTGGGACATCTCACACAGACTAGAAATAGTCTACGTATCATCATATGGCACTTGCATACTATTCCACTCGTAGGATAACTAAATTTATACTTTTGGTATAATTAACGATTTACGTATGTTTATTTTGAATAAACACTAATACGCGAACTATAAATGTGTCTAACGTGTCCGACACTCCCGACTATTATCCCAATGTATTTTTATATTCATTTTAATAATATAAAAATTATAATATTAATTTACCCGATATTTTGGAAATTTATTTATTACGTATCGTACGTCTAACTTTTTAACGACGGTTTTCACAAAAATTAAACGATAATTACCCAAACTCTCCGTACTTGTACCCGACATATTTTTACAATTTTTACGACTTTATTACGTCCCGAATAACTTCAATAAAATTTATTTCTAACAAACTCGGTACCCGATTAAACCTAAAACTAACTTAACTACATAATACTACTAACTTTTTCCTAATTAAACCCAAGACCATTTCCCCCCTTTCCCTCCTTTTAGGACCGGCCAACCCCCCCCCCCCCCCCCATGGTCTTCAAGCATTAAAAACTACACCAACCAAATTTAATGTTCACCAAACAATTGTCTCCTAGTATAAATTAAACTTTTTCATCCATTTTAATCACAAAATCACTTTTTCTTGCACAAGTAAACTTTTTCTCTTCATTTCTCTTGAGGTGAATTCGAATTAGGGTGGTCAAGGAGCAAGGAGAATAAATTTTACAAAGATCTTGGCATAAACTTGTTTATATAATCATCCTTGTTGGAGTTTTGAAATAAAAACGCAAGGATTAGTAGGTTTTTATCATCTAAACTCTCTAAACCATCAAGTAAGTTAACAAACTCATTTTTATGATTTTTACAAGTTATTACCATGTTTATATAATTTTCTTACAAGATCTCATACATGCATTAACTTATACCACTCTATTTTTGTATATATTTAACTTTGAGCCCTAGAAATGATTTTTGGTTAGATCCTTGTTAGATCTACTTGGTTATGATGTTTAAGGACCCATGACACCCTAAGAAGGTGTATGGTAGGATTAGATTAGCTTTGTGGTGTTTGAAAGTGGTTTGATGGAGGATGGAACTAGTTTGGAGACTTGAAAATGGTTTTTGAAACAATAAGATTACCTACTGTCCCTATTTTGATTTCGTGGGAAAATAAGTAGATGGTGGCCAAGTTTTGACCAAAGATTTAGAAAATACATTCAAAAACGAAACTTTAGGCGAAAGAACGGATTAAAACGAGTTTATAACGAAGGAGATATGATTTTTGCAAATTTAACGACGAAAACTATTTCTTATAAAACTGCTTGCTGTGTGGCAGATTTCAATGGGTAAAAAGAGGTATTAAACGTAACCTAGAGGAGCCGAGCTATTGAAAATATATTAGTACTTACTAAAACGAATCCGTGGATATAAAGAACGAGGAAAATGAGCTTAAAACGACCAAGTTATACCCGTTTTAACATCGTCAAAAGTATATATATATTTTGTCACTAGTAGAAAATAATAACTTACGCACTAAATGGTATATTTTCTAGAAATGTTACTAAGGACTATATTCTTAGCAGATGAAATACGTATGACCCAAAAGAATATTTATACGACTTAACGACGTTATTTTAAGGTTTTCGATACGAGGAAATTAACGCTAACATTTTTATACGATATATGTTACGACAAGTTTTTATAACTCCAATTGGACTTATTTTTCCTAAGTATGGAAACTATTTTACTTTGACAATAACTAGTATTTCCAAGTCACGAGTGGTATAGGCATCATGTGCATGTGCATTCATTTCATCACGTCATGATCTAAGGTAGATCATTATTACTCATATTAGGTTGCGGTTAGAGATCGTGCCTCGTTTCAGTGTATCCATTCTTGTCATCGTAGCTATCGCTCCAGGTGAGTCATAGCCCCTACTTTTTCAATTGTTTTGGTAAACTCTTTGGGGGAGAATACATGCACGTTTTACTTAAAACGCATTACTTGTTTTACCTGGTTGATTTCTCAAATATTCCCAGCTTTGTCTAAATATATATTTGATCATCTGCACTTCATTAGTATGCTTGACTACCGGTATTTTCTTTGGTATATTTAACCACCTGTATTCATTGGTATGTTTGATTTTCTTGTATTTCATGGGATTGATTAAACTTATGTACATGACCACATTGTTATAATTGTTTATCTGGCGACATTGTCAGTATTGTTTTTCTGACGACATTGTCAGTATTGTTTTCTGACGACATTGTCAGCATTATTTATCTGGCGACATTGTCAGTATTGTTTATATAACCTCATTGACTGAATTATTTTTATATAGCCGTTTTGCTATGTTTATCTGGGAATTTGGATACCATTATTACTTTTGTTAACGTAGACTTTAATACTTTTGGCAGTGGGTTGTAAACACACAGGTTATAAGTCTCTTATGGCGGGACTTGTAACTGAGTGGATTTACGATGCCTTTGCTGGGCGATCTTTTCTCTATAGGCATTATTTGTTAAACAAACTCTATGAACTCACCAACCTCGTGTTGACACTTTAGCATGTATTTTCAGGTTTTTAACCTATGGCACGCTACTGGAGGTTTTGGCAGGGCATGGCATGGTCATAGAAGACTCTGATTATTTATATGGGGACCGTTTTAAACTACTTTTAAGGGCCTATTTCCGCACTACTTTTAATGATGTAAATTCAACATTTTGGATTAAACGATTTTATTCTAAATGATTAAAGTAAAAACCAATTTTGTACGTGTGTTGTAATACCAATTGAGTTACACCCCAGCTACACGTATGCTTCCGCTGGACCCGATTTTGGGGGTGTGACAGGTTCGAGTGTCATGTCTAAAATTCATTGGGTTGCTTGGGATAGAGTTGCCTCTCCTAAGTCGGTGGGGGGCCTCGGTATTTGTAAGCTTAATATTAGTAATATTGCCCTTCTTTCTAAATGGGGATGGAGATATAAAGCTGAGAATAACAGGTTGTGGGTTAAAGTTATCGAGTCTTTACATGAAACGGGGAGATGCTGGGATTTCATCCCATTGAATAAATCTTTAAGAGGGGTTTGGAGTAACATTGTGAAGGTATTGGCGCGAACGGTTATTAACAACATTCCTTTAAGGAGGTTCTTCAAAGGAGTTGTCGGGGTTGGGGATTCGGTGGCCTATTGGTTGGATCTGTGGGTTGGTAACGAGCCATTGAAGGATATGTGTCCGAACCTGTTCAGATTAGAGAAGAACAAGAAGTGCAAGGTGATGTGTCGAATGGGGAGTGGAGATCGTTGGAATTGGTATAGGGCGCCTGAGTCTTCATGTGAACTGGAAGAGTTAGACTTTCTGGTTAATGTTGTGGAGCTTGTGGAGCTTAGTGGAAGGAAGGACAAATGGAATTGGATTGGAGATAAGTCTGGGAAGTTCAGTGTTAGATCGGTTAGGAGTTTGCTCTATAGCGTGTCGGATTTTAGTAATATCTATGTTCTTAAGTGGTGCAAATGGATTCCGGCGAAGTGTAATATTTTCATGTGGCAAGCGGAGATGTCGAGAATTCCTTCGGCGGATTCTCTCATTAGAAGGAAAATGGTGGGTATCGAAGGGATGTGCTCGATCTGTGGTGAAGGTCCTGAATCAGTCGAACACTTATTTACTTCATGTTGGGTTGCTATGATGGTTTGGAACCATATCTGTAATTGGACGCGCGTCCAACGCTTCTTTGTTTTCTCGTTCAGGGATCTAATTGAAGTTCATGAACATGTGGGGTTGAAAGGCAAAGCTAAATTGGTGTTTCAAGGTATTGTTATTATCAGTTGTTGGGCGATTTGGAGAGCTAGGAACAAGCGCAGGTTTGAAGGTATCGATGTGAAGATTGTTGAGGTGATTAGTGAGATCAAGTCTTTGGGTTTTCTTTGGGCTAGTTCTAGAGCTAAATTGTCTAGGTTGTCTTGGTCGGATTGGTGTAAATATGAGATTGTGTAGTTTTTCCTTGTAGTTTTGCCGCCCGGTCTTCGGGTTGGTTGTTTGGTTTAATGAAATTCATCTTTCAAAAAAAAAAAAACATATACAGCCTTATTTAGACAAACCAAGTTGTAAGATTTGGATAAGGCACGTATAATAATGGTTATACTCATAGCTCACGGCTTATGTTAGTCAACGGCAGTTAATGTTCTAGGAGCACGAGGATTGTCAACGGGGCAACGCCGTTATGTTCGACGTGGAGGATTTTCAACGCCGTTATGGCGTTAAGACAATTCAACGGCGTGTGTGCTAGTTCGGCTTTAGACATGCATTTCCATTTACGTTAACGTGGTAACTCGCGTTGTGGCATTTACATGTGATTTTCAAAATAGCCCCTGGTGGTCTTGTGTTTGCGTTTGTGGGTTTACGTTTGTGGTTTGTGGGTTTGCACTTGTAGGTTTACGTTTGTGGTTTGTCGGTTGGGCTAGATTCTATTAGACCAACACAACATTGTATTTTGGTTATAGTTTGGTTAAACAGTTACTAATAGTTTTGTATTATTATTATTATTATTATTATTATTATTATTATTATTATTATTATTATTATTATTATTTGTATACTAGTTTAATGAATGAAATATTAGTTAAGGGATAGAATTTGTAAATTGTAATTTTTTTAAAAATTGTGGGTCTCAAAAAGTGGTGTTATTGGGTGTTATAATTTTTTGGTATTTTTTGATGTTATGTTATTTGGTATTGAAATGATATGGCGCTAACGTGGCAGGTATTTTGGTGTTAACACAAGTTACCACTCCTTGCCCTATAAGGGTCCGCTTGATTTATAGATGGGTTTAGGATTTGGATTTGGATTTGGATTTGAATTTGATGGAAGTAACTGAAGAGAGAAAGGCTATGTTTGGCGTGAAGCTTTTTTGGGTGATGAGCGGTGTACAATGAGTTTTTTTTTTTTTTTTTTTTTTTTTTTTTTTTTTTTTTTTTAGTGTTTGTTTGGCAAAAGAGCGGTAAGCTTTGTTATTTTTTAAGAAAACTCATTTTTTCAATGCTTCTTTAAAAAGTTGTGAGCAGTGAGCTATGACTACTACTCACAGCTCACTGCTACTGCTCACAACTACTTTTGCCAAATATATCCAAAATATATTATTAAATATTGAAAAAGTATATTATAATTTTATTAAATAAAAATAATAATAACATGATAAGAGAGAGATAGAGAGAATATAAAAGTTGGGTCCATTAAAATAGTAAAACCTACCTATCTTGTAAGTATTGAAAAAATGTGAGACCATATATTTTTAATCCCGAGAATTAAAACAAACAACGATTTTGTGATATAAAATCAAATCCTAAGCCAAAAGGTGACGACTAAACGGGTCCTAAGTTTGTGTCACATACTTTTTTTAGCAATGTTTTTTAATGGAATAACATAGAGTAGTTTCCATTAGGTTTTGATTCGGATGCTAGATTAATCTGACTCGGTCTTATTTTGACCCGCTACATAATCTTTCTTTAAACAAATCTTTTTGTTAACCCCAACTTTAATTATCCCAAACAAAAGCATGTGAAAGTCCATGATTTTTAAGGTTTGAAACTAAAATTTGAAAAAAGATTCCCTAACACTGGTTTTTCTTTTGCTTTAAAAAATAATCTTGTACCTTGGCGTGGTCCCAGTTAACAGCTGCCATTGTTGAATAAAAAAAAAGGAAAAATATATACAACGGTTGGGATCGGTTGGTTTCATGGATGGGAGCATCTGATACAACAGCTCCGTCCATTGTTGTACGACCATCTCTATTTGTAATGGCATGAGTTATAAGCACGGGGTTACTTTTTTATTCTAACCGGGGTATGCCTTTTTTGGCGTTTTGTGACCTTTTTTTTTATTTTTTTTTATTTTTTTATTTTTTTTTTATAATTTTGTTTATATCAAAAAGCTATAAACCTGAAAGTGTGGAACAAAAAATATAAAGTTTAATAAATCAAACTGTTAAAACTGTCAGAAATACGAAACAAAAACTGGACTGCGCTGAAAAAAAAAGATGGACAAATGAGGAGACAAGGGGCTGACACCCTTGTCCTCCGTTAGAATAGTACGACCCTTAGTAATTTGTGTAGTACATAAAAGTCAAATGTCAACATTTCCATTCAAATCGTTGTTACATTTTTCTTTTAAAATAGAAAATTCTCGAGAACAAAAATTAAAGAATAGTACACCTTCTACCCCTAAAAATCAACTTTCAAAAAATAAATTAGTGGACAGTGCAATTCCCTAAAGTTCGGCTCATTTCTTTTTTTGATAGGTTATAAAGACCTCTTTAAAAATCAGTTGTACCTTTTTTTGTTTATTATTATTTTTTATTAATATATTTTTTTATTATAAAAATAAAAATACTTAACAGAAAATATAAAGTTTAATACGTCAAAAAAATTAAATTGACAAAAAATACGGAACACAAAATGACAAAAAGTTGTGTTTTACTATTAACAAAAAAGACAAATGGGAATATTTTGTATTTTTAGTACTTTTTGTTAAGCCAAGGGTACAAATAGTAGTACATTTTTTTTTCTAACACAAAGTTTTCTAAGTATGGTGGCAATGGGGGCGGCATGCCTCACCGGCAAGCCCATGCCGGCGGCAAACACCGCCGCCACCCCACCGGCATGGCCAGCGGCATCAGTTGAGCGGCAATTTTTGCCGCAGAAGCATTCTTGTTGCACGTGAAATTCGACCGTTTGGAAATTAAATTTGGAGCCGTTGGAGTGATATTCGGAGCGTGCATTGGGCCAAAACAAAAAAAAAAAAAAAAATTTCCTATATATATATTACACATTTATACATTTTCAAACACAATTCATTTCCAAACAATAACATAAACACAAACAATTTTTACACATATAGTTTTTGAAGCATGGAAAGTGAGAAATCAAGAAGTGGTTCAACACAAAGAGGTCGTGGACGTGGCTACCGTCCACGTGTTCGTCCGCAAGGTCCACCACCGGCGTATCCACAATACCCTCAATCGGGATATTATCCCCAACCTACACAACCGATGCATCAACAATACCCTCAATCTTTTAACTATCCACCCGCAATGAACCCAAGCCAATATAACATATCGATGACGAGTGAGTTTAACCCGTTTGGTGAGTACCGTGAAGGTCCTTCGCGTCGTGAACCAAGTGTGGAACGCGAACTTCCTTTATATGATGATGACGTTGATTTTGTTCCCGAAACGCAACAACAAACTCAAATTGGTATATATGTTTTTTTTTTCGTTATTTATTTGTTATATTTTTTATATGTTTTTTTTTTCGTTATTTATTTGTTATGTTTTTTTATATATATTTTTTGTTAGATGAAGATGTTCAAGTGGCTAAAGGGAAAACTAAAGTGGATAAAAAGAGTTGGACGTCGATCGAAGAGGTTGCTTTGGCCAAAGCATGGATTCATATCTCGACATGTAAAAAAGTCGGGAATGAACAAGGAAGAGATAAGTTTTGGGAAAGAATTTTGGAGCATTTCAAAACCACAATATCGACGTCTTGGGAAATGCCATGTCTGATTATAGTAAGAGGAATAAGGGTGCTTCGTTTAATCATATTGAAGCGTGGAGGGTTGTTAAGGATGAATCGAAATGGTTGGAGCAACCATGTTTTGAAAAAGTATCTTCGACATCTCATTCCGACAAACGAAGAAAGTCGTCGGAATCTAGCTTCTATGAGTCCGGAAGCAATGACAATGTTGATCCCGTTATTCCGGATCTAAATGACGACACAACTCCTGTTTCAAAAAGAAAAGGGAAAAAGACCGCTAGTGAGACGTCAACAAAGAATAGTGCTGCTGAGTTTATTGAGCAGTATACGGCAAAGAAAACACTAGCGTTGGATGAGGCGATGGCAAAAAAACATGCAAAGGATCAATTGTCCGAACAGTTGCTGCAGACACAACTCGAAAATGCTAAAGAAAAGGCTATGATTCGGGCACTGAAATTCTACAACGAGCCGCACGAACACATAACCAATCAGGTTATGCGAGATTTCATTATCAAGACAAAACGTGGGTACGCGGAGACATATGGTTGGCCTACGGATTTTTAGATTTAATAATGTATTTTTTTTCCCAAGTATTATGTAATGTTATTTTAATTATTAATGAAATATTTATGTTTTATTTAAATTGTTTAATTTAATTTATTATTAAAAAAAAAAAAAAAAAAAAAAAAAAGTTGGGAGGTATGAAAAAGGCATGATTGCCACTAAAATGGGGTTGGGAGGTATGGAAAAAGTATGAATGAGGTGAAATGAGGTGGAATGATATTATTGGTGGATTTCGGAGGCATGGATGTTTTCGGAAGCATGACTGCCAGTGTCCTAACAAGTGGTGGTTGGGTGATGTAAGGGGGTTGGCAGTGGGTGCGGGGAGGCACGGCACGGTGCCCTTCCCCTGCGGGAACACCGCCGCCGGTGCCTCCACACCGCATGGGGAGGGTCATTCACGTGAAGGTTTTCCGCATGGATTTGGTTTGTAATTCGAACGCTGGAGGTGAGGGGAGTGTTGTTTGTGAGTGAGTGAAGGGTGAGGGGTGTGATGCCAACAAAAAGTGAGTGAGTGAGTGAAGGGAAAAGTGGGAGGGTGATGAGGCATAATGGGATTGGTTGTTTGTAAGTGAAAGAATTTGATGTGAAGGGAATGTTGCCAACCCCCTAAGTTACTCTTAAATTGATTGAACCTTATACTTTTTGTGCGACTGAAAGTTTAATAGCCGTCAGCTCATCAGTCGCATAAGAAAACATTCTACCAACCATCAGAACTTTTCAAATTAAAAATAATACAAGTGTCAAAATATTAATACAGTTACACTAGTCTATTTTAGTAATTTATTTATTTATTAGGTTATTTAGGAAATTCTTTCTCATTAACTTGTCATTTTAATTAGGCTAAAGTGCATTTTCGTTACTGTAACTTCGAAAGTATAGACGTAGTATCTCTGAGGAATTTTGCAATCATCGTATATGTAACAGAAGTAGATGAAACGCTAATACTATGTGTAATAAGGCCCTCACCCACGCGTTGGTCAATGGAAAAAGAGAGAGGTTAGTCGAAAGACTGACCAACTTGTGATTTGGTTGTGTGTGCGATGTTGGTTTTTGTGGGGTTTATTATTATTATTATTATTTTTTTGGTAACCATGATTCTGACCTTATGGCCGACTAATTCACGGGGTCTGAACCTACCGCCACACAAACTCAAACCAAGTAAAGCCCTCCCTTTTCGGGAGGTTGGCGTGGCCACTTAAGGTTGTTTGCACCTAGCAGGAATTGAACTTAAGACCTCACATATTTTAGAAGCCCTTTTGCCACTAGGCCACCCTTAAGTGGTTTAGGGTTTATTTGTGTATAAGTGAAAAATGTTTAGGTGGTGACGTTGATTATTTTATTACACATTACTATTGTTGGTGTTGGTGTTGGTGTTGATGTTGATGTTTGAGTAAGAAGGTAATGTAGCAGTGGTGAGGTTTATCACTGCACCTAGTCTAAAACTGTAGACGCAACCCTTACATGGACGGTAAATACATGCCAAAAGTTTTCATAACAAGTTCCGAATTAGATTGAGATCCTCTCATGTTCTATTTGAACATGAGAAGTCATATTACAGTTTATGTGAGTGAAAAAAAATAAATAAATTAATCATTATAGGACCATTATTTTATAAATTAATCATTATGAAGAAGAGGCACTATATTTTACATACACTAATTTTGGTGCATACCAATGGACAAATCCCCACCATCCATCTAGTTTGATCTAATGGTGGAGATTAACCTAAGATTAAATAGGAAACATAAGTCCATATTTTTTTTTTCTTTGTCTTTTTGCCTTTTTTATTATTCATTTTTTTTTCTTTCTTTCTTTCCCTTTTTTTCTTTCATTTTTTTTTCACGCTTTTATAGTTTTTTTGTTTCTTTTTTTTTTTCTTTTTTCTTGGTGTCTTTTTTTTACGCGTTTCTTTTTTTGTTTTTTCATTTCTTTTTTCTTTTTTTTGTTATAATTCACGTTTTTTTTCCTAATAAACGTTTTTTTTTCGCTTTCACAGATTTTCGTCTGTTTTAATACGTTTTCGTCCGTTTTCATACGTTTTTGTCTGTTCTCGCCCGCTTTCATATATTTTCCCCCGTTTTCTTACGTTTTCGTCAGTTTTCATACGTTTTTGTCCGTTTTCATCCTCTTTCTTACGTTTTCGCCCGGTAACGTCTGTTTTCATATGTTTTCATACGTTATCGTCCGTTTTCATACGTTTTCGTTCGTTTTAATACATTTTCGACATTTTTCTTTCGTTTTCGTCCATTTCTAATACGTCTTCGTCCATTTTCGGACGTGTTTTTACGCTTTCATACGTTTTTGTCCGTTTTCATACATATTCACCCATTTTCTTATGTTTTCGTTCGTTTTCATACGTTTTTGTCCGTTTTCATCCATTTTCTTTCGTTTTCGTCTATTTTCTTTCGTTTTCGTCCATTTTTCAAACGTTTTTGTCATTTTTATACATGTTTTTACACTTTCATACGTTTTCTTCCATTTTCATATATTTTCGTTCGTTTTATTACGTTTTCGTTCATTTTTTCATTCGTTTTCGTCTGTTTTTAAATGTTTTTGGCAATTTTCATACGTTTTTATATGTTTCTATATATCACAAGTGATATTCTGAATATCACAAATTATATTCTGAATATCACAAGTGATATTCTGTGATATTCAGAATATCACAATTGATATTCTATGATACTGAGAATATCACAAGTGATATTCTGAATATCACAAGTGATATTCTGAATATCACAAGCGATTTTCTGTGATATGCAGAATATCACAAGTGATACTATGAGCACCACAATGATATTCTGGATATCATAAGTAATATTTTGTAATATTCAGAGTATCACAAGTGGTATTCTGAATATCATAAGTGATTTTCTGAATTTGACAAGTGATATTCAACAAATGTTTTGTAACATGAAAATCACATGTGATATTCAGAAAATCACAAATGATAGATATTCAGAAAATCACATTTTATATTTAGAATATCACCATTGATATTCATAAAAACACAAGTGAAATTCTGAATATCAATTGTGATATTCGGAAACGTTTTCGTCCATTTTCATTCGTAATCTTTCGTTTTCGTCCATTTTTCATATGTTTTCATTCGTTTTCATACGTGTTTTTATGTTTTTATACGTTTTTGTCTGTTTTCATAGGTATTCGTCCGTTTTTTTACATTTTCGTCCATTTTCTTATGTTTCTGAATATCACAAGTGATATTCAGTGGTTCTAGAATATCACTTGTGATTTTCTTATGTTTTCGTCTGTTTTCATACTTCGTCCATTTTCATACGTATTAGTTCATTTTTTTACGTTTTCATCCGTTTTTATACATTTCCGAATATCATTATATCACTTGTGTTTTTATGAATATCAATGGTGATATTTTAAATATCACTTGTGATTTTCTGAATATCTATCACTTGTGATTTTCTAAATATCACTTGTGATTTTCATGTTACAAAACATTTGTTGAAAATCACTTGTCAAATTCAGAAAATTACTTATGATACTCAGAATATCACTTGTGATACTTTGTATATCACAAAATATTACTTATAATATCCAGAATATCATTTGTGGTACTCATAATATCAATTGTGATATTCTCCAAATCACAGAAAATCACTTGTAATATTCAGAATATCACTTGTGATATTCACAAGTGATTGTCTGTGTTTTCTTATGTTTTCGTCCATTTTCATACGTATTAGTCAATTTTTTTATGTTTTCGTCCGTTTTTATACGTTTTCGAATATCACAAATGATATTCAGAATATCACTTGTGTTTTTCTGAATATCAATGGTGATATTCTAAATATCACTTGTGATTTTCTGAATATCTATCACTTGTGATTTTCATGTTAAAAAACATTTGTTGAAAATCACTTGTCAAATTCAGAAAATCACTTATAATATTCAGAATATCACTTGTGATACTTTGAATATCACAGAATATTACTTATAATATCCAGAATATCATTTGTGGTACATATAGTATCACTTGTGACATTCTCCATATCACATAAAATCACTTGTGATATTCTGAATATCACATAATATCACTTGTGATATTCAGAATATAACTTGTGATATTTAGAATATCACAGAATATCACTTGTGATATTCAGAATATAATTTGTGATATTCAGAATATCACTTGTAATATTTAGAAACATATAAACATCTAAAAATTGCAAAAAACATTTAAAAACGAATGAAAAAATGGACAAAAACGTAAGAAACGAACGAAAATGTATAAAAACGGAAGAAAACGTATGAAAAAGTAAAAACATGTATGAAAAGGACAAAAACGTTTGAAAAATAAACAAAAACGAAGGAAAACGGATGAAAATGAACGAAAACGTATGAAAACGAACGAAAACGTAAGAAAATGGACTAATCTGTATGAAAACGAACAAAAACGTATAAAAGTGTAAAAACACGTCTGAAAACGAACGAAGACATATGAAAAATGGACGAAAACGAAAGAAAACGGACGAATATGTATTAATACGAATGAAAACTGACGAAAACGTATGAAAACGAACGAAAATGTAAGAAAACATATGAAAACGTATGAAAACAGACGTTAACGGGCGAAAACGTAAGAAAGCGAATGAAAACGTATGAAAACGGACAAAAACGTAAGACAACGGGCGAAAATATATGAAAGCGGGCGAAAACGTACGAAAACAAACAAAAACGTATGAAAACAGACGAAAATGTATTAAAGCGAAAAAAAAACGTTTATTAGGAAAAAAACATGAATTAGAACGAAAAAAAAAAAAAGAAAAAAAAAAGCGTGTAAAAAAAAAAGAAAAAAAGTAGCGTGTAAAAAAAAAGCACAAAAAGAAACAAAAAAAAAAGAAAAAAAAAAGAGAGAAAAAACAAAAACTATGTAGCGTGAAAAAAAAAAGGCAAAAAAAAAAAAGATAGAAAAAAAAAGGAAATAAAGAAAGAAAAAAAAGAATAATAAAAAAGACAAGAAGACAAAGAAAAAGAAAGAAAAAAAACATAGACTTATGTTTCCTCATTTAAATCTTAGGTTAATCCCCACCATTAGATCAAACTAGATGGATGGTTGGAATTTGTCCATTGGTATGCACCAAAATAAGAGTATGCATTTGAATTTTCCTCTTATGAAGAAAAATATAATTAACATGACCTCTCATGTTCAAAATAAAACATGAGAGGATCTCAATCTCATATCCTTTTATTATTCTACCATGTGTTCATCTATGATTTATGCTAAAAATAAGTCTTCTTAAACCTGACCAACAACTCATGATAAGAGTTGTGTAAAACTAAGTACAAATAAAATCAAGATGCATATAACCGGAAGTTAGGTTCTTGGTTCCTTTGAGTTAAATCTCATTCCGGTTTGGTTTCACTTCGCTACGATCAAAAGAAGGGGTTTTCAATGAAACGACTAGATAAATGACAAGGCTTGGGAAAGTTTGAGCCATTTGAGATCGTCTTGGCATTAGACTTTCGTTTCTTAGTCCCAATATTTTGAAATTTTCAACTTTGATCTTGCTTTAGTATCTCCAGTCTTGTCTATAATCATTGCACACCCCTAGTTATCACCAAGCTTCACACTTTTTTCTTTTCTTAGGGGGTTGGCAATGGGTACGGGGAGGCACGGTGCGGCATCCCCACCGCACGGGAACACCGCCGCCCTCCCCATTTTACCGTGCGGTAGAGACCAAATACGGTAAACCTTACCGAACAAAACTAGCCGTTGGTGCATTAAAGGTGGTGAACGTTGGGCATTAAAAGGGGTGAGCAACGGATAGTTTTTTTTTTTTTTTTTTTTTTTTTTTTTTTTTTTTTTTTTTTTTTGTACATATACGGCTGGGAAAGGAAACAAAGACACAACAAAAAAAAAAACAAACAAACACTACCGATCCATAAAAAAAAAAAAAAACATCCGATTCCAAAAAAAAAAAAAAAACACCCGATCCAAAAAAATATCCGATTCAACCGCAAGTATATGGAGCATAAAAAAATTTGTTCGACTTTTTTTCTAGATGAGCCGTTCGAATGGTCTAACGATACTAGTCTCGAATTTTTTGCTGACGCGATTGACGAAGATGAAGAAGATACGGCTGGGTCGACACGAAAATCAGTGAAACGCAATCGGATCTCTGCTGCACAAGGATTGCATCGTGATTATTTTTGTGAAGATCCAAAATTCGACGAAGAATTTTTTGAAGATAGGTATCGTATGCCTAAAAGTTTATTTTTAAAAATAACGCAAGCTATTGAGGCTAGATTCGAGTATTTTCAGGAAGGTTACGATGCTAGAATGAAAAAAAGTTTCACGGCCATACAAAAATGTTTGTCTGCCATTAAACAACTCGCAACCGGTGCACCACCGGATGAGTTTGACGAATATTTGGAAATGGCTCAAAGAACTTCACGTGAATGCCTTCAATTTTTTTGTGATGCTATTATTGAGTTATATGCTCGAGATTTTCTACGTAGGCCAACAAGTCATGATGTTGCATGTTTGTACGAAGCGCATGAAGACCGACATCACATTCCGGGTATGATCGGTAGCCTAGATTGCACACATTTTGTTTGGAGGAATTGTCCAATAGAATTGAGGGGTCAATATAAAAGGGGTGACCATCAATACCCCACGATTATGATGGAGGCAGTGGCGTCTCAAGATTTGTGGATATGGCACGCGTTTTTTGGACCGCCGGGTTCAAACAACGATATAAACGTTGTGATGCAATCTCCGCTATTCCTCACCGAGCGTAATGGTACGGCACCTAAGTGCCCATTTGTTGTGAACGGCCATACGTACAAGCGTGGCTACTATCTTTGTGATGGCATGTATCCGGCATGGTCTACGTTTGTTAAAGCGTTCAAATTTCCAACCGACCCGAAGGAAAAAAAGTTCAAGAAATTACAAGAGTCGGCTCGAAAGGATGTTGAACGGGCATTTGGTGTTCTTAAGGGTAAATGGAGTATACTGCAACGACCCTTACGGCCACACACGATAAAAAGAATTAGAAAAATAGTTTATACGTGTGTCATATTGCATAACATGATTATACATAACGCCGGTAACGCAATCTCGCCAGTTCATATTCGGGATCCTCCGATTCAACCGGTGTTTGACGAAACAGCTTTAGACGAGATACGAGATGAGGATACACATTTTCGTGTCAGATTTGATCTTATGGAGCATGTTCACGCTCAACAATTACCATACATCGATGTGGACGATGAAGTTTAGTTTTTTAGTATTATGTAATGGTATTTTATGTTTTTTAATAATATTATGTAATGTTTATTTTAATTTTAATGAATTTTAGTTTTTAATAAATTTTAATAGAATTTGAAAAAGAAAAAAGAAAAAGGAAAAAAAAAAAAGAAGTGAGTGAAGGGTGAGGGGTGTGCCGCCAACAAAATGTGAGTGAGTGAAGGGAAAAGTGAGAGGGTGATGTGGCATAAAGAGATTGGTAATTTGTGAGTGAAGGGTGAAGGGGTGAGGGGTGCATTGCCAACCCCTTATTACGGCTGCTTTTCTTTTCTTCTCCAGCATTGAATAACTTATTTGGTTTAAGAAGTTGGACCCATATGTTTCTTGTCTACTTAAACTTATGATTTGGCTTGTCACAATATATTGACCAATTTGATAGTTAATTGACAACCGAATCCCATGCGTTTACTGTTACATTATGTGTTACTTGTTTTTAAAAACAGTGCTTATATTGGTATTTTAGCCATTTTCCTTAACAAAAGAAAAATGTTTTCAATTATTCCATTTAGCATCATTCGCAAATATAAATAATTTTAGAAACTACTACGTAAATTTGTATCTATAAACTAGCATCATTCACTTCATTAATATTTTTAGAGCCTATACCATATATTGAATAGCATGTTGGTTTGTTTTTTCCTTTGGATCTCCGCCTTGGTGATCCTTGCTTGGATTTGCTTCCCCCCTCCTAATAAGGTTGGGTGATTTTGTCAAAAACTTTGCCTTAGAAAATACAAAAAACAGAAGTAACATCAAGCAACATGGGTACAAATTTGACCAAGTCTCATTATGAAATAACTCACTGCCAAAATAAGACAATTATTTCAAAAGAACAATTGTAGTTTCAAAATATATGTGACTTTCAATTTTTGGTTTAGAGTCGCACCTGTCAAGATGGCAAACCCTCATTCATCAAATACCCAGACTATGTTGTCTGAATCAGGCCCACGCTGGCGCAGTGGGGATTAAGCGGCTTCCGCCCGGAAACCGTACCGCCTCCACACGAGATTACTCGCTGGGGTAACGATCGGATGAAAACCGGGGCCGGCTCGGATTCGAACCTGCGCAACTAATGGCTCACATGCTCTCCTCTTCATTGCCTAATATCATTAGAGCTTGTGGTCCTCAAATGAGGACTTCCCGATTGATCACTCAAACCGCTACTACTCTCACCCGGGCACCAGTGGCGAAGCTTGGATTTTGTAAGTGGGGGGTCGGGATCTAAATTTTTTTTTCCTAAGGCTATATTTCAGGTATACCGAAATTTTTGGGGGGTCGAAACCGAATATACCGAAATTTTTCTACACGAAAACTATATACCCCTACATCACAAAAAAATTTTCGGGGGGTCGGGCGCCCCCCCCGGCCCCTATGAAGCTTCGCCCCTGCCGGGCACGCTTAACTGAATAATTATTGCCCATTGGACCAGAAGCCCCATAATTTCAAAATAATGCTTAACTACTAGATTAGCACAAAACAGGATTCAACAACATGGTGTGAAAATAAAACCTCAAAAAGCGTCTAAAGAAGATTTGATAGCATGAATTGATAGTGGATGGGTAAGTGGAACATGAAAACATTTCCACTTAAGGTAATATCGCAGATCCTTAAAATACCTTTTCATAATACTTATATTTCCAAATCTGGCATACCGACAACCACAAGTTTCACGCCTCTGTCTCCACTGGCTATACCCGGTTACCTCACCGTATCACTAACGCTATCCTCATTACCCATTAAGATTCCGCCACTTGCGACATTATATATATATATTCTAAAAGGCATTACACAGTAGCTACAGTACCAAACAGTAAAAAACAGTGCCACACAAATTATTAAAATAGTCCCTCAGGTTATTTATAAATTTCAAAGTTAGTCCTTAAGGACTAACTTTGCAAAATGCCGATAACTTTAGGGACTTTTTCTGTAAAAAATTATAGTTTTCAGAAACAATTAACGAAAATAGTACTTGCGGTTATCGCTCTTTTATAGTTAGTCCTTAATAACAAAAATAAAACAAAATTGACAACCGTTTCATTTCGAGTTTAGATAAAACAAAACATTCCCGCAGCAACGCGCGGGTACCCCCACTCGTTGTTTCTATAAATGACCATACCTACCCCTCTACCTTTCAATTATTCGTGACTATTTACATAAGAGTAGTGATTGGCATGCCTAACTTCATGCCTAACAATTAGATGATCACACTTGGAAGAATCAAAGGATATCATGAAGAGAGAGAAACATCATGCTCCACTTGTCATACATTGAGTGGATTAGGCATAAAATTAATCATGCTATTTAGGCATGTCAATCATTTTCCTTTACATAAATAGTTAAATTGACATACTACCTCAAAATAATTGTTCTCATTTATTTTTTTAAAGTCTTAATTTTTTAACTTTAATTTTTAATATTTGTGTGTGTTATATAATACTTGTTGAAAATTATATGAATGAATTGGCTTTTTAAATGTTTTTCATAGTAATATTAAAAATCAAAGTTGAGAAATTAGGACTTTAAAAAGTCAAATGAGGACAATTATTTTTGAACGGAAAGAGTAATAAAAAGTTTGACCTATATTTTTGGAGTTCACATTTAAAATTTTGATTTACACACTCCATTTGATGTTGTACTTAAGGTGTTTACTAAAGGGTTAATTACATAAAAATGTATAATACTTATCACTTTTTTGTTGGAATTTGTAAATCATAACAATTATATAAACAAGAAACATCATCAAGCACGCAGCGGAATATGATCAAATACATATAATTAAATTAACCGAATTAAAACGATATGCGTACCTCAATGAATGAATAAAAAACAATTGAACAAGAACCCTAAACCCTAAAATTAGGGTTTAATATATTAACTATACCCTGTTCGAATCACTAATAAATCACAAACAATAATGTGTTTGTTCTTCGTTCTTGTACACACGTATTAGTAGCGTTTCAATGAGAAAAGCTAGGTTCTTAATTCACAAACAAACCAAATACTATATTTAGAAGATCGCGTAGGAACCCTAGAAGGGTGTAGTTGATCAACTAAACAAGAATGGTTTGAGCTTAGTTGATCGCGTAGGAACCCTATAAGGGTGTAGGTGATCGTGTAAGCTCAAGAGGAGAGAAAGAAGAAGAAGTTTGGCTTGCTAGAGAACCAAGGGATGATTAAATGAATACATAGGGACATGTATTTATACTAATCATGAAACTTGGAGCAAAAGCCACAAACCCTACACCTCTTGGGTTGGGTCGGCCGATCATGGGTCAAGAATACCCATTCTAGATCTTTCTTAAACACTATTTCATGTTTAGTCCTTCATCTTTCATCTAACGGTCGTTAGGTACCGTTAAGCGTTTTATTTGTGAAATTAATAATTATTCATAACCAAATATAATAATTATTAATACATTGAAACTCATACGTAATGTGTACAATCCTGAAGTCTCGTGTTCGAATCTGGACATATTCATTAATATTTATCCGTTACTTCTAACAGCTCCCACTCGGATATACATTAATGTAATAATGACATTGGTTAGTCTAGCATAACACGCCAATGTCCCCAGAACGATCACGAGTATGGTTTCCTGGAAAAAACCACCATTGATGATTCATCATCATACTTATCCTTTTGCTTCTAATACTTTGTTAATATGGATATGGATCAAAGTCATTCCATATTTAACTTTTGTTTCTCGTTATTTATGATCGAGCAAGATTATCAATTCATCTGAACATATTCCAGATAGACTTTGGGCATGGCCATGCAAACATCTTGTCAATCCTACTAGTGGCACAACAGTATTAAACTTCAAAACAAATTTGAAGGAACCAAATCCTGTATTGACTACAAGCATAACCCATGAACTTCGCATCACCTCTGAAAATAATCCTTATAACTACCAGTTACGGATAGTGTTAGACTATCTCACAGAAAATGAGCTACATCCACAGTAGTTACCTGGTATCTCAAGTCTGAGGATAAATATTCATGATTTACTATAATGACAACATCCATAAGTATAATCATGTAATTGGAATTTTGTCCTATATTCAATTTATTCATTCTATTGAATATCATGTGAATTCGGCATGTCCAACGCATCAATATACTTTAAGTATATTATACCAAAACTCAGATTTGTCTTAATTCAATGATATTCCCATATCATTGATTGACAACGGACTATTTAGAATAATATAACATAAGTTATTCATGGATTAAACATGCAAATATGGGATACAATATATTATTAATGAAAACAAACGTACTCAGTACTTTAATTCATTATTAAATAATAATTTCTTAACATCCCTAATTCAAATAGTAAATAGATCAATGCATGAAAATTCTCGTTAATGAATTTTGTCTCAAGTAATAACAATCATACTTGTTGACAATTATGCCTCAAGTAATGACAATCATACTTGTTGACAAGGCATTATTCAACAAACTTTGATCTATCGGAATTTTTGGAATACTTATTTCAAGAATTCAATTAGCGAAGTTCTTGTAGCATTCAAATAATTTGATATAACCACATAATACATCATAAATTGTGTGACATCCTCAACATTCAATTTATGATATTTAAACTTTCAAACATTTTAAAGTTTAAAGTATTCTTATTCTTTAATGTATAATGCAACTATGCCTTTAGTTAAGCATAACTAGTACACATGGCTATTAACAAGGATGAAATCCTTCCACGACTAGTATTGAGTGTCATCTCAATTTTATTAGCATCATTGTATGCAAACAACAATATGCTCTTTTCCGTAAACTTTAATGTGTAATGTTTTATGCCTTCCAAACTTCCAAGTTTGTTGGCTATGGCAATTGACAAATTGTTCATCTATAGAATCCAGAAATTATTCCAAGCTGAGGATGTGATTCTATATCCAAATATATTCCTTTAGAATATTCATTACACAACTTATCTAGTATCTTTCAATTAGATATCAATGTTATCAAATCATCTTTTATCAAAGCATGATATAACAACAACATGATGTACATGAAAAATCCTTGTGTCCAACTTAAATTTCATTCATGTACTACATATCCATTTAAACTTTCTTAAATGATATATCATGTTCTATTAGATTCATTTACCGCACATGTTTACATCAATAAACATATATTCAAGGTTGTATGTTTTACTTATTAAATCTTCCAAGTAAACTTTCATTCCAAGTTATGACTTAACACTTAACTTATATAGAATGTTACTTCCTATATGTTTATACAACATATATGATTTAAATAAGTAAACATAATACTTCCACTAGCTTTCAAAATTACTTAGGAGTTATCTTATTATAAATTATAAATCCATGGATTTAATATTTTAAACATAAGACTTATCTCCTTGATGCATGCATTTATCCATACTTGGATTCTTGCATTTTGTATACTTTCAAAGATTAAATGAAATCATAAAACTCTTAATTACTCATCGTCCTAGCTTAAGTAATTATACCAGAAAGAGTTTTATAACCCATTGTCAAATTTCATATTCATAAAAACGAGTATGACAATTACCATCTTTGAATCTTTAATGTGCTTAGGAAAGAGTATTCAATCATAGTTAATTACTTAAGTATGATTAATAATCTTGTCATAAGACATGCATTAAAATATGTATACAATTTCATCCATATGATTCATTACACAAAGATTTAAACCTCTAGGGGTTTTCTTCTCTTGAAAAAACTCATCTTTATTAAGATAAACCAAGTTTTCAAAGTTGACTTATCTTTATGGACAACATCTTAACATTCATAGTATGAGAAATTTACCATAATTCAATATTTAGTAAATGCGTCATTATGATTAACAGGCTTACTTTGATCCTGTAATTCATATTACTCAGCATATCAATCAAATATCTGAGACATCCCTACGGATCTATGAATGAGAATTTCATTATGTTGAGGTTTAACCTTTACATTTCAAGCCTCATCATGATTTTCACTAGTGTGGTTTTAGAAGATTATGTATTTTGTAATTTTGATCTTTCAAGATCTGAACAAAACTCCCACTTGCCTTTTGTAATTTATCTATAAATACTTTAGCAAGTTGAGCAACACTTAATCGTTCTCTTTTAGGATATTATAAAACATTTTACAGTTCCTGACACTTGTTTGTTAAAACTACTTATTAACAAAATCAGGACTTCATTTTAAGACTTTAATGTGATTCATCACATTCCTTAATGTCTTATTTAATCTTCTAGGTTGGAGTCTTATTGAGTATATTCAATCCATACTCAATTTTCTAACCTTGATATTATTTGGAAGAAAAGAAGTCATATTTATCTTTTAATCAAACAATATAACAAGAGTTTGATTTTTTCTAACCGAACACACCACCAACTTGTGATGTTTCATTAGAACTAGTATTGTGAGACAAACTAACAATATATAAGATAAACTTATACTCCTTTTGGCTTACCTATTTACCAACTAAGTCAACTTAATGGTATAATAGAATTTCCAAGCCAATTGCATGCTATATAACATAAGTACTTTTTGAACAAGTCACTTCATGTTCATGTCTTAAGAAGACATAAACTGTTATATTCCCACTATACGTTATAAATCATCAACTCAATGATTTCTTGTTTAAAACATACAAGTTAACGTCTTACTTAAGAAACTGCAATAGTTAAAAGACTTCATGTTTATAAGAAGATATAAACGTATATAACTAAAGTATTTGTGAACACCACCATTTGGTTTCAGTAGTAATTTCAAGTTAATTTACTACTCCATTTGTTTATGTCATTTTATGAATTATCCTACTTAAGAAACTGTAAACTCACATAATTCCATCACATCAGTTGATCTGCTAGTAATAAAATCATGTAGTTTACTTTTCCATTGCAATCTAGCCAGGTTACACCCTGACGTAAATTGTAAATTCAAGTGTTTCTTTTAATTTGAATATCATAAGACATAAAAGTAGTCTTTATTATAATCATGACACATGTTCTACATAAGATAATCTTACACATTAAATGTATAAGTCCTATTAGAACATAGATCTCTTACCTTGCAATTAAGAGAATCCTATAATCATATTTCTATGTATTGTTCCTTTGCACACAATAAGCAATTCTCCCACTTGTGCATGGTCCAATATCATGTAGTATACAAACAACACAACATATGTTTGTTTATGTGATTCAATATGATTTGTGTCATAAATGAACAAGTAGATGTAGGACTACTTTGTCTTGTCAGGAAACGCACGTGGCTATCCTAAAACATGAGTGCCTACAATTGGAAAGTAATTATCTTGAAGATAATCTGGGCTACTACACAGGAATTAATGCTTGTAGCTTCCATTGAATTATAGAACATAACAATAACTCCATATTCAGTAAAACAATACAACGCTCCCACTGGATTTGACAACATTGTAAATGTTCCATCACCAGTGAAAACAATTTGCTTGCTTTTACTTTCCTACACATTCTAAATAACCCATACATAATAATTACTCGGGTTCTAAAATGTGTATTCTACTATGTATATGATGGATTATCCATCAATGGTATTAACTTAAAGAGTTTTGGGCATGCAACTCCTTCCTTAATAGGCCTACCATCCCCATAATGGTATGTAGCACCTTTAAAGGACAACAACTAGATAAATAATGCTAGCTTGCCTTTTACCAATTTTCCGGTAATCTGTCTAGCTTCTAATAACTCATATTTTCCATTTAATTAAACGTCATGTTTGTTATAGAAGAATTCATTCACCAAATTAGGGTAATGAAATTTCTTATGGAAAATAGGATGTGCAATATTCTTAAGCATGAAAGATTGTTATTAATTATATATTAGAATGTAGACAATTCTAATGTTCCTATCATACCTTTCTCAATCATGAAAATGAATAGGATTGCGTCTTATTCTTCTTTCATGGAAAATAGACTTTGTGTCTTTTCAGTAAATTTTTCTCAATCAAACATTATGTTTGAAAGCAAAATTAGATCAATTTACCAATTTAAGACCAAACCACGTTTACGGTTTTAATGTTGCATTAATACATTGAAAAGAATTACAAAATTCAATTTTTGTATTTTCGATAATAAAATTTTCAAGAAAATTTAATACCCATGGTTCATAATCATATAACCATTTAATTTTCACTCAAAAACTAGGATCCAAATTGACATAGGTTCATCACATCAGTTGATCTGCTGGTGATGACGGTATTCAATAAGGTACGAGTCGAGCCTCAATTGCCAATATTCAATTGCAATTCCTAGAAAGGATGAGATTTACATATTTGCCAACCGCAGTTGCAATGTAAGCATGTTTTATCCACATCTTATGCCTTGAGTGATCAGATCTCACTATCAACTCAATTAAGTTAACCAAATTAAGAAACTGCAAACTTACATAATTCCATCACATCAGTTGATATGCTAGTAATGAAATTATGTAATTTGCCCTTCCATTGTAATCTAGCCAGGTTACACCCTGACGTAAACTGCAACTTTAGGTGCTTCCGTTTCATTGAATGGCATATAACTTAAATTTAAGGGTAGTAGTTTTGATGTGTGTAATCAAAATATGTACAAAGATGTCATGAATTCATCTTGTAACATATGTTCCATGTAAAAAACTTTTACTCATTAGTTTCTTTACGAGCTTAAATCTACAAAGTTTTAATTGAGGCATTGAGAAACTTACAACTTTGCCTTAACTGCTTCGTATTTATAATGGTTGTTAGGTAAAACTAAAGTTGACGCACAGGCGAGCGTAGAGACAGAATGGAGTCTCTCTAAGGCCACAATTTAATGCGAAGCCACCTTATACCCACTTTATTGTTTGTCAAAATTAGCTTCACCGTCCAACCATTTAATACAGTCGCGATCAATCAATTAAAAGTTCAAGATTTTTCAAGCTCAAAACAAGATTTCACCATTATTAAGTCCGGTTTATAATTTTATTATGAAATTACCCTTTTGCTTACTATCATGCCACAAACATATATAAATAAATAGTAATTAAATAAAATAAATAAACAACTTAAATAATGAACATGCAAATTCAATCAATTTATACACACAATTGATAATGATACACGATTTATATTAGGGTCTACCTTAATATCATAATTAATTATTTTAGTAATCTTTACATGTCAAACATTTACTAAAAAACCTTATTAATTATAACAAATCGCATAATAAAAGCATGAAGTCTACATAATACGTAACAATTACTACAAAATCACCATAATTCATGACAACACATGCATAGTTTGTCATGAATGCCAACATTGCACTTATTATAAGCATATAATCAAGTCAAGGATCGCATAAACAAATGGCATATCACATAAAGATTACATGCAACCTAGGGTTTCTACAAGTTTTTTTTTACAAAATTCAAAACCCTAATTTAAAAAAAAATTATAGTCGACATATATATAAAAAATATTTAGGGTTTACATAATTTTTAAAAACATTAGAACACCAAAGCATGTAATAATCATAAACGATTCAATTTTATGTGTTTCGGTAATTAATTACAACGTATTAACGGCTCTTGATGCCACTGTTGGAATGTGTAAATCATGACAATTATATAAACAAGAAACATCATCAAGCACGCAGCGGAATGGGATCAAATACATGTAATTAAATTAACTGAATTAAAACAATATGCGTACCCCAATGAATGAATCAAGAACAATTGAATAAGAACCCTAAACCCTAAAATTAGGGTTTAATATATTTGACTATACCCTAGTCGAATCACCAATAAATCACAAACAATAATGTGTTTGTTCTTCATTCTTGTACACACATATTAGTAGTGTTTCAATGAGAAAAGCTAGGTTCTTAATTCACAAACAAACCAAATACTATGTTTAGAAGATCGCGTAAGAACCCTAGAAGGTTGTAGTTGATCAACTAAACAAGAATGGTTTGAGCTTAGTTGATCGCGTAGGAACCCTATAAGGGTGTAGTTGATCGTGTAAGCTCAAGAGGAGATAAAGAAGAAGAAGTTTGGCTTGCTAGAGAACCAAGGGATGATTAAATGAATCCATAGGGACATGTATTTATACTGAAACTTGGAGCAAAAGCCACAAACCCTACACCTCTTGGGTTGGATCGGCCGATCATGGGTCTAGAATACCCATTCTAGATCTTTCTTAAACACTATTTCATGTTTAGTCCTTCATCTTTCGTCTAACGGTCGTTAAGTACCGTTAAGTGTTTTATTTGTGAAATTAATAATTATTCATAACCAAATATAATAATTATTAATACATGAAACTCATACGTAATGTGTGCAATCCCTAAGTCTCATGTTCGAGTCCGAACATATTCATTAGTTTTTATCCGTTACTTCTAACATTTTTGTCATTGTATTTCTCATCTTGACACCAACCTTTTTAAATCGTGCTATTGTGTGTACTTTGTGAACATTTTATCCTTACATTTTTTAAATTTTGCAAGGTAAAATGGTCATTTTCATTGCTGAAATAGTCGAAAAGTACACACAATAGCACAATTTCAAAAGGTTAGTGTCAAGATAAGAAAAAAATAGTACGTAACATACAATAACAAAAAGTGGCAAGTATGATGCCTTTTTATGAATTAACCCTTTACTAAATTAACTGATTTTATATGAAACACTTAATTAGCATCTTAAAGGGGAAGGTGTAGTTATAATGTGTCAATATATTAAGAGAGAATAAGGGTTTTGGGCCAAGAATTCTCTCCACCAAGAGAAAAGTAAACACCCCTTTAGTTGTATATAGAGGTGTGAATCAGATCAGGTTAGTCTAGTGCGGATCAATTTGAGTCGGGACTATTTGAGTTTGGTTCAACCCGAATATGAGTAAAATGATAATAAAATTGCCTTTTGTACTAGTTTAAATAGATTATTTATAAAAATATATTAAAAAAATCCTTATTCGGGTCAATTGAGTCAACCCAAAACCGACTTAGCAAAACATTTTCAACCTGATACTTGACCCTATTTAGTATTCGGGTTACTCAGGCTGACCCGAATAAAATTATTGACCTGAGTAACCCGACCCGAAGAGGTTTAATCGGGTTCACGTCCGGGTCGGGTTGACTTTTTGACACCCCTAACTTGAAATGTGCAAATCAGAAAATGAAGTATGCGAATCACCTCCCATATTCTAAAGACGTACAAGTATGAAAACTTTTATAAACCAAACATACACTAAAGATTTAACACACAATTCAATCCTACCAACCTCTCCTTTTATTTTCTATACTGCATATACAATTTTAAAAAATTGTCAGTATGTTTTAAGTTCAACAATATAAGAAGAAGGGGGAAAAAAATACACATATGAAGTTTCTCTCACTCTCTTCATATGAAAATGCATGATCACAAAATTCGGACTTTGAACAACAATGGAATTATTAAACATAACAAGTTGTGTAAATTTTTTGTTTACCAAATGCTTAAGTCAGGTTATACAAAACATTGTGTGGAATTCTTGGGTTCCTAGAAATATAACAATTTTGGTTGGAGGGTTGCTTAAATTCGTATCCATTGTCTTTCGAATATGGCCGGTGAAAGAATTTATATTTCATGAATTCTTTGTCCCATTTTCCAGGCGAATGATGAGGATCATATACTTGTTAATTGCCTAAAGGTATATCCTATCTTAAGGAAGTGTTTATCTGGGTGAAAAATCTATCGTTGTTTTTCAGACTTATTGGCTAAAGTTTTGATGGATGACTTGTTCTCTTTCTTACAAATAAAATGGTAGAATAAAATCTTAAACAAAGTTCATTTGTTGACTCTTCGAAACATATAAAAGTGGTGAAACAAGATTTTGCACTCTCATGGAAGATAGAGTTGCTTTTAGGGATAAAAACATCTCCTCAACATTCAAATTCAATCTCTCTTATGGGTTTCAAATCGATTATCTAAGATGTGTTTAAATTGGTAAATTGGATGCAAGATCATGTTTCTCTATTTAATGGGAGGGGGCAAGGGGTTGGTCGTTTCTCTCACTCGGAGTTAATAACACACACTCTCTCTCTCTCTTTCTCTCTCTCTCTCTCTATATATATATATATATATATATATATATATATATATATATATATATATATATATATATATATATATATATATATATATATATATATATATATATATATATATATTCTAAAAAGTGTCTTATAATAAAAAGTGTAAAAAGTGTCTGATGCAGTAACTTTATAACTTAGATGCAGTAATTGAAGTCTTGTGAAGGTACATTGCAGTTATAAACATTACTGCATCAAAATTAGTACATCACAATTATCGAACTACATCACAATTATCGAAATGCATGACAGTTATAAAATTACTGCATCAGACACTTTTTACACTTTTTATTATATGCCACTTTTTAAAATAATCCAAACCTATATATATATATATATATATATATATATATATATATATATATATATATATTGTTGGGAATTATACTAACAGTTATCACGGCTAGTGAAGATGTTACAACTGCAGAAGATTGTACTTGTAGTGGAAACTCATTACCACTGCAAGAACATATATTACCACTGCTTATTAGATAACTGTTAGGAAACGCGTCTAGATAAATATAGAATAGATCTTGTATATATCTTATTCTATTAGCATTATACTTATCTTGTAGAAGAGGACTCCTTGTGCTATAAAAGGAGATCCTAGGTTAAAGGTTTGATATATAACTCATATACGTTTCTAGAGCTTCAAGGTGTAACCCTAGTGATATCAAGATCACTCGTATTATTATCATTAATAATATTGGAGCTAATAGTTTGTTTACATACATTGTTCTTATTCATAAACAACTATCTTACTCATAATCAACCTTCTAAGTGTTACTAAGTAGATTCCGCATACTTAGTGATATAATTCAAAGTATCAATCTAACACAAGTTCAAGGTGTTTAGATCCATCAAGTGGTATCAGAGCCAGGCTTTGATACTTTGATTTAGAAGACTCAAGTTCACTCAGAAGAATCAATGGAGACAGAAACCAGTAACTCAAACATTGCTGCTAAGCTTCCAAAGCTTAAGTTGAATGACTTTGAGATGTGGAGGCTAATGATCGAACAATTCTTTATGGTCCAAGACTACACACTCTGGGAGATCATTATGGTTGGAAATTCTTTCAAACCAAGTTCTACTTCAGAGATGATTGGTGGCAAGGAAGTAATTAAGGTCAACACTGGACCTGTTACTAATGATGAAAGACTTCAGTTGAAGAATGATCTCAAGGCCAGAGGTTTGTTGCTGATGACACTTCCCAGAGACCAAGTTCTAGCATTCAGCAAGTACAAGACTGCAAAGACTCTTTTTGATGAGATCTGTGATGTTTTTGGTGGTAATGATTCCACCAAGAAGACTCAAAAGACCTTACTAAAGCAGACTTATGAAAACTTTGGTTCATCAAGTAATGAATCTCTTGATAGCATCTTCACAAGGCTACAAAAGATTGTTACTTAACTCACTGTTTTTGGAATTGAGGTGGAAATGGAAGACCTCAATCTAAAGTTCTTAAGAAGCTTACCCTCAGAGTTTGGAACCAATGTTGCTGTGTGGGAAGATAAGCCAGAATTGGAGACCATGAAACTTAATGACTTGTACAATAACTTCAAGGTTATTGAACAAAGATTGAAGAAAGCTGGCAAAATAAGCTCAAGTTCAGGAAGTGTAGCACTCATATCATCATCTCTTGATGATAGTTCAGATGAAGAAAGTGATAATGATGATGACAGTGCTAACATTGTTGTTTCCACTGGTAGTGAAAGTGTTTCCACTGGTAGCTCAAAGAGACAGATTGCAGGACTTAGTGATACTACTTTTTATGCCTTTATATCAAGTCAAGTGGGTGGTTCAATTCTCAATCATGAGGATCTGGATCAAATTGATGAAGATGATATGGAGGAGATGGACATTAAATGGCAAGTGGCATTACTAAGCTTAAGGACAAAGAAGTTTTGGAAGAAGACTGGAAGAAAGATCAACATCAGTGGTAATGAAACAGTAGGTTTTGACAAAAAGAAGGTGGAGTGCTACAATTGTCATAAGAAGGGGCACTTTGCCAGGGAGTGCAGGAACCAAGGAAGTCTGACAATAGGTCAACTGGTACAAGCAGGACAAGAAGAAGGAACCTACTACTGATGAGCCAAAGGGGCTATTGGCCATTGATGGAGTGAGCTTTGATTGGAGCTTTATAACTAAGGAAGAGGAAGATGATTCAGAGTCTGCAATGGTTGCTACAGAGCTTGCACTAATGGCTTTTTCTGACTCTGAGGTACAAACTGATAATGCTTGTTCTAAATCTTGTAAGGCCTTAAAAGAGTATGAGAAACTTAAAGCACAATTTAATGAGCAACACATAGAGTTAACTCATACTAATTATAACTTAGCAAATCATAAAAGAGGCCTAGGTGTTTTAGAGACTCAATTAGAGCATTATAGGGCAAATGAATCTAAGTTCAATGATGATATTGCATTATTAAGAAGAGACTTAGATTATCAGGTTGCTGTTAATAAGATTCTTAGAGAAGAACTAGAAAAGGTTAAAGTGGCTAGTGAGAATATAATGATAACTAAGCAAACACTGGATCATCAATCCAAGTGTATTGACAAAATTTGGGAAGCCCAAGTTGTGAACAAAGCTAAATCAGGAGTTGGATACAAAACAGTTCCACCACCTTTAAGAGGTGTTCCATCACCTCCTGGCATTGACTTAGCTCACACAGGTTTAGAAGAATTCCAGGAACCACCTATGACCTATGGACCAAAGTTTGTTAAATCAGTTGAAATTGAAAAGGTTCGGGTTGAGGTTGATGTATTTGATAGTGCTAGTGACTCATCTCTTAAAGATGATAATTTGAATGTTGAGTCTAAGCCTAGTGTTCCTGAGAATGTTAAAGTGGAGATTAAAAGAAGTATTCCTGATGTAGTCAAAGAGAAGCCTAGGTCACAACCTAATTTCACTAGGCCCACTACTAGATGTGCAGAAATGTACAGAAGTAGGTCACCAACTCCTAGGGGTAATATGAGGAGTTGGAATCATGTTAAATATAGGCAATTTGGTAGTGACTTTGTGTTCAATAACAAACCCTGTCATATATGTGGTAGCTTTGACCATTTGGCTTATAGCTGTACCTACCACTTGGGAAGAAGGAAAGTGTTTGGGAATACTTGGGTGAATGGACACAATGCTAATAACTTAACTCACCCAAATCCACTTAGCAAGATGATTCCCAGGTCTGTTTTGCTTCATTCTGGCATTAAACCAATTTTCACTGCTAGACCAGCAGTTTCCACTGCTAGACCAGCAGTTGCCACTGCCAGAAATAAAAACAGAGTTTACCCTAAGTCCCCTGTTACTAATTTTGTTAAATCTACTCAAACACGGAAAAAAACCAATTTTGAAAAGAAAGTTAACAATAATCAGAAGTGGGTACCTAAAATTTCTAAGCCAGCAGTTTCCACTGCTAAGCCAGCAGTTACCACTGCAAGGCCAAAGGTTACCACTGGTGGGTCTGTTAACAAGAAAAGGGTAAATATGGGAAATGCTGTTAAGGCCTCAGCACGTTGGGAATGGAAACCAAAAGGAAACATTACCTCAAACAATCCCAATGGTGTATCAATGACCTTTGATAGATATAATTATATTGATACACGAGGCAGATCCAAGTCATTTGTGGCTTGGGTCCCCAAAAGGAACTAATTCCTTTATTTTGTGTGCAGGGACATTCAGAGACTACTAATGATCAAGGATACTCAGACAGTGGATGTTCCAGGCACATGACTGGCAATAAGTCCTATCTTTCAGAATTTCAACCTTATGATGGACAATTTGTCAGCTTTGGTGGAGGAATTGGTGCCAAAGTTTCTGGCAAAGGAACAATCAAGGCTGGAAACATTGACTTTGAAGATGTGCAGTATGTGAAAGAACTCAAGTACAACCTCTTTAGTGTGTCACAGATGTGTAACAAGAAGCATAGAGTTCTATTAACAGAAGATGAATGCTATATCTTATCTAAGGATTATAAGCTCCCTGATGAATGTGACATTTTGCTTAAAATCCCTAGAAAAGGAAATTTGTATAGCATTGACATGCAGAACATAGTGGCTAACAATGATATTACTTGCTTGCTTGCTAAAGCCACTTTGGATGAATCAATGCTTTGGCATAGAAGATTGGGTCATGTTAACTTCAAGACCATCAACAAGATTGTGAAAGATGGACTTGTCAGAGGTCTACCAGAGAAAAGATTTGAAAATGACCAAACGTGTGTTGCTTGTCTCAAAGGAAAGCAACACAGAGCTTCATGCAAGACCAAGGCATTCAATTCAATCAATCATCCACTCTTTATGCTGCATATGGACTTGTTTGGTCCTACCTCTATGAGCAGCATCAATTTGAAGAAGTATTGTCTAGTTGTGACTGATGATTTCAGTAGATTCACATGGGTTTTCTTTTTGAGTACCAAGGATGAAACCACATGCATCCTTAAGACATTCATCACTCAAGTTGAAAATCAATTTGAAAAGAAAATCAAGATCATCAGGTGTGACAATGGGACAGAGTTCAAGAATAAAGTTATGGATGATTTCTACAGAGACAAAGGTATTAAAAGAGAATTTAGTGTTGCAAGAACTCCTCAACAAAATGGAGTTGCAGAAAGAAGAAACAGAACACTAATTGAGGCTGCTAGAACCATGTTAGCTGATTCCAAGCTTCCAGTGACTTTTTGGGCTGAAGCAGTTAACACTGCTTATTACATTCAGAACAGGGTTTTAGTGGTCAAAACAAAGAACAAGACACCTTATGAGTTGTTCAGAGGAAGACCTCCTACTTTGGAGTTTATGAGGCCATTTGGGTGTCATGTTACTATTCTCAATACCATTGATCATCTGGGCAAATTTGAAGAAAAGTCAGATGAAGGCTTCTTTGTTGGATACTCTATGGTTAGCAAGGCTTTTAGAGTCTATAACTTAAGAACAAAGAAGATTGAAGAGAACTTGCATGTTCAGTTTCTTGAAAATAAAGCAAACATGGCAGGTTTAGGACCAGATTAGCTATTTGATCTTGAAACATTATCCAATACAATGAATTATGTTCCTCTCACTTCAAGCACTAGAGACAACGATCTTGAAGATTCAGAAGAATTCATTGATGAAGATGAAGCTTGCAAAGAAGATGAAGATCAAATTTTTATGCCACTTTGGGACTTTGTTGATAATTCTGAAAAACCAAGTGATGCAGATGATGTGAATAAAGAAATTCCTACTAGCAGTGGTAACTCAATTCCCACTGCTACACCATAAGTTTCCACTGTAAGCCCAAATGTGGACCATACTTCTCAGGAATCATCAAGTGATGATGTAGAGATCTTAAACATGCCCACAACATATGATATTCCTAGCACATCACAGTCTACAATTCACAAAGTGCTTCCACTTGATAATATTATTGGTGAACTTCAATCAGGTGTGAAGACTAGAAGACATACAAAGAAAGATGATATTCATGGGTTCATAAGTGAAGTGTATGAGTCGAAGAAACATAGCAAGAAGAATGAGTGTTTGTTTTTCTGTTTTCTCTCACAGGTGGAGCCTAAGAATGTGTATATGGCTCTAGGAGAATCTAGCTGGGTTGAAGCTATGCAAGATGAGTTGCTTCAGTTTAAACTTCAAAAAGTTTGGGTTCTTTGTGACTTGCCTGATGGTATGAAGGTCATTGGTACTAAATGGGTTTTCAGAAACAAGAAAGACGAAAGAGGTATTGTAATCAGGAACAAAGCTAGATTGGTTGCTCAAGGATACACTCAAGAGGAGGGTATTGATTATGAAGAAGTGTTTGCTCCTGTTGAAAGGATTGAGGCTATTAGATTGTTTTTAGCCTATGCATCATTTATGGGCTTTACAGTCTATCAAATGGATGTTAAGAGTGCCTTTCTGTATGGAACTATTGATGAGGAGATATATGTCTCTCAACCTCCAGGCTTTGAAGATCCTCAACACCCAAATAAAGTTTACTAAGTGGTTAAGGCTCTTTATGGCTTACATCAGGCTCCAAGGAAGTGGTATGAAACCTTGGCTAATTATTTGTTGAATAATGGGTTTCATAGAGGCAAGATTGATCAAACATTGTTCATCAAGAAAGACAAGGGTGATATCCTACTTGTGCAAGTATATGTTGATGATATTATCATTGGGTCTACTAAACAAGAGATGTGCAAAGAGTTTGAGAAGCTGATGAAAGATGAATTTCAAATGAGTTCTATGGGAGAACTTACATTCTTTTTGGGGCTGCAAGTACAACAGAGTAAGGAAGGCATATTTATCAGTCAAGACAAATATATGGCTGAGATTATTAAGAAGTTCAAGTTTACTGATGCAAAATCTTCAAATACCCCTGCTGACAAGACCACTCACTTATTATTGAAGAATGCTAGTGGTGCTAATGTTGATGTTCACACTTACAGATCTATGATTGGTTCTTTGATGTATCTTACTTCATCAAGGCCAGACATTATGTTTGCTGTTTGTGCTTGTGCAAGATTTCAAGTTACTCCAAAGACATCACATATGACAGTAGTGGAAAAGATTTTTAGGTACTTGAAGACTTATCCTAATCTAGTATTATGGTATCCAAGAGACTCTCCTATGGAATTGATCACATACTCAGATAGTGACTATGCTGGTGCAAGTTTGCATAGAAGATCAACCACTGGAGGATGTCAATTTCTTGGATGTAGATTGGTGTCATGGCAGTGCAAGAAGCAAACTATGGTTGCTACTTCAACCACTAAAGCAGAATATGTTGCAGCTGCTAGTTGTTGTGCTCAGATCCTTTGGCTTAAGAATCAATTATTGGATTATGGGTACAATTTCATTAACACCATTATCTATATAGACAATAGTAGTACCATATGCATTATTAAAAACCCTGTGCAACACACTAAAACTAAACATATTGAAATTAGACATCATTTTATTAGAGATTGTTTTGAGAAAAAGCTTATTAATGTTGTCAAAATTCATACTGATGACAATTATGCTGATTTATTAACAAAAGGACTTGATGTGAGTAGGTTTCAATACTTGGTAACAGGTATTGGAATGCTCAATCCATAAATCTTTGATGTCTAAATACTTTTCAGTGTTACAGGATACTTTTTAGGTACTAATATTGTTTGTATTGTATGTATGGTTTTCTACTAACTTGTATGCAGAGTTATCAAGAGCACAGTGGTAATTAACATACAACAGTGGAAAGATTGGTGATAATAGCAAGAAGAAAAGAGTACTTTTATTGATCATTAAGAAGAGTACATCACAACCATCAACAAAACATTGTCACCATAACAGAAAACCATAACATAAGACATGAACCTACAACCTAACACCTACTCCATAGGTTTCTTTCCTTTTCCCTCATACTGATGCTTGCCCTTGGAAATTTTCTTTCTCTTGTCATCAAAAGAGAGTTGTTTCCTTGGACAAGCAAGTCCCAGAACTTGCTTGGGAGGTCTTAGTGCTTGAGTAGGCTTTTCAACAGCTGGCCACTTCATGTTGTTTATTGCAGTTGTCAATGCTGTGGTGAGGGCCTTTGGAAGCTCTTTGGAAAGATCAAAGGTTGGATCATTATCATCATCAGATGAAGAGCTTGAATAAAACTCTAGAGATGGAGCTTGAAGATGTAGCAGTTGCAGCATTTGGTGGAAAATATCCACTCCATCCAGCAGAAAGTTCTTCAGAGTCTGAATAATAACTGATTTCCTCATCTGAAGAGTCATCAGAAGAGATGTAGATTAATGGAAACCAACTCATGATGATGTTTAGGGTTTGTGTTATTGAAGAAGATTGTTGATGAGAGATAAAAGATGTTGAGCCCCCTTTTATATGTAAAGTCAAGGTTGAATTCTAATTAATGAAGGATATTTACTCCTACTTGTTTTGGTATGTTGGAGGAGTAAATTTGGTTATTATCGGGTTGACTTTTGGGAGATATTTTTGTAAATAGTAACTTGGTTAAAAAGTTACTTTGGGTTAATCTTTATGGGTTAAGTTGAAAGTTACTTTGTGTTGCAGAATACAACCCATATCATTGGAGTTATAAGGTGTGTATCATAGACACACAACAAATGGTTATTGATTCACCATGTCTAATCCACATAAGAATCAGCTAGTCCAGAGCAAACGGCTACTGGTAAAGACTTATCAAATCCATTTATGGTTGATAGTTTACCAAAAACTAGGTCATCAACTCACCATACATCCATGTGATCAAGAGTTGGCTAGTCCATAAGCAAACGGCTCATGGTAAAGACATATCAAATCCGTTGATAGCTGGTAGTTTGCTAAAAACTATGATAAGAGCAGCAAATTTTCATGTTTTATTCACCACTGCTCTTTGATATTTTTGTGAAAATTTTACCACTGCTAGTTCATCAGTTACCACTGCAAGAGTAATTTTTCCACTGCTGAACTAGCCGTTACAACTGTTGTGTCAGTAATCCAATTTTACTAGCCGTTGTAAAAAATAACCGTCTTTCCTTATTAATAGGGTAAAATTTTTTGTGAATTATCCACTTACTAATTATAAATTATTCTTTTTCCAAAGATAATTCTTTCTACAGATAATTCACATTGCGCAACCTCTTCAAACCCTATTAGTATAAATTGATCATCATACGGCTTGCTTTTTATCTTGATTACTAACACTTTTATTCTCTCTTTTCACAAATATCATGGCGATTCTAAAATTTGTCGAGGAGCACAACCAAGTGGCCTACTTACAAAAGTCAAACGAGAAGAGTGGCCCTGTTTTCCATCAGATTGTGGATTTTCTAAACACTACGCATATAAGGTATGCCCTAACTATTAATCCCACAATCTATGTCTCTCATATCAAACAGTTCTGGAACACTGTGGAGTCCATAACTCTTGAACAGGGAGACACACAAGACTCTGTGGATGCTCTAAGAGCCACAGTTGATGGGGTAACTATTGATGTTACTGAGTCATCCTTGAGGAGAATTCTCCAATTGGATGATCTCAATGGTATCATCACATTACCTAATTCATAAATTTTCACTAATATTGCTTTAATAGGGTATGATACATCTGAACAAAAAGTGACTTTCAGAAAAGGATGTTTTTGTCCCCATTGGAGATTTTTAATTCACACTCTTTGTTAGGTCACCATTTTGTAAACACAAGTATGATTGACAAAGAAATGAGATGAGAATGAGAGTGGGATGATTATGAGAAATTTGAGAAAATGAAATGCAAGAGTTTCCTTAATGTTTTCAAATAACCAACCAAGTTTACAAGAGGCCTAAGACTAGTATTTATAGGAAAGGAGCTAGGGCAACATTCCTACTCCTTCCCTTTACATGAAACGTATGGGCTTGAGGCCCATGGACTACATACTTAAGCCTAGTAAACTTAATACAAAATGTAAATGAAAGTAAATAATAACTAAGCAACCTAGCATTATTACAAATGACCGAGACTTGATAAAATAGTAAAACTATGGTTCCAACAATCTCCCCCTAAGGGTCGGTCATCATGGTTGCTTGACGTCTTCGTCTTAATCTTTGACTTTCATAGCTTGAGACGTCTTCAGAAATGATTAGAATAATGATGGATGTACTTTGCTCTTTGACTTTATTCTTTGATGATGTTGTTGTGATTATGTTATGAAGTAATCTGCCGTTCGTCACTCCTGCGTCTGTGGTGGTTGTCCGCCATTCCAACATGCTCATACATCTTTGAGTTCTGACTTATACATGCACGTAGTCCCTTTCTTTCACATAAGATCTTTGGTCTTTAAACTTTGTAGATTCTTCTTTTTTTGGCGTAGAATCTTACTTTGAACTTTGTGTTGCTTTGATCTTTGAGGGAGCTTTTTGATGATAGCAAGATGCATGTATGAGCATGTGGAATCCGTCATCATGGAAGTGAGGTACCTGCGAGTAGACAGTTAGCAATAAATCACCGGTACTTACGGATAAGGAATTAGAGCTCATCAACAGCATATTGTGAAGACTCCTTCTAATCCTTATCCAGGCCGTTCCCATATCAGATACTCCCGAAGGAGCTTACGAGACCTACTAGGTAGCTCAATGACTGGGTGAGTCGCTGGGGATCACTCCACGACTGTAGACCGTAATGGAACCACCGCAAACACTAAGCGTAACCCTTGTGGGGTTACCAAAGTGACCTGCTGTCAGGGCTGTTAGATGTTGACCCTGGCAGGATTTCCGTTCAATCATTGAGAAATACATAAGTAATCCTCTCATAAACGTTCTTGGCAGATTGCTAAGATCTGCGAAGGACTCGATAGTTTACAACTGATGCTCATTGATGTAGAACACCAGTCGTAGAAATACTAAGTGTTCCTAAGAGATCTTTGATGTATCTCAAGGCTCTAGACTCTATAAGTGCACACCTAGGTTTCCTATGCGGAGACTGGGGATGTCCTTCTTCAATATCAACCGTCTCTAAGAGATAGGTCGATAGGTTACGCGGGTTCCCCTGTGAGAATGAAACAAGTCCTTTTAAGAGAACTTGAGTGGTTAAGAAGGTTTAGTGCATTGCGTCACTGGGTCCATGACGACTTTGTCTTCAATACCGGTGTTGTCTTATGCAACAACCAGTAGCATACGTATTGAACCCGGTGTCTGTCCTAAGGTTGAACATATGGAGGGCTATTTCTTTTCACCCTTTACTTTACTTTTCTTTTTAATTCTTCAACTCCTTCTTTCCCTTTCATTCATTTCTCCTTTTTTTCGTATCATACCTAAGGACTTCTAATTCTACCTAAGGGAGATGTCCTTGGGTAGATCCCTCCGGCTCTGGCGGATCATAGGACTGATATTACTATCTTAAACACCTTATAACTCCGACAGTAGCCAAGAAACCTTTGATTGAAAATCTCTCAAAGTGTTTGTGATAATCAAATATTTTGGTTAACACTTTGAGAGTTTTGCGTACACTTTTGAAGGGCTCCCCCTGCACATGTGCTCATAAGTGTTTAAATAAATTTGCACATGCGGGAGGAGCAATCACTTTTGAATTGATCCACCTTCTGTGAACACGACCGATTCGAGACACGCTTACATCACTAGTTAGACTAGCTTGAAATTATTACCCGGCCTGATCAAGTTCACAGAAAGTTTCTCGAGACGGTACTTTTCTACTAAGACATATCCTTTTCGAGACACGCTTACGTGGTTAGTTAAAGAGATGCATTGTCAGCTTTTAGGTGACGACTAGCTCTAGTAACTAACTTGATGTTATTACCCGTCGAGGATAAGTCCTTTCGATGTAACTAACTTGTATTATCTCGTCAATTCCTGGGTTAATACTGAGTCTAGCTCGCACATGATACAACTTAAAGCTTTGACTTCGTATGTTTTAATCACCTTTACATTTTCTCCCCCTCAAAAATAGCATATAAGATGGTGTTTTTGACAAATTTTTTTAGATTAAAATATGCCTTTTGAGTCTTATGGGGAGATACATCAAGAACTTTTGATTTTGAGCAAAGTATTTTGTTTTGACAAGTGCTCCCCCTCAACAAGTGATTAGGTCTTATTGAGGTGAAATACTTGTCCTTTTGAGCAGAATTATGAGAAATCATAAATGTTTGATTAATTCTACTCAAAAGTAAGAAGCCTTCGCTCCTTATTTGTAGGATTGAGGCACTGAAGCGTACCTCAGGGTCCTTTCTATACAAGAACGGGTTGTACACTGTTATGTGTGCACAAACCATAATGGAAAAATGATTCAATCAATGAAACAATGAAACAATTGATATTGAAAAAATATGACCAAATGTACCAAGTTATTCTTCGTCTGGAAGTGGAGCATTGAAGTTAGTGAACTGAGGTTCTGGTCTTTCGAAGTTTCTGACAGGAAACGATGGTCTGGCACCGATGTAGCTTTCCAGTCGTCTGATCTGTTCCCGTCGAAATAACCGTTCTTCAATCTTTAAGACAAAGTTACGAACTTGTCTTCTGGAGCTGGATTTCCATCTAGGTTGTTCCCCCTTAGCTATCTTACGTCGATCATCATTCAACCTTTTGACAAGCCCATCACGAACAAACTTGAGTGTAACATCACAGAATTTATGTACCTCATCGAACCTCATGAAGCTTTGTAGCTTTTTGCTGTTGATGTAGGTGAAACCAAACGGTTCTTGGATGAGAGTAAACTGTGGTGTTTCATAGAGACCATCAAAGTAGAATTGTGGCTTTGTCAAATTGATCTTTTGTTGGTAACTTTCCACTCCAAGCTGAAGATCTTCCACTCTTTCTTGAACAATCAGTCGTCGGATGTAAAGAAGTAGCGATGCCATGAAGTTGTACTGAACGTCTCTATCGAATCCGCGCATTCTACTCTGAACCTTTTCGAGATACATATCTTCTATGTCATTGAGATAAAGGTTGGGAAAGTCTGCTTCGGAGAACTTGTACTTCTTTTCATCTTGTCGTTTAACAACAATTTCACGCATGAATAAGTAGTTAAACCGTTTCGACTGCTGAATCTCCAAGATAGCGATGATCTTTGATTTCTGCTTCACATTTTCCAATGATGTCTCTCCTAATCTGCTTGTATAACCGAGACGACGACGATCAGGCCAATGTTGAATTCCGTGTAGAGCATCTCTGTCGTAAGCTACGATGGAGTTGCTGAAAATACGAGTGGTTTCTTCAATGGCTGGAATTTCGTATCTAGCGGCTGGTACTGAGATTGTGAGTGAGGAAGCATATTTCTTCTTGGATATCTCTTGTGTGAGCTGGATGTTACGAAGATCTTTGTTGAAGAAGAAGCTGTAAGGTATCTTCGGTTTGTCAGGAAATCCTTTCAACGGTAATGGTTTGGTCCAGTCGGTGAAGTAAGGTTTTTCATGATTCTTGGAACTTAGATCGATATTCACTTCAGGATTTAACCAGTCAAAGTTGGCAGACATTGCACTAGCTATATTCTGCATGTGATATTCGTATTCGACTTTGTTTCCTGATCTTTTCTTGAGGAATTCTTGTGCATCCCTATTGATTCTCCTAAGCTCCGCCTTTGTGAGTTTGTTGATGTGAAGATCCTTCATAATGACCTGGGTGAACTGAAGAGTGTTACCAGGAAGAGGTACTTCTTCTTCCAGAGGAGGTTGAGCTTGGACCATTTCTGTAAGCCAATCATTCTGAGGATTGTCATCATTGTCGAGCCATGAATGACGTGTTTTCTTCTTGGATTTCTTAGACTTGGATGTAGCATCTTTGTCTTTGGCTTTGGACGGTGATGATGGACCAGCATGAGAATCATGAGTAGTTGGAGCACGGTAATCGGTGTCAAGTTGATCTTGGAAGTCATCAGTTTGTTCCATGAACATTTCTTCATCTTCGGTTTGACCTTCACCAGTAGCTGAGGGTTGTTGTTGAGTTCCAGGAGGAGTGGAGTCCTTTTGTGGTTGTAGAGAGGATGAGGGACCTGTTCCAGACTTCGGTTTCTTGCCTTTGGAGTTTGGGTCAGGATCGTCATCTTTTCTTGTCCGTTTTCGGGATCCAGCAGCATCTTTGCATGACTCTTTTGACATATAAGCTACCATAGCATCATACAGGCCTTTTTCTTCAGCTGTCTGTGTGGTTTTGGTGGCAAGGTTGTCGAAGATTTTGACAAGCATGTCATTGAGGGACAATTCTTGGACGGTTGGAGCCACAGTAGAAGATTTTGCGGTGTGAAGTGTGAAGGGTGTAGTAGACAACATTTTCTTCGTAACACTTCTAATTCTGTGATCCAAGTTGTCATTGATTGGTTTGAGAAGGTTTGCAACTTCAGGAGTGATCATCTCAACCAGATTATCAGTGAGAAAATCATGTGTTGCAGTTCTGATAAAACCTTCGTAATCAGATTTCAAGAACTTGTCAATCAGCTGCGTAGAATCCTGGAATTCCTCAACTTGTTTAGTAAGTTTGGTTACCATGTCGGTGAGTTTGTTCACTTGCTCCTGAAGATCAACTTGTTGTTTTGGTTCATTGATCGAATGCTGTTTAGATGCGGTTTCAGATGGTGTGGGTGATGAGTGCTCTGGTGATGATTCGGACGAAGACTCGTTGTGAGAGTCTGAAGAAGAAGCAGGAGGAGTTGGATCCTTTGGTGGAGAGTCTTGAGGAGGTGGAGGTTGTGCTGAGGAGGTCTGCTGAGAAGATGACTTAAGAAACATGTTGGTGTCGAACGCGTTCTTCTCTTCGTTTTCCTTTCGATGACGTTCCTCTGCTTCCTCTGCTTCTCGTGCAAGAAACTCTGGAGTAATAAGATATTCATGTTCCTGATCCGTAGCTAAGTTCTCTTGACCGCCAACATTCTCCTCTAAAGTAGCAGTCTCAGTCATGTGGACATCTTCTGTCTTGTCTGTATCCTTAACGTTGTCATCAGGTTGTGGAGCTGATTCTGACGTTGTTGGAGGAACCATACTGCTTGTAGCCCCTACATGTTCTGACTGATCGATAGGTGGTGGTGTTGGAGGGTGTGATAGAAGTCGGCTTTCAAGACTTGCTTTCCTCTGTTCTTTCCTAAGCTGCTTTTCTTCATCTCTAGTGTCGACAACTATACTCTTAAGTTTGCGTTTATCGACTAATGGTTCAACGATTGCTTCGTCTTCATCATCATTTGGCTCATTGATAGTGACTCCTTTTCTTCTCCTTGTCTCTTCTTCATAAGTTTCCAGACTTTGTTGTACTGCAATCTCTATTGCTGGAAATCCTTCATCAGGTGCTCTGTATCTCAGTTCATAGTCTGGTTCTTCTTCATCAGATTCAGTATCAAATTCGGACTCAGTGTCAGAAGGTGGAGGAGTAGGTTCATCCCGAATAAAGTACTCAGGAGTTGCCTTCTTCTTTGGTTTGGTAGCAGGTTTAGGTTTGGATGTAGGTTTAGGTGTGGTAGTAGTCTTAGGTTTTGCCTTTGTAGCAGACTTAGATCTTGTATGAGGTGATCCAGTGGTGCTCGTGGTACTCCCAGACTTTACACTTCCTTTGCTACGAGTCTTTATTGTTGCTTCTTCCAGTTCTCCTTTGTAAGCCAGATCATACAACTTGAAGTTCGCCCTTTTCTTAATGTTGTCATTCAGAAGGTATTCGGGAATCCTCATTCCTTTGATCTTGGTAGCGGAAGTGGTTGATTTGATGAATAAGGTGGGGAAGTCGTCCTCGAAGAGGTGCTTCGGCTCATTAGGATCAGCCATCCTCTTGATGAATTCTGGAGAACTTTTGCAGAGATGTTCAACGATAAGCTTGGTGAATCTTGTGAATGGTATCATAGTCTTCACACGGTCGGTCTGAATACTGTAGATGATATCATTCATGATAGGAACTGCAAAGTCAATTGGTGTCAGAGTCACCATTCCCCAGAATGTTTGCAGGTGTTCGAGCCTTGGATGTTCATGACCACTTTTCCTTCCAGATATAGATCTAACAACCAACAAACAGAATGTTCTCCAAGGCTGAGGTATATACTTGACATTGAATTTGGAAAGCTTGATTAGAGGTTCATCATCATCAACCTCATATCCTAATTCAATGAAGAAGTCAAGAAGTTCCAGGTCAGGTAGTATCGGAGCAAATTCGTTGTCAGTTTGTGGCATGAGAAGAGCTGTTCGAAGAACGTCATGATCTACAGAGTAATCTTGGCCATCTAAGGTAACAGTGAAAGACTCATTATCCAAGTTGGTCTGAGCAGTAAGCCAGAATTGATGAAGATAGAATAGTGGAACTGAAGTAGAGCAGGTGAGAAGTGGTTTGCATGGATGTGCCAGTAGGATATCTTTCACAATCTTGCATGATTTCTCTGTGATATTCAACTTGTTGAAATCGACTCTGGGATTGTTGTTGCCAATTGTGACATTGTAGTTCTCGGGAGTGATGTCATCCAAGGTGAGTAATGGAAGAGGTTGTTCTGCGACGTTCTCAGTGTGTTCAGCCATGTTTTTCTGAAAAGTATCACCATAAATCAAACATCCAAATGTGTTATGAGTTAGCACAGTTTAGATATTGGATATAGATATCTACTTGAAACAATTAAGCACAAATGCGTCATTTAAGAATGAGTCAAATAATGCAAATGGCAAATAAGTACAACATGACAAGCACAATTCACATTACATCACATTACACAACACTTAATGAATCACACCAAGGTAACATTGATATAATACCAAACAATATTTCGAAAAAAGTGCATCATGGACCTTTTATCGAGATTTCTTATTTTTCGAAAAAAACTTGATATTATCGGAAAAAATTCTATTATCAATTTTATCGAGAACCTGGTGTTATCGAGAAAGTTTAATAAATTGAATGATTTCAATAAATGAAACCTTATCGAGAAAGTGTCATATCGACTATCGAGAAACATTGATATTTATCGAGAAACTTTATCGAGATCTTTCCTATATCAATATTTCGAGAAACTGAAGATTTTGAAAAAATGGAGTTCCCAGAAAGATTTCGATAAATGAAAAAATTTATCGAGAAAATGATTTCTTGAAAATTTCCTCAGAATATCGAGAAACTTTATTATATCGAGAAACCATTTTATCGAGAACTTGAGTTTCTCGATAATTTTCAAAAGATTTCGATAGGACACAGTTTTCTCGAAAATATTCTTATACAAGAATATAATCGAATTCTCATGAGATTACACCTTTGTATTCATCACAAATCATGTTACCACAGAGATTGGCCAGTCACAGATATTCTAATACAAGATACAAGTGTATCTCGATGATGTTCCGAACAAAGCATACATGTTTCATCGAGAACCATGAATAAACTGTGAGAATAATCCAAGCAAGATTGATTATGCACATTAGAGACCAAATAAGCAAATCCCACCACTAACATCAACCAAATAATCACAGAAGCAAAATATCCACTTCGACCCATTCTTTTTTGAAATCGAGAACCAAGCAAACATGATAGAATGAGATAAAAACTGATGATGAATTATTAGAAACAAGTAAAGTGACAAAACCTCATCAAGAATTAACCCTTACAACAGGTTACACATGTTTTCGAAATCCTAACCCTAGTTTTCGAATTCGTGATAACATGATATCTAACCATTGAAAAACCAATTAATCAAGATCCTATGTTTGAAATACCCAAGTGAATCCATAGGAACTTACAATTGAAAGATCAAGGTCGTGGTTTGCTAGTTTGATTATGAACCGTAGGTTTAAGAAAGGGTTTTAGGGGTTTTAGATTTTGAAATTGTGGTGGTATGTTGGTATGTACGGTTTGTTTGTTTACTTATTTTGAAAAATTTGATTTAAGTCACCTTTAGTCCTTGGACTTTTATAGGAAGCAAACAAGTGTACTAAAGTAATTTTGACACTTTGAGAATTGACAACATTTGTCCCTTAACTACATTGTTCTTCCTATGAAGTTTATAGACATTGAGATGTGACTTCGTAAAGTTAACTTATGAAGGCTTACACCAAAAGAGACAAAGTGTAGTGAATTAAAAACCACCCGCACATTTTCCGAACCGAGAAATATGCAAGTATACCAATTAATTGGTAAAAGATTTAAGCGTGACTCCCCCTCAACACTTGTAAAGAAAGAACAAGGTGTTGAATGGAAGCGATATACTTGCATTTTTTTTTTTTTTTTTTTTTTTTTTTTTTTTTTTTTTTAAAGAAAAATAAAATGTGGAAAAAAATCTTTTTGGGTTTTCATTAGTTTATAGTAAAGAAAGAAAGATAAATATTATACTATGATAGTTGTGATGTTTGACGATCAGTGGTATTTTAAAAACTTTTCCAGATCCTCTGGTGTCAAACATCTCATACCAATCTGGTGAACTAGACTAGCAAACCTGGATGGTGCCAGAGATTTGGTAAGTAAGTCTGCCAATTGGTACTCAGTTCCAACAAAATAAAGTTCAACTGTACCCCTTTCCACATGCTCTTTGATGAAATGATAACGGAGATCGATGTGTTTGGATTTGCAATGATGCACAGTGTTGCAGGAGATAGCAATCGCACTCTTTGAATCACAGTAGATAGGAATCTTGTTGAATAGGTAGCCATAGTCTTTGAGTTGTGATCTCATCCAGATGACTTGAGCACAGCAAGCCGACATGGCTACGTATTCAGATTCTGTAGATGACAAAGACGTGCAGTCCTGCTTCTTAGATTGCCATGACACAAGTTTGTCTCCAAGAAACTGTAATCCACCAGATGTACTTTTGCGTGTGTCTAAACATCCTGCATGATCAGCGTCTGAAAAAGCAATTAGTTCAAAACCAGAATCCTTCGGATACCAGATTCCCAAGTTAATGGTTCCCTTTATGTATCGAAGGATTCTCTTGACCTCACTGAGGTGTTTTTCAGTTGGTCTGGACTGATAGCGAGAGCACATGTAGACAGCAAAAACTATATCAGGTCTACTAGCTGTGAGATACATGAGGGACCCAATCATACTTCGGTATTTGGTAGGGTCAACGGGAGTCCCATGTAAATCAGCATCTAGTTTTGTGGTATAGCCCATTGGCGTATTATAAGTATCACAAGTTATCATTCCATGTTTCTTTAAGATTTCAAGAGCATATTTGGACTGATTTATAAAAATTCCACGGGGTGATTGATGAACTTGTAGTCCTAAAAAGAACGAAAGTTCACCCATCATGGACATTTCAAAATTATCTTTCATTAATTTTGCAAAATCATTAGAATAACTTCTTTTTGTTGAGGCAAAAATGATGTCGTCGACATATATTTGAACAACAAGTAAGTCCTCCCCGTAGGTTTTTGTAAATAGTGTGGGATCCACTGATCCTTTAAAAAATTTATTGGCCAATAAGAAAGTAGACAGTTTGTCATACCACGCCCGTGGGGCTTGCTTGAGTCCGTAGAGAGCCTTTTTGAGTCGGTAGACATGATTAGGACGCTCAGGATCAACGAAGCCTTCAGGTTGACTGACATAAACTTCTTCACGGAGTTCTCCATTCAGAAATGCTGTTTTCACATCCATCTGGTAAACCACCATATTCCTATGAGCAGCATAAGCCAAAAAGATCCGAACAGCTTCATGTCGTGCCACTGGAGCAAAGGATTCAGCAAAGTCTAGACCTTCAAGTTGAGAGTATCCTTTCGCTACCAGTCGTGATTTGTTGCGGATGACTGTTCCTTCTGCATCAAGTTTATTCTTCCAGATCCATTTTAATCCGATGACAAAGACTCCGTCAGGTCTTTCAACTAATTCCCAGACTTCTAATCTTATGAATTGCTGAAATTCCTCTTGCATAGATTCAATCCAGTTGTCATAAGTCATTGCATCTTTAATGTTCTTGGGTTCTTCATGACAAACTGTGAGTGCGTAGATGCAAGTTTCACCATCGGTGTGAAGTCGTTGTCTTGTCATGACAGGTGCATCTGGATGGCCAATAATATGGACTAGTGGATGGTCACGAGTCCATTTGTGTGTTGACGGGTGTAGTTGATATGTATCTCGCATGTTGGCAGGATCCAAGTTGCGTGTTGATGACTCAGCTATATCAGGAACTGTAGTAGCTGGTGCAAACGGATTAATGAACGCATCAGGATCATGCTCTGCGGGTTGTGGAACTGATTGTGGTGTTGGATCTTCAGCTGGATGGCAGGGAGTAGAACCAGTTTGTTCTGCTGTAGATGATACAATTGAAGGACCGTCTCTCTCAACACTTGTTGAAGTTTGTTGAGGTGAGTCTGGTACTGGAATGTGATCAGGTTGAGCAGCGGAATTTGGTGAGACCTCAGTAGGATGATATTCAATCGTGTCATCAAATAGTGGAGCAAACAAGGTTTCTAATTCTTTGCGGTTAAGTGGTAAAGGTTCAGCTGAAGATGCCGGAGAGTTGAGACGGTTAAATTCGGGTCCTAAGCTGTGTTGCTCAGAAGCCATCTGGGTGAGTTCATCGAAATTAGCGTGAATGGTTTCTTGAATTTCTTTTGTACGACGATTCCATATCCGAAAACCTTTGGAATTTTCACAATATCCAACGAACACTCCGATGTCAGCCTTAGCTTTGAGTTTACCTAAATCATCACGATCATTTTTCGGATAGCAAAGTGCTCCAAATACATGAAAGTAATCGATGTTCGGTTTTCTTTTGTGAACAATTTGATATGGTGTTTTGCGATGACGTTTTGTGATCATGCAACGGTTTTGAGTATAAAATGCGGTTGAAACAGCTTCTGCCCATAAGTAATCTGGTAATTGAGCATTAATCAACATAGTTCTAGCAGCCTCCACTAACGTCCTGTTGCGTCTTTCAACCACACCATTCTGTTCTGGGCTTCTAGGTATAGACGTTTGATGTTCAATTCCCACTTTCTCATAGTAAGACCGAAGTGTCTGATTCTTGAATTCAGTACCATTGTCAGTTTTGACGATTCGTACTGTGTTTCGAAGCTGAACTTGAATTTTGGTGAGAAAGGTGATGATCATCGAAGGAGCTTGATCTTTACTTCGTAGAAAATAAACCCAAGTCCATCTGGAGAAGTCATCCACAATTACGAGTATGTACCGTTTACCGTTGATACTTTGAACACGCATCGGTCCACACAAATCCATATGAAGCAGTTGTAAAACATGATTCGTACTTTGCTCAGGTTTAGACGGAAAATGAGCACGAGTACTTTTTCCTTGTTCACAGGCTGGACATAAGTGATCTTTGGTGAAACGGAATCTTGGAAATCCATCGACAAGTTTATAACGAGCAAGGTCAGTCATGGTTCTGAAATTCAAGTGAGAAAGACGTTTGTGCCATAACCAAGATTTAGTTGACTCTGCTTTGGAGAGAAGACATATCGGAGATGTTGCAATCATATCTGACATTGATATTGTATAAAGATTGGAGCCGCGTGAGCCAGACATTAGATCGTTTCCTTGTAGGTCGCGAACAAAGCAAGTTTTCTCACGAAATGCAACTTCTAGATCCCCATCACAGAATTGACCAACAGAGAAAAGGTTGTGTCCAAGGCCTTCCACATAGTAAACACGACTAATTTCAATGTTACCGCTGATGTAGTCACCATATCCCATTATAAGAGCGTAATGATCATTCCCGAATCTGACAGTTCCTATAAACTTTGAGACAAAGTTGTGTAGCAGTTTGAGATTGCCTGTCATATGTCGGGTGCATCCGCTATCAACAATCCAGAGAACAATCTGTACCACCTGCATCACCAGAAGAAGACACGGGTGGAACAGAAGTAAGGGTGGAACCCAAAGACAATGCGGGTTCCTGTTGGTTAGTAACACATGTAATTAACAATTTAGGAATCCATTTAAAATCTGGTTTGTATTGTAACCAACGTTGCCAGTTCCAACTAGTTTTTGCTTTCTTAATGTTAAATGCACTAGTAGTTGGCTCAGTCCTAGATTTGTTCTCGGCACCTATGGGGGTAACTGGGACATCATTAGAAACCGTAGAAGACGGCTTTCCTAAGTTAGACTTAGAGGCATTAGTGGGCCTAAAAGGAATGCGTGTCCTACGTTTCTTATGACGATTGAGAAGAGAATTAGCTAAACATTTTGTATGATCACCAGATGACACGCTTTTACGACAAAATACACAAGATGCATTAATATTCAAAACATTCAAAGGTTCATCATTCGTTACATTTAGATTTTGATTACAATTTGCCAGATTAGAATCTAAATCGGATGCAACATGAGTTTTATTCAAAGTCCTAAGTTGGTCTTCTACTTCCTGAGCTTCTAGGTGTCCTCTCTTACGTTGCAAGATCCTATTCTTCTTTTTACTTTTTCGCTTGGGTCTGCTAACGTTAGAAGTGGAGACTAGTCCTGTAGAAGTGGAGGTATCAACATTAGTGTTTTGAACAACTTTTCCTTTATCAGTTATGTTTATTTGATACATTCCTGATGCTATCACCGTGGTGTCAACCATTTGTCCTTTTTGAAGTAGCTTAACTTTCTCTTTCAAATCAATGATGATGTGATTTTTGTCCTGAATTTCAGACTCAAGTAAACCATTGCAATATTTGATGTCGTCGCGGTTTTGTTGCCATTCGGCGTTTTCAATTTTTAAATCCGCAATTTCTTTCTCGTATTTGAAACATCGACCTTTTAAAGACTCGTTGTTTTTGCAAATCTGACAAGAGTTTGAAACATTTTGACTTTGAAACTTCAATTCCCTTTCAAGACTTTTAGCTTGACACCATTCAAGCCTTTGATTGAGTTGACAAATTTCTTTTGAAAATTGTTTTGTCACATCATCATTTTTAATTCTCAACTTTTCATTTTCCAGTTTAAGTGTCTCAATTTCCTCATTCAACAAGATATTATCAACACAATGATCATGCTTAAGCATAGAAGTACCAGAATTATAAAGATCATTCATGATAACAGACAAAATATCAGCACAGAGAACTTGTTCCAAGAGTCGATCAGCATCATTTTTGAAAACTTTAGTTTGTAGCTTTTGGACCAAAATCTCATTTTCAGCAGTATCAAAAACGTTTATCATATTTTTGACCTCCTTTTGAAGTTCCTGATCCCAACGTGTAGCACATAGACGAAGGTGTTGAACAATTGGTTTCATTTGTTTTTGAAAAATATCTCTCTTTTCTCGCTCGTAAGCGGATTGAAAAGTTTCGATTTTTATTTCTGAATTGCGTTCAATTGTTTCCTCCAAAATATCGATGTCTTCCATAAAGGTTTTGAAATAATTTAAGACACGACATTTTGGTAAACGTGTAAGTTCACCGGATGATGGTAAAGGACCATTTATTTGTGCTACAGGTGGGACAGGAGCTGCATTGTGAGATGAAACATATGACTCTTCGATAAACCATGATTTCTCAGGTAATTCCTTTTGAGTGACAAAAGATTTTGAAAGTGGAGGAGCTTTTGAATAGTCATATGGTGTCCAATATTGAACTTGACTCATTTTAGATCGACTCTCGTCTTCAAGTTCTTCTTCCTCCTCAGTATCAAAAACAACAGCACGCACAACCGTATTATCAAGAAAATAATCCATACTTTAAATCTTTGGAATTTCTTTGAATGCCGTGTGTAGAAACATTGAATTGTAATCACCAAGTGCATAACCGCAATTGGGTTTCGGTTTTAAAGTAAATTTCTGAATTGTTGTGACAGAGTTCCCGTGTTTGTAAACAATGTGACGAAATTCTTCGAGTTGTTTTTCAAGATCAACAATATCACCGAGTAAGTTGTCTATGTACTTCCTTTTCCGTATTTTATGTTCATGAAAATCTTTTTGACAACTTGACAATTTTGTTTCTGTTTTTGAAAGTTCAGTTTGAAGACATTCAACTTGTTTTTGCAATTCACCCTTCTCACTTTCAAGTTTCGAAATCAACTTTCCATGTGACTCAATTAAATCTTGTATTTTGCGTTGAAGATCTTGTTCTTTGTTGTAAGAATCTTGAAAAGCTTTTTCAAAACTTTTAGTGTGTTTAATCTTTTGTTCTTGATTAGAAAGCTGAATTTTATAACACTCAATGTCTCTTGCAAGTGTTGCATTAGTTTCTTTTAAAACTTTGTTTTTCTCGTTGCACTTTGCAATTAGCAATTGTTGAGCATTCAGTTGTTTAGATAACATTATGAGGTCAGGGTCTGTATCAAATGATGGTTCATGTTGTTCTAACTGATCATATTTATCATTCTCAATAGGATCATCAAATGAAACAACTGTGTCATCATCAAATATGACAACTGTGCTTATTTGTTCATCTGTTTGAGAGGATGAAGATGATGTAGATGGAACAACTTGCGCCATATCTGATTCAGAAGCAGAGGGTGAGATAATTTCATTTATAAAGCATGCATTGAGGTCATGTACCTGAGACAAGCCGTCAGTGTCATACACTAGACCTGAATCATTGAGCTTAAGTTCCTGCATGTTGGCCATAAGCATCACAGCTGCATTAGCTTCCAGATCTTCCATGTCATCATCATTGTGTACATTTGCCATGAAGTTGTTGTCTTGTTCAGGGAAATGTCCATCCTTTTCATCTTGAAGAGCCATGAGTAATGCCTGCTTGTGAAACTTACTACCTCGAGTTCTCGGTTTGGGACATGCTGTAGCTATATGACCTTGTTCATTGCAATTGTAGCACCAAACTGCATTCCCTGAGCTGGAGTTTCTTGTAGCAACTGAGTCAGACCTTTGTTGAGGAGATGCTGAGTTGTTTCTGAACCCGGTATTGTTACTAAACCTCTGACCATTCCCATAGTTTCCTGAAGAGCTTCCTGAACCAGATCGACCATAGCTACGATTCTGAATTTCCACTCTTCCATCATTAACAACAGCTTGATTTCTTGTGTTTGAAGATGAACGTTGACGGTTGTTAGTTTTGTTGGAGAATTTGCTGAATGCACGAGCAATAAGAGCAAGTCCCTGATTCAACGTATTAAAGTCATCATCGTCATCATCATAGGATTTGGAGTAGTACACAGCATCATTGTTGTTTGATGAAACAAGTAGAGTAGAAGAATCTTGTGGAGATGAATCATAAGGGACCATTTGGTTCGAGGTGGAAGATTGTGGATAACTGAAGTAGTTCTGCTCTTGAACATATGCATGATTAGACATTGGTGGTGGAGCATAGGGAGATTGAGCTACGAGAGCCAAGGAATTTGGTGTTGCTGATGGTGTGTATCCTCCTCGTAAAGCTCTATCTTTTTCCACTTCAGGTTCATGGTGTTTCAGAAAATCATACAACAACCCATATGGAGCATCATGAAGATTCTTCGTTTGACGAACAAATGTCACATATTTATGCCAATCAGGGCCAAGACTACCCACAAATTTGGAGTTCACAGCGATCCTTGGTACAGTGATTTTGTGACGTTCCAGATCATTAACCACATTTGTGAAACGATGATAGTATGATTCAAGTGACTCTCCAGGTTCAATTGTGATGTCAGTGTATTCCATGTAAAGCTTGGATTCCATGTCATCTTTGTTCAATTGAGTGCCTTCCATGAGGAGATGAACGTGTTCCCACATAGCTTTGGCTGTTTTCTGAGCATCGACACTGTGATAGATCGGATTGGGTATACCTTGAAGTATATAAGCCATTGCATACTGATCAGCTTCACGATGTAGTTTCTGTTCTTCAGTGAGTGCAGTTTCTGGAAGGGGTCTATCACCAGGAGGACGTGGAGGATCAGCATTAGGATCACCAGCTTCAAATCTTGTTGGCCACTCAAATGGTCCTTCAAGTATCACTTGCTTCAAGAATGGCCCATGAGGTTTCTTGAGTTCAAGAAATCGTAGGAATCGACTTGACCATTGCACATAATTACCAGGTGTAAGCATTGGAGGTGTTTCAAGTGATCCTGCCTCATGTCGGGATTGTTGAGTTGTAATAACTTCACACATTCTGTCAAACCAGTGAGGTTGTTTGGAGGAAAACTGAGTGGTTTGTTGTGGCACTTGATATGGTAGTTGTTGAGGAATGAGCTGTTGTTGCATCATAAGGTATTGTTGTTGTGGATTGTATTTAGGAGGTTGTTGATTCATTGTGTGCGGAAGGTAATGTTGTTGTTGATACTGCTGAGGTTGTTGTTGCTGAGATGTTTGTTGTTGAACATGAGGAAAGTAGTGATTCGGTGGCTGAGACATCTTCGAACACTTGTGTAGAAATGGATCTTGTGGAAAGTGTAGAATGAACCAATTATCGAGAAACGTAGCACAACTTCAAAGAAGATTTCGAAAATAAGTTTTCGATAATTTGGCAGATTATCGAGAAACTTGGAAGATTTTCGAGAAACTTGGATGTTATCGAGAAAGGTTTTAGAAACTGTGTAGTATTATCGAGAAAAAATTGATTTCGATAATCAAGCAGTTTATCGAGAAAAGATTTCGATAAAAAATTTCTCGATAACTAAGATTTCGATAATGTAACAATTTTCTTGAAAAAATCACAAAGATTTCGAAACTTGGTTTTCGAAATTATACAATTTCGAAAACTTTCCCAATAGTCGAAGTACTTAACTTTCTTATACAAGAAAGAAAATACCGAGTCCACACAAACGAAGTCTAGGTGGTGCACTTTGAGAAGATCGCAAAAATGAGACTTTGTAGGTTCTCGATAAGTAGTAATGGTTGTATTTCAAAGAAAGCAATCCTTAAATTCGTTTTTCTTTCAAGATACTTGTACTTTTGTGTATAAAATGAGTAGATCTTATGGAAAGTTGAAAACTTTAAGAAAAATTTTAACCTTGGTAAGATTTTGATAAAAGTACAAGTAAGAACAAATCGAGTTTTGTTGTGAAAGTTTGGAACTTTATGGTTTGTTTTGATTTTAAACACAAGTTTGTAAGCAAAGATGTGAGAAAAATCAAGAAGCAAATCAAAAAATATAAAATTTCACAAAAAAAATTCGATTAAAAAAAACGAATAAAAAAGAAAGAAATCAATGAAAAACAAGAACTACACCTTCCTCTAGCGAATGATACCACTTGTTAGGTCACCATTTTGTAAACACAAGTATGATTGACAAAGAAATGAGATGAGAATGAGAGTGGGATGATTATGAGAAATTTGAGAAAATGAAATGCAAGAGTTTCCTTAATGTTTTCAAATAACCAACCAAGTTTACAAGAGGCCTAAGACTAGTATTTATAGGAAAGGAGCTAGGGCAACATTCCTACTCCTTCCCTTTACATGAAACGTATGGGCTTGAGGCCCATGGACTACATACTTAAGCCTAGTAAACTTAATACAAAATGTAAATGAAAGTAAATAATAACTAAGCAACCTAGCATTATTACAAATGACCGAGACTTGATAAAATAGTAAAACTATGGTTCCAACACTCTTCTACATTGCCTAAGTCCTAAGAAAACATCTTATGAACAATTTGCATCAACCATGGCTTATCCTTTGGTTTGTTTGGCAACTGATAAGACTTTCAATTTTTCAAAGTTTATTTTCAATAATATGAAAGGCAATGTAAAGAGTCAATATAAATTTTTGATGTATCCAAGGTTTGTGCAAGCAGTGTTAAATGAGTTTCAACTGCACCCTCACAATAGAATTTATGAACCTTCCACTCTTAAGCCAAAAGTTTTTCAAAATATGTGTAAGGCTTCAGATCTTTGGAATGGGGAGGTTCATCCACTTTTGCCTCAAATGCTTGCTAAAATTGCTCAAGTACAGGGTGAGGATGCACCAATCCCAGTTGCATCTCAAAACACACCTACTATTGTTGTTCCACAAATTCAACATACCCCTGCTGTAACTCACACTTATGAGAGAAGGTCTAAACAGCCAACTTCTCTCATCTCAACATTGCATGTTGCTGAGCCTTTTGGTTTAGGAACAAGCAGTGGTGGTTCAAGGCTTCATCCTAGTCCAACTAGGGAAGAGCCTGAATCAATGCCTCATGATTCACCTCTCCCAACAGGTTACATAGTTGGAAGTGATGAAGGCAGTGTGCAACAAACTAAATTGATGGACATTTGTACCAAATTAGTCAAGCAGGTTCAAGCTCTGGAGAAAGATCTGGCATAGACCAAAGAACAACATGCCACAGAGCTGAATCAATTGAAGGCTGAGATTCAAAGATTGCAGAATGAAGTTGAGAATCTCAAGATGCAAAGACCTCAAGTTGTGTTATCTTCATCATCTTCACCTCAGGATGAGTTTTCTGCAAGTTCTACTAAAGTTTTGGGAGATTCTTCCAAACAGGGGAGGAATATAGATGCAGAGCTTAAGGGGAGGAGTAAAAACTTTGAAAAAGACTTTGCTGAGCTCAATGAGTCTGATAATGCTCAAGCAAAAGATGATGTTGCTGAGACTGAGGGGAGGAAATTGGATTTTGAAGATATGGATGCTGATGCAGGTTTTAACTTTGATGATTTAGTTGGAACTACTCAACCAATTTCCACTGAAGCAGAACAAGTTCCCACTGATCAACCAATTACCACTGCAAGTGAAAATGTTCCCACTGCTACTCAAGAAATTACCACTGCAGAGGAAGAAGCTGCCATAATAAGATCAGTTAAAGGAAAATCTGTTGTGATTGCTTCAGATCAAGAGCAAATAAGAAAGATTTCTAAGAAAGAACAAGCTCAGATCAACTTTGATGCAAGATTAGCAGAGCAACAACAAGCTGAAGAGAATGAAAGAAAGAGAAAGCTTGAAGAAGATGAAGTTGCTAGTTTTATGGAAGCAAATAGGTTGGGTAAACTTGAAGCTGTTATGGCAGAACCTATTTCAAGTATCTCACCAACTGTCATACATGAGAAACCTCCATTATTCACTTATGTGCCTACAGAAGAAGAGATTGAATACTTGATTAACAATGATCAAATAATCAGGAAGAAGGCCATTGAACTTATTGCAAATACAACCTTAAATGAAGAACAAAGGTCTGCTCAACTTAAAGATTTCATTCAAATGAAGAATCAGCAGGCTCTTGATGAAATCATTGGGGATGTTAGAAAAGGTCAAAAGAAGCCAAGAAAGCTTACAAAGGCACAGATTATTGCTGAGATGAAGACTTTTTGTTGCCATGTTGGAAACATGAAGATGGCTCAATTCAAAGGAATGTCACATGAACAGGTTGAAGGTATTTACTATAGAATCAAAAAACAAGATAGTAAATTCATTCCAATGGATCAAGAACCAATAGTAATGAAGACAAAAAGGACTGGAGTGAGTCTTGAATCAAAAGATGCAAAGAAGTTGAAGACACAGGAATCATCTCAAGCAAAAGAGGGTCCTAGCAAGTTGACTGAAGAGCAAGTTACAAACATGTTGTTTATAGAGACTGATGTACTTAACATTGAACCTCTACAAGCAAAATATCCAGTTGTTGGTTGGGAGATCTTTTCTGATAGTTTTGGTGTTGCTTGGAAGATCATCAGAACTGGAAGTGTCACAAGCATTTGCAGAGATTTTGAAGACATTGTTAGATCTTGTGATAGAGAAGACTTGGATACTTTGTGGAGAATTATTCAAGATCAGTTTAAGAAGGATGAACTTGTTGATGTCAAGGCTAAGGAATTATGGGTTCACTTCAGAAGATTATATGAACCTGACCCAAGTGATAGATATTGGAGATTTGAAGCTCATGGTACAAGAACTTTGTGGAAATTCTATGATTCAAGTTCTGTGCATCATATTTCTACTCAAGATGGAGTTGATGTCTTTATGCTGGCTGAGAAAGAATATCCATTGAGAGCTGGAGTATTGACAGTGATGTTGACAGAGAAGCTTAGATGCTGGGAAAGAACTGAAGTCATAGATGATTTGATACAAAGGATTTATGATCAAAGTGTGAGAGCTGATAAAGAGTTATTAAGAAGAAGATAAGTGTTTGGAAGAATTCCCATATCCTCATGTTTACTGAATACATGAAGAAACTTATTGATTTATGAATTAATCATAAGTTAGGGGAAGATTGTTGGGAATTATACTAACAGTTACCACGGCTAGTGAAGATGTTACAACTGCAGAAGATTGTACTTGTAGTGGAAACTCATTACCACTGCAAGAACATATATGACCACTGCTTATTAGATAACTGTTAGGAAACGCGTCTAGATAAATATAGAATAGATCTTGTGTATATCTTATTCTATTAGCATTATACTTATCATGTAGAAGAGGACTCCTTGTGCTATAAAAGGAGATCCTAGGTTAAAGGTTTGATATATAACTCATATACGTTTCTAGAGCTTCAAGGTGTAACCCTAGTGATATCAAGATCACTCGTATTATTATCATTAATAATATTGGAGCTAATAGTTTGTTTACATACATTGTTCTTATTCATAAACAACTGTCTTACTCACAATCAACCTTCTAAGTGTTACTAAGTAGATTCCGCATACTTAGTGATATAATTCAAAGTATCAATCTAACACAAGTTCAAGGTGTTTAGATCCATCATATATATATATATATATATATATATATATATATATATATATATATATATATATATATATATATATATATATATATATATATATATATATATATATATACATACATGATTCTCCGTCGGTTGACTACATTCAAACTTGACATGAACTTTATTGCTGCTTTTGCCTCTCTCAGGCTTAGTTTCTTTGTAGTTTTTGATTCTTGTTTTCCATGCGAGGATTTTTTCTTGAACATGATTAGGCGATGTGTCAATGTTGTTTTCGAGCTTTCTTGCACACATCGTGGGGTCATAGGAAGGCTAATCTTTCTTTTTCCTGACTTAAGTTCAATTTCCCTCTTTTCATACCTAATGACAGCTCTCGCGGTAGTGAGGAATGGTGCTCCAAGGATTATTGGCATGCACCCACCTCCTTTATCATCGATGATCATGAAATCGACGGGATACATGAACCCTGCAACATTAACCAGTACATCCTCTGCAATTCCCAAAGGGTATACATAAGAGTGACCAGCGTAGGATAGCCTAACACGGGCGGTGGCCGGCATTTCCGTAGTTAGTTGGGTGTAAATGGTTAGAGGCATAAGATTTACTTCCGATCCTTGATCGGCGAAAGTGTCCAGATATTGCAAATTCCCAATGCTGGCCGGTATCTCAATGTTCCCACAAGCCATCTGCTTAGTAGCCACTTTTTGTATAAGTAGCTTCTCGAATACTGGTCCTCCAGGTAATGTATCATACTCATCTTTCCCCTCTTTCTCTTTTTTTGAAACCTGTTTGGAGGATTGGTTACGCCCGTCACCCTTTATCCAATTTGTTATGGTATTCTTATTTATATCATGTTTTAGGTAGTAACCTAGTGATTGGGATTTTGGCGGTTCCTCAATGGTTTGTACACTAGGGGTTTCCTTTTCCTCATTACCCTCGTGGACAATTTTTAGGAAATCCTTGAGATGTTGATTAGGATCTTCGGAACGAAGTCCATGGAATGCACATCCGTTTTGCACTAACCGGATGGTGTGGATCGCAAGGGGGACACATTGGCTCCTTGAGTGAGTTCATTGGTGTTTCGATAGCCATGGTGGCTAGGACGGGAATACTCTCCTAAAGTTCGGGGTCTAGGTGGGTTTGATAGTGGTGGGTTTTGTGGGTGGTTTTGTTGTGGTAGGTTGATGGAATCAAAGATGTTACCACCTTCCATGATGTCAGATGGTAAAGGTTACGTACAAAGAAACGAAGAAATAAGACAGACTAAAGAAAACCTAAAAATAAAAATAAAAATCTTACTAGAAAGGAATCTAGCAAGTAGACCTAATAAAAAGAAATTCTAACCTAGACAATAACTATTCCCTGGCAACAGCGCCAAAAACTTGATAAGTGGGAATTGCGTCCTCGCAACAGGTTTTACCTCTCAAGGGATCTTGAGAAGCTTATAACCCCCACCAGGCAGTGTACCTGATCGTTGTAGTATAGTATAGTGACAAGTACCGGGGGATTGATCATTCAACTCAGGAATAGTATCGCTAGGATTAGAAAGCCTACTAAAATAGGTCTAGAGGTGAGGGATGATTCTTTTTATATTTTTTATATTTTATGAAAAGCAAGTAAAATCTCGTGTTTTGAAGGAGTGGGCGGAATTAGTTGCTAGCCAACTAACCCAATTAACTAAAGATGCAATCAAAATAAAGTAAAAGAAATGAAAATTAAACTAATATACTAATGTGGTGGAAAGAATAATGAGAAAAGTTGTGTTTACTTAGATTTCATTACTCCCTAGATATCTTTTACCGGTTGATTAGCTTGTTACAATTGCATGGATGACGGCTTATATTCCTTAATACCAGTCGTAGGGGCGTGTACAATATTCCCTAACTCTATAAGATCCTACTTCACTCCTATGTCGAGCCGTTAAAAGCTCCTAACATGGGATCATTAGAATTCACTTATTCATTAAATACAACCAAAAATCCTAGTACACCTCCGATCATGTTTCTTAAGACGTTCAAGCAAGTTACCAATGGAAGTCTGCCAGTTTTCTTAAGCCTAACATCGAATATAAGCATCCGTAACAATTATAAACAAACAATCAACCCATAATCAACATCTAGGTTTCACTACATATAAGCAAACACAATAAAAGCCTAGCCTAACATGTTAAAAGAAAGATAAACATAAGATAGAATCAAACAATACATAGATATATTGAATGATTATTGAAGTACATATATTTATTCAAACATGGAAGAAAGAAGGGTTTGAAACCCCTTCAATATGCAGGAAATTCGACCTAGGGTTTTTACACAACTTGTTCCCCCAAAAGTTCAACACTTTACAATGAAAAATTAGAAAAAAATATATAGACTTTGCATCCTGACGGCGTCATGTATTAGCCTCTGACGCCGTCAACTCTCCGCCAAGTTGAAATTCGTATTGTCTAGATCCACTTCTGACGCCGTCATGTAGGAATAAGCTCTGGGCCGTCACATGTATTTGGACCCTGACGGCCTTGGTGACGCCGTCAGGCCAAATAGCCTAAAAACGTTCTGGATCGTCACGTGTATTTTCCACTTCCACCTCTTTTGCCACTCTTGACGCATGATGTGTAAAGCCTTGACGTCGTCAGGTACTGTTCCCAGCAAGGAATTTGAGACTTTGCCGTTTTCTTCACTTTTATGCTCCAAAAACGTCCAAAATGCTTACTTTTTCAGATTTCTCTTCAAAAGTACCTAAAATGACAAAAGGAACAATTTATTGCAATATTTGATCAAATAATCTCGAATTCGGGCTTAAATGACCCCTTAAAAGCGGTAAACTTTTCGCCTCATCAAAAACTTTTAAATGATATTTCCCGAATGAAGACATTGAAAAATAAACTTGAAGACAAACTGTACAAGCAAGGCTAAACCATCCAAACCGCTCAAATGATACATATGCACAAAAAATTACGTGATGAACATAGTGATAATAAGGTAAGTGAAGTTTGTGAGATCCAAAGACAAAGTATCAATCGAAAGAGATATGTTTTAGTAATTGTTGATGATTACTCTCGCTTTACATGGGTGAAGTTTTTGAGATCCAAGGACGAGACTCCGGAGATTATCATAAGACTCATCAAGCAATTGCAAGTTAGACTCAACAAGACCGTCGTCGTCATCCGCAGTGACAATGGAACGGAGTTTGTTAACAAGCAACTTACTCAATTTTATGAAAGAATCAGCATCAGTCATCAAAAAAGCACTCCACGCACTCCTCAACAGAATAAAGTTGTTGAAAGGCATAACCTTACCCTTGTCAAAGCTGCTCGGACCATGCTAATATTTTCTAAAGCTCCGATGTTCCTATGGGCAGAAGCCATTGCAGCTGCTTGTCACACTCAAAACCGATCCCTGGTACATCCTCTCCATTGCAAGACTCCATATGAACTGGTGCATAGCTGAAAACCAGACCTTTCGTTTCTACGAGTTTTTTGCGCACTTTATTTTTGGCACACTATGTTATCCAACAAATGATGGTGAAGACTTTGGGAAACTTAGGGCTAAAGCCGATATCGGTTTCTTCGTTGGATATGCTCCAGATCGAAAGGGATATCGAATCTACAACGAACATGCTCGAGAAATCATGGAAACAATTCAATGACATTCGATGAGCTGAAAGAGAAACCGGCTGCAGGACACTCAAGTTCTAGACCCGCACATAACCTTTTGTCTCTTGGACCAATTAGTTCAGGTCTTGTACAGAGTCCTACTCCTGCTATTCCTTATGCACCACCGACAAGTGAGGATTGGAAGAAACTGTTTGATCCGATGTTTGATGAATACTTTGAGCCACAACATGTTGCTGCACCTGAACCACACGCTGTAGAACCTCCAGCTACGGTAGCAGATGTGCCACAAAGGGAAAATGGTCCATCTACTTCAATTTCAATTGATCAAGAGCACCTTCTACAAGTCATTCTCCTGCATCATCAAATCTTCAATCTTCCTCCGTACACCAAGGATCAACAGTCGATAATTTTTTTGATGTAAATCCTGAAGATGCTCCTGAAGATGCTTATTCAAAAACATTTTCGCTCCTGAATCATCTACAGAGACTTCTTTTTCAGAGGAACTAAATTCGGCTACTTCTGTTCAATATCCCCAACTACATGACCATCTCAGAAGATGGACCAATGATATCTCTATTGACAACATCATTAGGAATCCTTCTCGACCAGTTTCCACATGTAAGCAACTTGCCACCGATGCATTGTGGTGCTTTTTCAATTCCATACTATCCAAAGCCGAACCCCAAGATTTCAAAGACACTTTGTCTAAAGAATCTTGGTTCACTGCAATGCAAGAAGAAATTCATGAGTTTGATCGACTTGATGTTTGGGAATTAGTGCCTCCTCCAGATTGTGCAATTATTATTGCTCTCAAGTGGATCTTCAAAGTGAAACTTGATGAACATGGAGATGTTTTGAAAAACAAAGCTCGGTTAGTTGCTAAGGGATATAGCTAAGAAGAGGGAATTGATTTTGAAGAATCCTTTGCACTAGTTGCTCGTATTGAGGCCATTAGAATCTTTCTTGCTAACGCTGCAAGTCAAAACATGATAGTCTACCAAATGGATGTCAAGACTGCTTTCTTGAACGGTGACTTGAAGGAGGCAGTCTACTTTACTCTAGATCCATGGACCCTGAGCGTCCTAACCATGTCTATCGCTTGAAGAAGGTACTCTATGGTCTTAAGCAAGATCCAAGGGTGTGGTACGACACGTTATCTAAGTTTCTTCGCGTAAACAAATTCTCAAAAGGTGTTGTTGATTCTACCTTGTTCACTTGGAAAATAGGCAAACATCTACTTTATGTTCAAATCTACATAGATGACATAATATTTGCCTCATATGATCCTACAGAATGTGATCGTTTTTCCAAATAGATGGGTTCAAAGTTCCAAATGTTAATGATGGGACAGATATCATTTTTCCTGGAGTTACAAATTTCTTAGAATCCAAGTGGCATTTTCATAAATCAAGCCAAATACGCTAATGAAATCTTAAATAAATTTGGATTTGAAGATAATGATGCTGTTGATACTCCCATGGTTGAAAGATCGAAGCTGGACAATGACCGTTCTGGGATCCCTGTTGATCAAACTAAGTACAGAAGTATGATTGGATCCATAATGTATCTTACTGCCAGCAGGCCAGACCTTCTATTTTCTGTATGCATGTATGCTCGGTACCAATCCAAGCCTACCAAAAAGCACTTGGAAGCTGTCAAAATGGTCTTTAGGTATCTCCAAGGAACTATACACATGGGTCTGTGGTATCCTAAGGACACTGCTATGGCACTCATGGCCTATTCAGATGTAGACCATGCGGGGTGTCGGGATACTCGACGAAGTACTTCAGGAGGTGCTCAATTTCTGGGAGAGAAACTTGTAAGCTGGTAATCAAAGAGGCAAATGTGTACATCGATATCCTCCATAGAGGCTGAATACATTGCCATGTCTTCATGTTGCGCTCAAATCTTGTGGATAAGATTTCAACTATCGGACTACGGTTTTGCTTTTAACAAGGTTCCGATGTACTATGATAACAAAAGTGCCATTGCTCTTTTTTGTAACAATGTCCAGCATTCCAAATCCAAGCATATCGACATCCGTCATCACTTTATCAGGGAACAAGTTGAGAAAGGGGTAATGGAACTTTACTTTGTGAGGACAGAGTTACAGCTGGCTGACATATTTACAAAGCTCTTTCGCGAGAAAGATTTCAATTCATTCTTATTCGACTTGGTATGAAGAGTCTTAAGCCAGAATCTCTCAAAAGTCTTCAGGAAGAAAATGAAGAGTAAAGGATTTACCTCACATATCCTTGTACATAGTTTTAAAACAATATATATATATATATATATATATATATATATATATATATATATATATATATATATATATATATATAATCATAAAATCAAAAAATATTCTTCTCACGACATGTCTCTTGTGTAATCAATATTATGTACGTTTTCTAGAAATGTCATACAATAATGACATGGAAACATACATGTGCTCGAGCAAGAGTTTTTCTTTTAACTTCAAATAATGTTCTTCTAAAACATGTCGTTTCTCAAAATATTCTTTCAAAATGGCTTACTATTACTTCAGATAGCAACCTATTTTTCAAAATGAGGAAAGCACGTCACCAAAAAACGGCTGCTCCTATCAATGGGTGATTAATTTCCCTCGGGCATGGATTACTTTATATCCATGTTTCATCGACTTGATGTACGTTTCAGTGCATCATTTCTGCATCATTTCTTGTATAAGAAGAAAAGTCTTCTTTACATCGCAAATACTTTCCCGTCTATGATTCTTCAGGAAAGTATTTTTACTCAAAATTGGTGGTACCATGATTTTTTAAAATCAATCAGACTTGAAATTTTGTATAAAATTTGCCACTCAATCAATGACAAAAGATTAAACTTAACAGTAAAATGATAATTTGAAAATGGGTCATTGATTGAGGGGTAATGTGATTTAAAAATTCTATATTATTATAACAAGATCTTTGTACATAATAAGCAGTGAATAAAATGTGATTGTTATATGTTAGAATATGAATTGTTCATGAGTTTCTTGTTAAAATCTAAATCATTTAGAAACTCATCATTTCTGACACATAACGCGCTCCCTCAAGGATTGAGGGGGAGCATCATTTCGTCTCATTATCAGTATAATTCAAAATCAGACCACATTTTCTCCCAAATTTTCTAGCTTATTTAAATCACATGGTATCACAAATCTTAAATGGTTTGAAATTTTTGATCGGGGGAGAAAATGTGATTGAAATATGAAATCTGATAAAAATGTGATTGTTTTGAACTTACACAAATGCTCACCCACATGTGCTAAACTCTTTTATATATCAATGCACATATTGAGGGGGAGCAAATGGTTTCTGGAAAAAGGATCTTAGCATCTCATGTGAGCGAGACTCAGACTTCGCCAATGAATTGACGAAACAATAACTGTCATCAATCAAAAGGACTTGTCCTGGCCGGGTAGTAATTTCAAGCTGGTCTAACCAGTGATGTAAGTGTGTCGGAAGTCCTGGCCGGGTAGTAATTTCAAGCTGGTCTAACCAGTGATGTAAGTGTGTCTCGAAGAGGAATTGTCTGAGTAGAGTGTACCATTTCGAGAAAATCTCAGTGGTCTTGGCCAGGCCGGGTAATAATTTCAAGCTAGTCTAACTAGTCATGTAAACATGTCTCGAATAGGTCATGGTCTCAGAAAGTGGATCAATTCAAAAAATGTAAACTCTACCCAACATGTGAAAATTTATAATTAAAACATATGAGCACATGTTAAGGGGGAGAATTTGAAAATGATAAAACTCTAGATGCGTGGTTTTGCAACCTTGCAAAAGGTTTAACCTCTCAAGGGATCTTGAGAAGCTTGCAATCCCCACAAGGCAGTGTACCTGACCGTTGTAGTATAGTATAGTGATAAGTACCGGGGGATTGATCGTTCAACTCAAAGAATAGTGTTCGCTAGGGCTAAAACTCAATTAAACTAAGTCTAGAGATGAGGAGTGATTCTTTTTGTATTTTCATATTTTATGGAAAGCAAGTGAAAATCTCAGTTTTTGGAAGAGTGGGCGGAATTAGTTGCTAGTCAATTACCCCAAATTACTACACTTGCAAATAAAATAAAATAAAATGAACTTAAAGTAAATGTGGCGAAAACAATAATAAGAGAAAATGTGTTTACTTAGATTTCACTACTCCCTAGCTATCTTTTACCAGTTGATTAGTTTGTTACAATTGCATGGATGACGGATTATATTCCTTAATACCATTCGTAGGGCCATGTGCGATCTTCCCTAACTCTATAAGCTTCTACCTCTTCCTATGTCGATCTGACTACTAGCTCCTAACATGGCCTCATTAGTAGTTACCTATGCATTAAATATCACTTTCTTCCCTATTATTATCGACTGGCTTAATAGTGACTACGTTGACAAAGTGGACGTGTTTAGATGATGATGGGTCCTTAATTTGGGTTCCGCTACTAGTGTCCCTAGTGTCCTTCTTTGGTGTAGTTTGCACTTGGTTGCTGAGGGCTTTCAACAAGTTGTCGATTTTATTAGTCATCTCTGCTTGTTGTTGATTGAATTCGGATTCAAACTTAGCTATGCGAGCTTCTTGAGATGCCATAAATTTGGACATCAATCCTTCACGATTATTTGTACTACCATAGTTGTTGGAAGGATTGTTGTTGATAGTACGGTTTGGAGGTGGACCATTTGGTTGATAACGATTAGGTGGAGTAGAAGAATTGTTTTGGGGCACGTTTTGGTTTTCTTTCCACCTAAGGTTTGGGTGATTTTTCCAAGAGGGGTTGTATGAATCACCGTAAGGGCTTTGCTCGGGTTTGAAAGTGTACCTCATGTCTCCCGCTTCGTCGGTACGTGAGGATGCGTAATCCGCAAAAGCTTGTTCGGGGAATTCCACGCAATCACGAGTGTCGTGGGGACCACCACATAATTCGCATGAAGAAGTGATTTTTTTCTCTTGGCTTGAAGATTTAGGAGCTTCGTAGGATTTCATAAGAAACTTGCTTGGTCTTTAAGTTCCATGATCCTACGGTTGGGAGTGCTTGAATTATTCGAAGGCAAAGATATTGCCTTGACCATTTTGTTCAAATCACGGGGATCATTCCAACTTTCGTTGTCATAGAGAGCAAGATCTTCTATGAGTTCCCATGATTCTTCCGGACTTAGATCACGTAGCTTGTCACTGGCCGATTGGTCAATGGTTCGCCTTGTGGAGAGATCGATAAGGTCATAGAAAATTTGGACTTGGAGCCAAAGATATATGCCGTGATGAGGGACTTTTTGAAGTAAGTCCTTGAAACGATTCCATGCTTCATAAAGAGTTTCACCTTGACGTTTTTGGAACATTAAGATATCATTTCTAAGCTTAGTGGTTCTCCCCGGTGGGAAAAATTGAGCAAGGAAACGAGTGGTGAGATCATCCAAAGAGGTGATGGATCCCACGGGAAAATGCTCAAGCCATTGACTAGCTTGGTCACGTTGAGAGAATTGGAAGAGACGCAATCGGGTCGTCTCTCGAGTTTCAACATTAAGGTCTATGGAATCTACAATTTTGAGGAAATCCTTGAGATGTTGATTAGGATCTTCGGAACGAAGTCCATGGAATGCACATCCGCTTTGCACCAACCGGATGGTGTCGGATCGCAAGGGAGATACATTGGCTCCTTGAGTGAGCTCAATGGTGTTTCGATAGCCTTGGTGGCTAGGACGGGAGTACTCTCCTAAAGTTTGGGGTCTAGGAGGTTGGTTTGGTTGTGGTGGGTTTTGTGGATGGTTTTGTTGTTGTGGGTTGATGGGATCAAAGAGATTACCACCTTCCATGATGGCGGATGACAACGGTTACGAACAAAGGAAACATAGAAAAAGATAGACTAAAGAAGACCGATAAAAATAAAAATCAAAATCTTAATAGAAAGGAATCTAGCAAGTAGACCTAATAAAAAGAAATTTCAACCTTGACAATAACTATTCCCCGGGCTGCGGTGCCAAAAACTTGATGCTTGGTTTTGCAACCTTTCAAAAGGTTTTACCTCTCAAGGGATCTTGAGAAGCTTGCAATCCCCACCAGGCAGTGTACCTGACCGTTGTAGTATAGTATAGTGACAAATACCGGGGGATTGATCGCTCAACTCAAAGAATAGTGTTCGCTAGGGCTAAAACTCAATTAAACTAGGTCTAGCGATGAGGGATGATTCTTTTTGTATTTTTATATTTTATGGAAAGCAAGTAAAAATCTCAGTTTTTGGAAGAGTGGGCGGAATTAGTTGCTAGTCAACTAACCCAAATTATCACAATTGCAAACAAAATAAAATAAAATGAACTTAAAGTAAATGTGGCGAAAACAATAATAAGAGAAAATGTGTTTACTTAGATTTCACTACTCCCTAGCTATCTTTTACCGGTTGATTAGTTTGTTACATACAATTGCATGGATGACGGGTTATATTCCTTAATACCATTCGTAGGGCCGTGTACGATCTTCCCTAACTCTATAAGCTTCTACCTCTTCCTATGTTGAGCCGACTACTAGCTCCTATCATGGCCTCATTAGTAGTTACCTATGCATTATATATAACCAATTTATCATAGTACACCTCCGATCATGTTTCTTAAGACGTTCAAGCAAGTTACCAATTGGAAGTCTGCCAGTTTTCTTAAGTCTAACATCGAAATCATTCATCAACCACAATTATAAACAAACAACCAACCAATAATCAATACCTAAGTTTCATAACATCTAAGCAAACACAAAGAAAACCAAGCCTAGCTTGTTAAAGAGTAGACAAGCATAAGATAAAATCAAACAACACATAGACATATTGAATGATTAGTGGAAAACTTATCTTCAATTAAGCATGGATGAAACAAGGGTTTGAAACCCTAAAAAATATAGTAAAATTCGTCTAGGGTTTTCTCCTCTCAAAGTTGCACACAATGAATGAAAAATCAAAAACTATATATAGATTATTAGGTCTGACGGCATCAAGAGTAAAGTCTGACGCCTTTACTCGCCGCCATAATTATCATCGTATTGCCTAGATCGACTTCTGACGTCGTCATGTGTAAACTTGGTCTTGGCCGTCACATGCAAATTACTCTTGACGGCCTTGATGACGCCGTCATGTATAATTCTTTCAAAAACTCTTTGGCGCGTCATGTGTAAGTTGATATATCCACCTCTTTGTCAAAGGGTGACGGAGTCACGTGCAATTCGAGACGCCGTCAGGTACAATTTCCATCATGAATTTGAGACTTTGTCGATTTCCTCACTTTTTCGCTCCAAAAATGTCCAAAATGCTTCCTTTTCCAGATTTCTCCTCCAAAGTAGCTAAAATGAAGTTTCTCACACTCTCTTCATATGAAAATGCATGATCACAAAATTGGAACTTTGAACGACAATGGAATTATTAAACATAACAAGTTGTTTAAATTTTTTGTTTACCAAATGCTTAAGTCAGGTTATACAAAACATTGTGTGGAATTATTGGGTTCCTATAAATATAACAATTTTGGTTGGAGGGTTGCTTAAATTCGTATCCATTGTCTTTCGAATATGGCCGGCGAAAGAATTTATATTTCATGAATTCTTTGTCCCATTTTCCAGGCGAATGATGAGGATCATATACTTGTTAATTGCCTAAAGGTATATCCTATCTTAAGGAAGTGTTTATCTGGGTGAAAAATCTATCGTTGTTTTTCAGACTTATTGGCTAAAGTCTTGATGGATGACTTGTTCTCTTTCTTACAAATAAAATGGTAGAATAAAATCTTAAACAAAGTTCATTTCTTGACTCTTCGAAACATATAAAAGTGGTGAAACAAGATTTTGCACTCCCATGGAAGATAGAGTTGCTTTTAGGGATAAAAACATCTCCTCAACATTCAAATTCAATCTCTCTTATGGGTTTCAAATCGATTATCTAAGATGTGTTTAAATTGGTAAATTGGATGCAAGATCATGTTTCTCTATTTAATGGGAGGGGGCAAGGGGTTGGTCGTTTCTCTCACTCGGAGTTAATAACACACACACACACACACACACTCTCTCTCTCTCTTTATCTCTCTCTCTCTCTCTCTCTCTATATATATATATATATATATATATATATATATATATATATATATATATATATATATATATATATATATATATATATATATATATATATTCTAAAAAGTATCTTATAATAAAAAGTGTAAAAAGTGTCTGATGCAGTAACTTTATAACTTAGATGCAGTAATTGAAGTCTTGTGAAGGTACATTGCAGTTATAAACATTACTGCATCAAAATTAGTACATCACAATTATCGAACTACATCACAATTATCGAAATGCATTATAAAATTACTGCATCAGACACTTTTTACACTTTTTATTATATGACACTTTTTAAAATAACCCAAACCTATATATATATATATATATATATATATATATATATATATATATATATATATATATATATATATATATATATATATATATATATATATATATATATGATTCTCCATCGGTTGACAACATTCAAACTTGACATGAACTTTATTGCTGCTTTTGCCTCTCCCAGGCTTAGTTTCTTTGTAGCTATTGATTCTTGTTTCCCATGCGAGGATTTTTTCTTGAACCTGATTAGGCGATGTGTCAATTTTGTTTTCGAGCTTTCTTTTCAGCAGGCTGTCTTGCACAAATCGTGGGGTCATAGGAAGGCTAATCTTTCTTTTTCCTGACTTAATTTCAATTTCCCTCTTTTCATACCTAATGACAGCTCTCGCGGTGGTGAGGAATGGTGCTCCAAGGATTATTGGCACGCACCCACCTCCTTTATCATCGATGATCATGAAATCGATAGGATACATGAACCCTGCAACATTAACCAGTACATCCTCTGCAATTCCCAAAGGGTATACATAGGAGTGACCAGCGAAGGATAGCCTAACACGGGTGGTGGCCGGCATTTTCATAGTTATTTGGGTGTACATGGTTAGAGGCATAAGATTTACTTCCGATCCTTGATCGGCGAAAGTGTCCAGATATTGCAACTTCCCAATGTTGGCCGGTATCTCGAAGTTCCCACAAGCCATTTGCTTAGTAGCCACTTTTTGTATAAGTAGCTTCTCGAATACCGGTCCTCCAGGTAATGTATCATACTCATCTTTCCCCTCTTTCTCTTTTTTTGAAACCTGTTTGGAGGATTGGTTACGCCCGTCACCCTTTATCCAATTTGTTATGGTATTCTTATTTATATCATGTTTTAGGTAGTAACCTAGTGATTGGGATTTTGGCGGTTCCTCAATGGTTTGTACACTAGGGGTTTCCTTTTCCTCATTACCCTCGTGGACAATTGTGCTAGAGTTAACAAATTGGGTAGTAGGGGTAACGCTTTCTTTTCTTAATAACATCATTTCTAGGGTTTTTTTTTGAGTATTCCTCCACTAGGCTCATCATCTCCTTCATTTTCTCTTGCATCTCCTCCTTTTGTTTATAAACAGCTTCCTCGAATTTAGCAAGCCGCTCAGAATGGGTTGCCATGTACTCTTTCATTTGAGCTTCGAATTCCGGGCTGAGGTTTTGAGGAGGCGAATAAGGTTGAACATAATTTTGAAAGCTTTCGACATTCTCTCTAAGAGGTGACTCAGACAATGGTGTCGGAATCATATTTGGGACAGAATTGACTGCTGTCCGTCTGGGACTTAAAGGTCTTTTTTGTTTCTCTATGAGATAATCAACCTTTTTCTCAAGTTGTAAAGGAGTTCTTCAGAGATTTGAGTGGTTTCCCCAGGTGTCGAGATTGCGTTGATAGCCGAGTTTATAACATGCGTAACTTCCTATAACTCACGATTGTCGAAGGCAAGCTCATTAATAATTTCCCAAGATTCCTCGGCGTTTTTATCAATCAACTTGCCTCCAGCGGCTCGATCAATGGTGCATTTGGTGTGGAAGTCGACATGGTCATAGAAGATTTGAACTAATAGCCAAAGATTTATGCCATGATGAGGGACTTTTTGGAGTAAGTCCTTGAAATGAGTCCATGCTTCATAGAAAGTTTCACCTTGACCTTGTTGGAACATCAAGATATCATTTCTAAGCATCGTAGTTCTCCCCGGTGGGAAAAATTGAGCAAGGAAACGAGAAGTGAGATCATCCCAAGAGGTGATGGATCCCGCGGGAAAACGTTTAAGCCATTGACTAGCTTGATCACGTAGAGAGAATTGGAATAGATGTAATCGGGTCGACTCTCTAGTTACAACATCGAGGTCTATGGAATCTACAATTTTTAGGAAATCCTTGAGATGTTGATTAGGATCTTCGGAACGAAGTCCATGGAATGCACATCCGTTTTGCACTAACCGGATGGTGTGGATCGCAAGGGGGACACATTGGCTCCTTGAGTGAGTTCATTGGTGTTTCGATAGCCATGGTGGCTAGGACGGGAATACTCTCCTAAAGTTCGGGGTCTAGGTGGGTTTGATAGTGGTGGGTTTTGTGGGTGGTTTTGTTGTGGTAGGTTGATGGAATCAAAGATGTTACCACCTTCCATGATGTCAGATGGTAAAGGTTACGTACAAAGAAACGAAGAAATAACACAGACTAAAGAAAACCTAAAAATAAAAATAAAAATAAAAATCTTACTAGAAAGGAATCTAGCAAGTAGACCTAATAAAAAGAAATTCTAACCTAGACAATAACTATTCCCCGGCAACGGCGCCAAAAATTTGATAAGTGGGAATTGCGCCCTCACAACAGGTTTTACCTCTCAAGGGATCTTGAGAAGCTTATAACCCCCACCAGGCAGTGTACCTGATCATTGTAGTATAGTATAGTGACAAGTACTGGGGGATTGATCATTCAACTCAGGAATAGTATCGCTAGGATTAGAAAGCCTACTAAAATAGGTCTAGAGGTGAGGGATGATTCTTTTTGTATTTTTATATTTTATGGAAAGCAAGTAAAATCTCGGATTTTGAAGGAGTGGGTGGAATTAGTTGCAAGCCAACAAACCCAATTAACTAAAGATGCAATCAAAATAAAATAAAGGAAATGAAAATTAAACTAATATACTAATGTGGTGGAAAGAATAATGAGAAAAGTTGTGTTTACTTAGATTTTATTACTCCCAAGATATCTTTTACCGGTTGATTAGCTTGTTACAATTGCATGGATGACGGGTTATATTCCTTAATACCAGTCGTAGGGGCGTGTACAATATTCCCTAACTCTATAAGATCCTACTTCACTCCTATGTCGAGCCGTTAAAAGCTCCTAACATGGGATCATTAGAATTCACTTATTCATTAAACACAACCAAAAATTGTAGTACACCTCCGATCATGTTTCTTAAGACGTTCAAGCAAGTTACCAATAAAAGCCTAGCATCGAATATAATCATCCGTAACAATTATAAACAAACAATCAACCCATAATCAACATCTAGGTTTCACTACATATAAGCAAACACAATAAAAGCGTAGCCTAACATTTTAAAAGAAAGATAAACATAAGATAGAATCAAACAATACATGGACATATTGAATTATTAATGAAGTACTTATCTTTATTCAAACATGGAAGAAAGAAGGGTTTGAAACCCCTTCAATATGCAGGAAATTCGACCTAGGGTTTTTACACAACTTGTTCCCCCAAAAGTTCAACACTTTACAATGAAAAATTAGAAAAAAAATATATAGACTTTGCATCCTGATGGTGTCATGTATTAGCCTCTGACGCCGTCAACTCTCCGCCAAGTTGAAATTCGTATTGTCTAGATCCACTTATGACGCCGTCATGTAGAAATAAGCTCTGGGCCGTCACATGTATTTGGACCCTGACGGCCTTGGTGACACCGTCATGCTAAATAACCTAAAAACGTTCTGGATCGTCACGTGTATTTTCCACTTCCACCTCTTTTGCCACTCTTGACGCATCATGTGTAAAGCCTTGACGTCGTCAGGTACTGTTCCCAGCAAGGAATTTGAGACTTTGCCGTTTTCTTCACTTTTATGCTCCAAAAACGTCCAAAATGCTTACTTTTCCAGATTTCTCTTCAAAAGTACCTAAAATGACAAAAGGGACAATTTAGGGCAATATTTGATCAAATAATCTCGAATTCAGGCTTAAATGACCCCTTAAAAGCGGTACACTTTTCGCCTCATCAAAAACTTTTAAATGATATTTCCCGAATGAAGACGTTAAAAAATAAACTTGAAGACAAACTGTACAAGCAATGCTAAACCGTCCAAACCGCTCAAATGATACACATGCATAAAAAATTACGTGATGAACATAGTGATAATAAGGTAAGTGAAGGTTTTGAGATCCAAAGACAAAGTATCAATTGAAAGAGATATGTTTTAGTAATTGTTGATGATTACTCTCATTTTACATGGGTGAAGTTTTTGAGATCCAAGGACGAGACTCTGGAGATTATCATAAGACTCATCAAGCAATTTCAAGTTAGACTCAACAAGACCGTCATAGTCATCCACACTGACAATGGAACGGAGTTTGTTAACAAGCAACTTACTCAATTTTATGAAAGTATCAGCATCAGTCATCAAAAAAGCACTCCACGCACTCCTCAACAGAATAGAGTTTTTGAAAGGCATTACCGTACCCTTGTCGAAGCTGCTCGGACCATGCTAATATTTTTCAAAGCTCCGATGTTCCTTTGGACAGAAGCCATTGCAACTGCTTGTTACACTCAAAACCGATCCCTGGTACATCCTCTCCATTGCAAGACTCCATATGAACTGGTGCATAGCAGAAAACCAGACCTTTCGTTTCTACGAGTTTTTGGCGCACTTTATTTTTGGTGCACTATGTTATCCAACAAATGATGGTGAATACTTTGGGAAACTTAGGCCTAAAGCCGATATCGGTTTCTTCGTTGGATATGTTCCAGATCGAAAGGGATACCGAATCTACAACAAACATACTCAAGAAATCATGGAAACAATTCAATGACATTCAATGAGCTGACTGAGCAATCGGCTACTGGACACTCAAGTTCTAGACCCGCACCTAACCTTTTGTCTCCCGGACCAATTAGTTCAGGTCTTGTACAGAGTCCCACTCCTGCTATTCCTTATGCACCACTGACAAGTGAGGATTGGAAGAAACTGTTTGATCCGATGTTTGATGAATACTTTGAGCCACAACATGTTGTTGCACCTGAACCACACGCTATAGAACCTCCAGCTGCGGCAGCAGATGTTCCACAAAGGGTAAATGGTCCATCTACTTGTATTTCCATTGATCAAGAGCACCTTCTACAAGCCATTCTCCTGCACCATAAAATCTTCAATCTTCCTCCGTACACCAAGGATCAACAGTCAATAATTTTTTTGATGTAAATCCTGAAGATGCTCCTGAAGATGCTTATTCAAAAACATTTTCGGTCCTGAATCATCTACAGAGACTTCTTTTTCAGCGGAACTAAATTCGGCTACTTCTGTTCAATATCCCCAACTACATGACCATCTCAGAAGATGGACCAACGATATCTCTATTGACAACATCATTGGGAATCCTTCTCGACCAGTTTCTACATGTAAGCAACTTGCCACCGATGCATTGTGGTGCTTTTTCAATTCCATACTATCCAAAGCCGAACCCCAAGATTTCAAAGATACTTTGTCTAAAGAATCTTGGTTCACTGCAATGCAAGAAGAAATTCATGAGTTTGATCGAATTGATGTTTGGGAATTAGTGCCTCCTCCAGATTGTGCAATGATTATTGCTCTCAAGTGGATCTTCAAAGTGAAACTTGATGAACATGGAGATGTTTTGAAAAACAAAGCTCGGTTACTTGCTAAGGGATATAGCCAAGAAGAGGGAATTGATTTTGAAGAATCCTTTGCACTAGTTGCTCGTATTGAGGCCATTAGAATCTTTCTTGCTAACGCTGCAAGTCAAAACATGATAGTCTGCCAAATGGATGTCAAGATTGCTTTCTTGAACGGTGACTTGAAGGAGGCAGTCTATGTTACTCTGGATCCGTGGACCCTGAGCGTCCTAACCATGTCTATCGCTTGAAGAAGGTACTCTATGGTCTTAAGCAAGCTCCAAAGGTGTGGTACGACACGTTGTCTAAGTATCTTCTCGCAAACAAATTCTCTAAAGGTATTGTTGATTCTACCTTGTTCACTAGGAAAACAGGCAAACATCTACTTTATGTTCAAATCTACATAGATGACATAATATTTGCCTCCTATGATCCTACAGAATGTGATCATTTTTCCTAATAGATGGGTTCAAAGTTCCAAATGTCAATGATGGGACAGATATCGTTTTTCCTGGAGTTACAAATTTCTTAGAATCCAAGTGGCATTTTCATAAATCAAGCCAAATACGCTAATGAAATCTTAAATAAATTTGGATTTGAAGATAGTGATGCTGTTGATACTCCCATGGTTGAAAGCTCGAAGCTGGACGATGACCGTTCTGGGATCCCTGTTGATCAAACTAAGTACAGAAGTATGATTGGATCCATAATGTATCTTACTGCCAGCAGGCCAGACCTTCTATTTGCTGTATGCATGTGTGCTCGGTACCAATCCAAGCCTACCAAAAAGCACTTGGAAGCTGTCAAAATGGTCTTTAGGTATCTCCAAGGAACTATACACATGGGTATATGGTATCCTAAGGACACTGCTATGGCACTCACGGCCTATTCAGATGCAGACCATGCGGGGTGTCAGGATACTCGACGAAGTACTTCAGGAGGTGCTCAATTTCTGGGAGAGAAACCTGTAAGCTGGTAATCAAAGAGGCAAATGTGTACATCAATATCCTCCATAGAGGCTGAATACATTGCCATGTTCGTAACCGTTGCCATCCGCCATCATGGAAGGTGGTAATCTCTTTGATCCCATCAACCCACCATAACAAAACCATCCACAAAACCCACCACAACCAAACCAACCTCCTCGACCCCGAACTTTAGGAGAGTACTCCCGTCCTAGCCACCAAGGCTATCGAAACACCATTGAGCTCACTCAAGGAGCCTATGTATCTCCCTTGCGATCCGACACCATCCGGTTGGTGCAAAGCGGATGTGCATTCCATGGACTTCGTTCCGAAGATCCTAATCAACATCTCAAGGATTTCCTTAAAATCGTAGATTCCATAGACCTTGAGAAGGTTGCAATCCCCACCAGGCAGTGTACCTGACCGTTGTAGTATAGTATAGTGACAAGTACCGGGGGATTAATCGCTCAACTCAAAGAATAGTGTTCGCTAGGACTAAAACTCAATTAAACTAGGTCTAGCGATGAGGGATGATTCTTTTTGTATTTTTATATTTTATGGAAAGCAAGTAAAAATCTCGGTTTTTGGAAGAGTGTGCGGAATTAGTTGCTAGTCAACTAACCCAAATTACCAAAATTGCAAACAAAATAAAATAAAATGAACTTAAAGTAAATGTGGCGAAAACAATAATAAGAGAAAATGTGTTTACTTAGATTTCACTACTCCCTAGCTATATTTTACGGGTTGATTAGTTTGTTACATACAATTGCATGGATGACGGGTTATATTCCTTAATACCATTCGTAGGGTCGTGTACAATCTTCCCTAACTCTATAAGCTTCTACCTTTTCCTATGTCGAGCCGACTACTAGCTCCTAACATGGCCTCATTAGTAGTTACCTATGCATTAAATATAACCAATTTATTGTAGTACACCTCCGATCATGTTTCTTAAGACGTTCAAGCAAGTTACCAATTGGAAGTCTGCCAGTTTTCTTAAGTCTAACATCGAAATCAATCATCCACCACAATTATAAACAAACAACCAACCAATAATCAATACCTAAGTTTCATTACATCTAAGCAAACACAAAGAAAACCAAGCCTAGCATGTTACAGAGTAGACAAGCATAAGATAGAATCAAACAACACATAGACATATTGAATGATTATTGGAAAACTTATCTTCAATTAAGCATGGATGAAACAAGGGTTTGAAACCCTCAAAAATAGAATAAAATTCGTCTAGGGTTTTCTCCTCTTAAAGTTGCACACAATGAATGAAAAATCAAAAACTATATATAGATTATTAGGTCTGACGGCGTCAAGAGTAAAGTCTGACGCCTTAACTCGATGCCATAATTATCATCGTATTGCCTAGATCCACTTCTGATGTTGTCATGTGTAAACTTGGTCTTGACCGTCACATGCAAATTACTCTTGACGGCCTTGATGACGCCATCATGTATAATTCTTTCAAAAACTCTTTGGCGCGTCACGTGTAAGTTGATATATCCACCTCTTTGTCAAAGGGTGACGGCGTCAAATGCAATTCCAGACGCCGTCAGGTATAATTTCCATCATCAATTTGAGACTTTGTCGTTTTCTTCACTTTTTCGCTCCAAAAATGTTCAAAATGCTTCCTTTTCCAAATTTCTCCTCAAGAGTACCTAAAATGACAAAAGGAACGATTTAGGGCAATATTTAATCAAATAATATCGACTTTGGGCTTAAATGACCCCCTAAAAGCCGTACACTTTTTGTCTCATCAAATACCCTTACACTTTAGATTTGCATGTCCTTAAGCAAATGCGCTTTTATTCTAATCAAAATACAAGCTAGGGGTCATTTAACACTAAGATAAAAGTAATTGCAACAAATAATCGTTCCACTTCCACCAAAACAAGCACGGAAATTATACACTAACATTTCACAAATAGTGTTTAGTTACTCACATCTCTCGGGTGTAATAAAAGTATATATCACAATATGGAAATAGAAAAATATCTCTCACTACCTGTCATAGTAAATAGATTACCACAGGCTTCGGAAAGGATCAAACCTCCACCGTGGAAAACTAGAAGGGGGGTTGAATAGTTTTACATCTTTTTAATTTTATTATGAAAACTTTGTTTAGTTTTAAAACCTTGTTTGCCTTTTAAAACTTTGATTCAATCTTATGTGAACTCAAATCTTGAACAATATGAACAACTATATCTAAGTATGAACAATAATAATATAAGCTAAGTATGTGAAATCAACACATGCACACTATAAACAATTATAGCTATATACGAGAGATAAGTAAGTAATCGTTTATTTTATAATCCTTAGTTATATTTTGTATTAAAACTTTACTTGATCGAAATGATCAATTATATGTATGTTACCTTTTTAGTTTAATTGTAAAAACTTTGTTTTGTGAATGAAACTTTCGTTTGATCTTTAAGTAAAATCAATACTAGCACTATATGAGCAAATATATATATACGTCTATGTCTACAAAAGTAATAACGATATAAGCAAGATAATAAGTAAGATATGGAAAGATCTAACTGCGAGACAAAGGATTTATAGTGGTTCGGCTACAAGGACACCTTCCTTGCCCTACTCCACTCCTCGAGTCACCTACTCGAGAGTTTTCTTCACTATGTCAACAAGCTCCCTTATGGCGGAGAAAACCTTACACACCAATATACACACAACAACTTCGTCACAACTTATTCACACCTTCTACACAACTTCTTCACACCTAGTCACTACTTAATCACAACACTACTTCTTCACACCTTAGTCACTACTTAATCACAACACTACTTCTTCACACCTATCTATCTTCACAACTATCTACTTCACAACAATCTTTACTTCACAACTATCTACTACACACTCACTCTATCTACACACCTTGCTAATCTATCTTCTATCAAATATTCACAACTAGTTACACAAAGAAATATATATAATGGATGATGCTCTAACAACTTGGATGTGGAGGTCACAACAAGTTGTAATACTTCTTATCTTGAAGGATTGAAGTATTCTTCTCTTGCACTTAAAAGGTAGAGGTTTGGATCACTTTGAAACAAAGATTTATGTATGTATGATCAAAGGATTTTAGAGAATAGAAATGAGATCTAAAACAGAAAGTTTTGGGGTGCAAAAGGTGAGAAAATTGTGTGGGATGAACCAGTATTTATAGGGAGAAAAATACTGTTTGGGAGTGTGGCCGGTCCCCTTAATTGGGTGCCGGTCCCCTTAATAATTAAGGGGACTGCCTAGTATAATTAAGGGGGCCGCCTAATAAAAAATATTTTTTCTTTAGATTTTTTGTCTTTTTGTGAGGGAGGTTTTTCCTGAAGAATGTAGCCGTTTTTTTGGGTTGAAATTTGAATTCAAAATATTTATTTTGAATAAAACATTTCTTATAAATACAAATTTTTTTTGTATAAGTTTAAAAATGTTTGTCCCACTTTAATAAAATGTAAGGTTTGTAAAAATAAAAATTCTTTTGATCATAAAAAGCATTAGACACTTTGTTGATTCATACCTTAAGTGATATGGATGCTAAAGCAAATATTTACGACTAAATACTTGTTTACGTCATAATTTGTAGTTCAATGAGTTTACGTTTTGTGATTATCAAAACATAGAGATATCGATATATGTTAATAATGTTTTTAGGCATTATTTATATCAACAATCTCCCCCTTTTTGATGATTACAAAACCTAAACTCATCAAGTCTAAAAATTAATTTTTAGAACATGTATTTAGTGAGTTTATATTCACTTCTCCCCCTTTTTGTAGAATCAAAAAGGTTATGCCGGCTAGCTTCATAAATGAAGTTAGACGGGATGAAAGCTCCCCCTTGATGTGTGCTCCCCCTCATTTGATGGCACCAAGGGATCGAGATATGGAATGCTCGCAAGAAAAATATTAGAAGCACAAGCATATATAGAAGAATATGCAATATACAAATAACAAGCATAGCAAACAAATATTAAGGATACAAAACAATTAATTCAAAGAGATTATGTTAAAGATCCTAATTTGCCAAAGAGAGCCATCGGACTTGCTTGTAACAAAAGGTTGGTTGATTCGTATTTGAAAGTGAAAATCATAAGCATATAGTATGCTTAGATGGTTGATGATGGAGTGTTTGGAATGAAGATGGTTGAGTTAGGGTAAGGTTGTTGGATTAATAGAGATATATGTTTGGGTCATGAATGTTGGAGAGTTTGGTTTTGGAGAGTTTGTAGCGAAAGAGGTTGATTAAGGTTTTGGATGTTGTTCAAGTGAGGGTATTGGATGTGATCTAGTGAGAAGATATTCAATCCAAGTGAAGTGTTCATTGAAAGCAATGGTTTTTAGTAGAAAGATGCAACAAGGTCAATTGTTGACATGCTTCTCAAGTTGATTTATGTTGTGTGGTGATGAGGGTGATCTAGATGAAGGTGGATCCAAATTGCGTTGAGCAAGATGTAAGGCTAAAAGAGCACTAAGCTCATGGGATTCTTTTAGCGCCTCAATGAACATTAAGTGTTTGGAGGAAGGTGATGGTGGTGGAGCATGATAGTTGTCTTGGGTGAGGGTTTGAACATGTAACATAGGAATGGCATGTGAAGTTGTAGGATGTGGTGGTGATACTCTTGGTGGTGGAGACATGTTTGAGCTTGGGTAATCATGAAAACATGATATGGGTGGAAGAGATGCTTCATGAGTGGATGGTGTTTTTGTTGAATGAGCAACATGTAAAGTGTTGGTAATGAGGTTGGGATTATTCTTTTGGGATTGTGCATGCTCATCATAAGAAGAAGCATTAGTGGAAGCACGAATGGATGATTTGTTGTTAAATGGATCATTTGTGTGAGAGTGAGGTTTAGGTGTTAGTTGATTATGAACAACATCGCTTGACTTGTGAAAAGATTATGAGGTTTGAGTGTAATGTAGAAGGATATGGGTGAGTAAAGGTTTTTGATATGTAATGTTGGTGAGAAGGAGAGTGAGGTGTTAGGTATGTAATGTTGAAGACATAGGAGGAATTTGGTGTTGGATGTTTGACAACATCATTTGATTTGACGGGCTTTTAATGGAAGTTAGGCTTTCTTCTCCAAACGGGTTATTTGACGGGCTTTTAATTGCAGAAAGGTTGTGTTTTTGGTTTCAAACAAGTCAAACTCTTTGAGGCAATTAAGCATATACTAATTATGTAGGAAATTATGTAGCCAAAGCATGTTAATCAAAGAGATTAAGTAAACAAGCAATTTCATCTAGCATGCAAACATACTCATCAAGCAAGTAAAATATAAGTGCTAGGAAACAATAAGCAACATCAAGTATTTTATAACTACATAACTAGGAGGATTAATCCTAATGTGTATCAATGTGCAATAAGTGAGTAGTTATGATAGCATGGATTTCTAGACTTGTTACAAACAAAGTTTTAATGAACAAACCATGGTCCTCTTGATTTGATTTAGTTCACTTATAAGTGTCATTTATATGAATATAGATGACAAATATGAGATCACCATGCATGATTTTAAAAGAGACATTTTTAGCATTATTCACTTAGATGTGAGAGTTATTTGAATAAAATAGATTGGGTTTTTACTTCAAAATGTGTGAATGAACGGTAAAGAATATTTTCCCAATCTTTAGTGTTGATCAAAACAAAATTGTGGATATTGATAGTGAAAACATGTTATTTAAAATTGGGATAGTTATTTGAAAAACTATTTTCCAAAATGTGAGGTTTTTGGATATTTTTAGAGATATTAGATTTTTGACAACAAATATCATAAATCAAATATTTTAAAAAATGTTTATTAAAGATCTCATGCTCAAGAGGATTGGTTAAGCCTATTATTATCTCATGCTATCGTTTCTACATATCCTATGATCCTAAAGGAAATGAAGACGATAATTTATATGTTAGATGCGAGAGTGTTGAATGGTGTATAACCTAACATCTATAGTTCCTTTGTTTTCGCACGCTTATCTAACTTAATGCCATAGTCTTCGAGAGCTTGTTTCATCCATAGTTTTCTTACGTGAGGGATCTAATCCTACTTCTATATTAACGATCGATCCACTTAACTCATTTCACTTCATCACCATGAGTTTGCTAATAGTGGATATAGAAGATTTCCATTTTCTATTTCGTTCGGCAATGAACAATTTTATCTTATTCCTAAGAGAGTCAACCAATGATGTTTCTAGGTTATAAGAATATAAGCTATTATATACGCATATATGTATAGCTAAGCATTAATCTAACTAATCATATATCTAAGCATGCAAATTATAGCGATGAATTTAAAAGAAACGCGTACCTTTTAGTCTTTAATGGAATATCTTCAAGCACTTCAAGTGACCATGTTGACTTATAGAAGTCATTTGTAGATGATATTCCAACTTCTTCCAAGATTGACAGCTTAGCCACTTGGTTCCCATTGTCTCATTGGTCCAAAGTTATTTGGTCCAAACATATTCAATATTTAGCTAGGATGCATGTATGGTGGTAGTATTCCCCAAGGATTGTAACTTGGTTGATAATTCCACATTTGATGACTAGTATTATTGTAGTTTTGTCTATTTTGGTTTCTTCTAGGTTGAGGTGTTTTAGATCGAGTATGAAGATTATTTGGTTTTCTCGGTGGTGGAGTTTTAGATCTTAATTTAAATTTAGAGGATCCTACTTCGGTCTTTAAGGATGGTTTATAAAAAGTTTTTACTGTTTCATCATTCGCAATGGGTATTTTTCTATCTTTTGTAAGTATATACTTAGGTTTTGATTCTATTGATTTTTGTTTACTAGATTCACATTCAAACTTTATACTTTTATTTTCACTAGTTGAAACATTAGTTGAGGTTAATCCTAGACTGGTTTTATCTCCCGAAGTTTCTTGAACACTTATTATTTTCTTAAGTGGGTTACTACTATTTTTAAACTTCTCAAGTTTGAAAATTTCATCTTTAAGTTTTTCGTTTTCATTATTAACCTCTATGCATGTTTTACATTCTATAAAAAATTCTTTTCCTTTTTCCAAATGTTGTAGTCTAATTTTTAATTCGAGTACTTCATTTTCTAATAGATTATTAATATGTTTTAGTGACTTAGTTTTAGCTATAACCTTTTGACCTAATTTGCATAACCTATTATATTCACTATTTAGGTCTTTTTCGTCTAATGATAAATTTTCGTCACTAAAGTTTTCGGTTTAGGAACGTACCTCGCTTGATGTCTTAGCCATAAGACATTTCTCCTCATTTGTGATTTCTTTCTCATCGTCATCGCTATCACTCCAAGCTCCTCCAACAAACGCCTTTTGATTTTGATTTCTTGACTTCATTGGACATTTTCCGATGAGATGATTTGGATCACCACATTTGAAGCACTTCCTATCACTTTTGCCATTTTTGTCATCTTTATTTCTTTGGTTTGCTTTCCTTTCATCATGCGGTTGTCTAACGAATCTTCCTCGCCTTTTGAAGAATTTCTTGAAGTCTCTTACGGCCATCGCATATTCTTCGTCTTCACTTTCGGAGGTTGAGCTATCCTCGTTACTAGATTCCTTCCTAGCTTTCAACGCAATTGACTTGCTTTGCTCTCTTTTTCCATTGACCATCTCAGAGTCTTTCTTTATTATTGCTTCGTAGACTTTCAGGTTGCGGAACAACTCATCAAGTTGAAGAGTTGACAAGTTCTTCGATTCTTCAATCGCCGTAACTTTAGCTCGCCATTTTGGATGAAGAGCCCTAAGAAATTTCCTAACAAAATTCTTAGTAGAAAAATTCTCATCAAGTGCTTTTAAACTTGTGATGATAGTGTTAAACCTAGCAAAAGCATTATCTATTGATTCCTCATCCGGAATCGTAAATTGTTCATATTATTGAACAAGAATATCTATTTTGTTATCTTTAACTTGGCTGTTACCTTGGTGAGTGATTAGTAAAGAATCCCAAATTTCTTTTGCGGTTTTACACATAAAAATTCTTTCATATTCTTTGCGTGGTAACGCATTATAAATAACCATTTTAGCCTCATTATTTTTTGCTAGTTTCTTTTTTAAATCATCATTTTGTTTTTCAAAATATACAATTTCATCCATTTTAGTTTCAAAACAAGCATAGAAATTATACACTAACATCTCACAAATAATGTTTAGATACTCACATCTCTCGGGTGTAATAAAAGTATATATCACAATATGGAAATAGAAAAATATCTCTTACTACCTGTCATAGCAAATAGATTACCACAGGCTTCGAAAAGGATCAAACCTCCACTGTGAAAAACTAGAAGGGGGGGGGGTTGAATAGTTTTACGTCTTTTTAATTTTATTATGAAAACTTAGTTTAGTTTTAAAACCTTGTTTGCCTTTTAAAACTTTGATTCAATCTTATGTGAACTCAAATCCTGAACAATATGAACAACTATATCTAAGTATGAACAATAATAATATAAACTAAGTATGTGAAATCAACACATGCACACTATAAACAATTATAGCTATATACGAGAAATAAGTAAGTAATCGTTTATTTTATAATCCTTAGTTATATTTTGTATGAAAACTTTACTTGATCGAAATGATCAATTATATGTATGTTACCTTTTTAGTTTGATTGTAAAAACTTTGTTTTGTGAATGAAACTTTCATTTGATCTTTAAGTAAAATCAATACTAGCAGTATATGAGTAAATATATATATATATATATATATATATATATACGTCTACGTCTACAAAAGTAATAACGATATAAGCAAGATAATAAGTAAGATATGGAAAGATCTAACCGCGAGACAAAGGATTTATAGTGGTTCGGCTACAAGGACACCTTCCTTGCCCTACTCCACTCCTCGAGTCACCTACTCGAGAGTTTTCTTCACTATGTCAACAAGCTCCCTTATGGCGGAGAAAACCTTACACATCAATATACACACCACAACTTTGTCACAACTTATTCACACCTTCTACACAACTTCTTCACACCTAGTCACTACTTAATCACAACACTACTTCTTCACACCTAGTCATTACTTAATCACAACACTACTTCTTCACACCTATATATCTTCACAACTATCTACTTCACAACAATCTTTACTTCACAACTATCTACTACACACTCACTCTATCTACACACCTTGCTAATCTATCTTCTATCAAATATTCACAACTAGTTACACAAAGAAATATATAATGGATGATGCTCTAACAACTTAGATGTGGAGGTCACAACAAGTTGTAATACTTCTTCTCTTGAAGGATTGAAGTATTCTTCTCTTGCACTTGAAAAGTAGAGGTTTGGATCACTTTGAAACAAAAATTTATGTATGTATGATCAAAGGATTTTAGAGAATAGAAATGAGATATAGAACAGAAAGTTTTGGGGTGCAAAAGGTGAGAAAATTCTGTGGGATGAAGCAGTATTTATAGGGAGAAAAATACTGTTTGGGAGCGTGGCCGGTCCCCTTAATTGGGTGCCGGTCTCCTTAATAATTAAGGGGACCGCCTAGTATAATTAAGGGGGCCGACTAATAAAAAATATTTTTTCTTCAGATTTTTTGTCTTTTTGTGGGGGAGGTTTTTCCTGAAGAATGTAGCCGTTTTTTTGGGTTGAAATTTGAATTCAAAATATTTATTTTGAATAAAACATTTCTTATAAATACAAAAATGTGTTGTATAAGTTTAAAAATGTTTGTCCCACTTTAATAAAATGTAAGGTTTGTAAAAATAAAAATTCCTTTGATCATAAAATGCATTAGACACTTTGTTTATTCATACCTTAAGTGATATGGATGCTTAAGCAAATATTTACGACTAAATACTTGTTTACGTCATAATTTGTAGTTCAATGAGTTTACGTTTTGTGATTATCAAAACATAGAGATATCGATATATGTTAATAATGTTTTTAGGCATTATTTATATCAACATCCACCTCTTGGCGTAAGCACCTAGGATAAACTATCAAAGAGGTCTTTTAAAGGGTTATAACGTGAGGTGTAGGGATATGGTAAACACGGTTTTGTTAGATAAAGGCAATAGTTACTGGTGGTGAGTTAATTATCTTGGTCAATTGCATGTACAATGTCGCGTTGCTAAGCCAAGACTCGACTCGACTTAAGCTAATAAAAACTAACAAAAAAAAATAAACGTAAAAGAAAATGGGGTGGTAGTCTGTATGTTATTTTTCTCTTTTCTTTTTCAAATTTTTTTTTTCTTTTTCTTGATTTTTCGATTTTTTTTTTCATACATTCTTACCCTACCATCCAAAATAATACATCATAGAGAATTTGCATTCCCCTTACACTTGGAGTACTTTTTAAGATTAATGCTCATATGGGGGTAATATATGATGTTCTTCTCCATTACTCCATAACACTAGTACTTTACCCATGAGTCCCAATCGTCCCAAAACAATATGTACAAGATATGACTCGACTTAGAAACCATGTAATCAATTAGATAATTAACTAAGGGTTTAAGCATATAACAATAATGCACTAATGATGAGTGCATACAAGGCTCATTTTTAGATTTCCTATATATATTAGGATATAATGCTTCTTCGCGTAAAATCAGTGGCAATCTATATATATTAGGATATAATGCTTGTGGAATGAATATTTGCATATTTCCTAGAGTTTATAAAACTAAAGAATTAACAAAAACTTTAAAACTCCGGTAGAAAAACAAAACTTACAAAAATTTTCAGAATTTTACACCTGACGCCGTCAGAGTGTTCTGACATAAATCTTATGTTAAGTTTCCGGAAAATTTCTAGAAAAACTCATGCCTTAATTCCTGGAATTCCTGCAAAACATCATTATGACTCGATACAAGCATTTGACTCAAACAAATACTAATATACATGTTCATTTAATATTGTTGTGGTTCGTGTCCAATTCCGTTCTTAGAAACAAATTTAGATTTCCCTTACACTTATCTTTTTCGAAATACCTTTTTATGAAGTTAAGACAAACAACAAGGTAAAGCATTTTCACAATTTATTATGAAACGTGAGCCACAAACAATAAAAATAAAGCATGCATACAGAAACAAATAAAATCAAACAAACAAACAATCAAACAAATAAAACAAATAAAACTTGGGTTGCCTCCTAAGAAGCAATTTTCTTTATTTACGAGTCTTGTAGCTAGACTCAAGGTCACAGCTATTACGTGACCTCATCATTGGTCACGGTTCCTAGGTCATCCTCGATTTTTGGTTTGTATTCCGGACCTAGTTGCAAGCATTCCTTGTAAAAATTAAATATTCTATTCATAACATAGTCTACTCCTCTATGTCTATCCTAATCATTCCTATAGTAGACCACTTGCTTGTGTTCCTTTTCGATGTTTGATAAAAGATGAAATTGTTAATTCTTATAGGGCATTTGGTAAGCTATCTCATCGTTCTCATCTTTAAACCTAACTATCCCTAGAGATTGGTCATAATTCATCTTAGAAGTCTCAACAAACGGCTTTCCGAACACTACTTGACTTAGGCAACCATCTATTACCGGACGAATATCCTCTACAATCACAAAGTCAGTAACGTAAGTAAAATTTCCTACAAAGACGAGCAATCCTTTCACTCTTCCCACAAAGTTACTCATCCAACCTGTGTTGGGAATCATCCTATGCCCAAGTTTCTTCTTCATTACCCAATTGTAATTGGTCCTAGTCATAATGTTTTTGGGAGATCTAAGATCGATGTAGGCTTTCCACACATGCACATGCCCAATGTTGCATGGTATGTTGATGTTAGAGGGATCACCCACTTTGATGATTGGTGAACCAAGGACGTATGGTGTCTCGGAGTCATCGAATAGATCCTTATGGTATTCCCGTTCTTCCTTGGTAGGTAACCTATCAAAGTATTCCTCTACATTTTCTACTTTCTCAACTTTCTCTTCCTTTTTATCCTCAACTTCCTTAATCTCACCCGTACCAATTTCTTCCTTATTGTTATCGACTGGCTTAATAGTGACTAAGTTGACAAAGTGGACGTGTTTAGATGATGAGGGGTCCTTAATTTGGGTTCCGCTACTAGTGTCCCTAGTGTCCTTCTTTGGTGTAGTTAGCACTTGGTTGTTGAGGGCTTTCAACAAGTTGTCGATTTTATTGGTCATCTCTGCCTGTTGTTGATTGAGTTCGGATTCAAGCTTAGCTATGCGAGCTTCTTGAGATGCCATAAATTTGGACATCAATCTTTAAGATTATTGGTACTACCATAGTTGTCGGAAGGATTGTTGTTGATAGTACGGTTAGGTGGTGGACTGTTTGGTTGATAACAATTAGGTGGAGTGGAAGAATTGTTTTAGGGCACGTTTTGGTTTTGTTTCCACCTAAGGTTCGGGTAATTTTTCCAGAGGGGTTGTATGAATGACCGTAAGGGTTTTGCTCGGGTTTGAAAGTGTACCACTTGTCTCCCGCTCTGTCGGTACGCGAGGATGCGTAATCCACAAAAGCTTGTTCGGGGAATTCCATGCAATTACGAGTGTCGTGGGGACCACTAAATAATTCACATGAAGAAATGATTTTGTTCACTTGTCTTGAAGATTTAGGAGCTTCGTAGGATTTCATAAGAAACTTGACTTGGTCTTCAAGTTCCATGATCCTACGGTCGGGAGTGCTTGAATTATTTGAAGGCGAAGATATTGCCTTGACCGTTTTGTTCAAAACACGGGGATCATTCCAATTTTCGTTGTCATAGAGAGCAAGATCTTCTATGAGTTCCCATGATTCTTCCGCACTTAGATCACGTAGCTTGCCACCGGCCGATTGGTCAATGGTTCGCCTTGTGGAGAGATCGATATGGTCATAGAAAATTTGGACTTGGAGCCAAAGATCTATGCCATGATGAGGGACTTTTTGGAGTAGGTCATTGAAATGAGTCCATGCTTCATAAAGAGTTTCACTTCGAAGTTGTTGGAACATCAAGATATCATTTCTAAGCTTAGTGGTTCTCCCTGGTGGGAAAAATTGAGCAATGAAACGAATGGTGAGATCATCCTAAGAGGTGATGGATCCCGCTGGAAAATGCTCAAGCCATTGACTAGCTTGGTCACGTAGAGAGAATTGGAAGAGACGCAATCGGGTCGTCTCTCGAGTTTCAACATCAAGGTCTATGGAATCTACGATTTTGAGGAAATCCTTGAGATGTTGATTAAGATCTTTGGAATGAAGTCCATAGAATGCACATCCGCTTTGCACCAACCGGATGGTGTCGGATCGCAAGGGAGATACATTGGCTCCTTGAGTGAGCGTAATGGTGTTTCGATAGCCTTGGTGGCTAGGACGGGAGTACTCTCCTAATGTTCGGGGTCTAGGAGGTTGGTTTGGTTGTGGTGGATTTTGTGGATAGTTTTGTTGTGGTGGGTTGATGGGATAAAAGAGATTACCACCTTCCATGATGGCGGATGGCAACAGTTACGAACAAAGGAAATGAAGAAAAAGATACACTAAAGAAGACCTATAAAAATAAAAATAAAAATCTTACTAGAAGGGAATCTAGCAAGTAGACCTAATAAAAAGAAATTTCAACCTGGACAATAACTATTCCACGGGCTGCGGCGCCAAAAACTTAATGCGTGGTTTTGCAACCTTGCAAAAGGTTTTACCTCTCAAGGGATCTTGAGAAGCTTGCAATCCCCACCAGGCAGTGTACCTGACCGTTGTAGTATAGTATAGTGACAAGTACCGGGGGATTGATCGTTCAACTCAAAGAATATTGTTCGCTAGGGCTAAAACTCAATTAAACTAGGTCTAGCGATGAGGGATGATTCTTTTTGTATTTTTATATTTTATGGAAAGCAAGTAAAAATCTCGGTTTTTGAAAGAGTTGGAGGAATTAGTTGTTAGTCAATTAAGCATGGATGAAATAAGGGTTTGGAACCCTAAAAAATACAGTAAAATTCGTCTAGGGTTTTCTCCTCTCAAAGTTGCACACAATGAATGAAAAATCAAAAACTATATATAGATTATCAGGTCTGACATCATCAAGAGTAAAGTCTGACGCCGTCAACTCGCCGCCATAATTATCATCGTATTTCCTAGATCCACTTCTGACATCGTCATGTGTAAAATTGGTCTTGGCCGTCACATGCAAATTACTCTTGACTGCCTTGATGATGCCGTCATGTATAATTCTTCCAAAAACTCTCTAGTGCGTCATGTGTAACTTGATTTATCCACCTCTTTGTCAAAGGGTGACGGCGTCACATGGAATTCCTGACGCCGTCAGGTACAGTTTCCATCATGAATTTGAGACTTTGTCGTTTTCTTCACTTTTTCACTCCAAAAAATTCCAAAATGCTTTCTTTTCCAGATTTCTCCTCAAAAGTACCTAAAATGACAAAAGGAACGATTTAGGGCAATATTTGATCAAATAATCTCGACTTTGGGCTTAAATGACCCCCTAAAAGTGGTACACATTTCGTCTCATCAAATACCCTTACACTTGAGATTTGCTTGTCCTCAAGCAAATGCGCTTTTATTCTAATCAAAATACAAGCTAGGAGGTCATTTAACGCTAATATAAAAGTAATTGCAACAAATAATCGTTCCACTTTAACCAAAATAAGCACAGAAATTATACACTAGCACCTCACAAATAGTGTTTAGATACTCACATCTCTCGGGTGTAATAAAAATATATATCACAATATGGAAATGGAAAAATATATCTCACTACCTGTCATAGAAAATAGATTACCATAGGCTTGGGAAAGAATCAAACCTCCACCACTTGGTGTAAGCACCTAGGATAAACTATCAAAGAGGTCTTTTAAAGGGTTATAACGTGAGGTGTAGGGATATGTTAAACACGGTTTTGTTGGATAAAGGCAATATTTACTGGTGGCGAGTTAATCATCTTGGTCAATGTTAGGTACCCATATTGATTACACACAAGCAAGAATGAGATAGATATAAGGATTTGGGTGATTATAAGAATGAGGGAAATATAAGTGCAAGAGTTTCTTAATGATATCAAATAACCAACCAAGTTTACATGAGACCTAAGCTTTCTATTTATAGGGAAGGAGCTAGGGCAACACACCCTCTCCTTCCACTCATCATTTCGTGTGGGCTTTGAGGCCCATGGGTTTCATAACTTAAGCCTAGTAAACCTAATACATAATATAAATGAAAGTAAATAATAACTAAGCAGCCTAGTTTTATTACAAATGACCGAGACTTGATAAAATAGTAAAACTTCATTCCCAACAATCTCCCCCTAAGGGTCGGTCATCACGGTTGCTTGACGTCTTTGTCATTTCTTCATCTTTGACTTTCATAGCTTTAGACGTCTTTCAAAAAATCATGAGATAAAATCATTCATAGTTCTTTGTGCTTTGTTCATTGTTGTTGTGATAGTGATCAAGTTATGAAGTTGTCTGCCTTTCGTCACTTCTGCGCCTGTGGTGGTCGTCTGCCATTCCAACATGCTCATACATCTTTGAAGTTTGACTTATACATGCATGTAGTTTCCTATCTAAGACTATTGATCTTTAGTCTTTATACTCTGTAGATTCTTCTTTTTGGCGTAGAATCTTTCTTTGAACTTTGTGTTGCCTTGATCTTTGAGGGAGCTTTTGATGACTTCAAGATGCATGTATGAGCATGTGGAATCCGTCGCCATGCAGATGATGTGTACCTGCGGGTAAACAGTTAGCAATAAAACATCCGGTACTTACAGATAAGGAATTAGAGATCATCATAAGCATAGTGTGAAGACTCCTTCTAACCCTTATCAAGGTCGTTCCCATGTTAGATACCCCCGAAGGAGCTTACAAGACCTACTAAGTAGCTCAATGACTGGGTGGGTCGTTGGGGATCACTCCACGACTGTAGACGGCTAAGAAACCACCGCAAACACTAAGCGTAAGTCACAAGGAGTTACCGAAGTGACCTGCTGTCAGGGCTGTTTGATGTTGACCCTGGCAGGATTTCTGTTCAATCATTGAAAAATACTTATGTAAATTCTCTCATAAACGTTCTCGGCAGATTGCTAAGATCTGCGAAGGACTCTATAATTTACAGCTGGTGTCCATTGATGTAGAACACCAGTTGCAGAAATACTAAGTGTTCCTAAGACATCTTTGATGTATCTCATGGCTCTTGATGAGGCGAAAAATGAACCACTTTTAGAGGGTCATTTAAGCCCGAAATTGAATTTATTTGATCAAATATTGCCCTAAATCGTTCCTTTCGTGATTTTAGGTACTTTGGGAGTGAAATCTGGAAAAGAAGGCATTTTGGACGTTTTTGGAGCATAAAAGTGAAGAAAACGGCAAAGTCTCAATTTTCTAAGCTGGGAACAGTAGGTGACGGCGTCAAGAGTAAAATCTTGACGGCGTCAAGAGTGATTTGCATGACGGCCCAGTACAAACGTGACGGCGTCACAAGTAGAGCGTCAAGAGTAAAAGACGTGATGGCCTGGAAGACCATAACACTTGACGGCGTCAGATGTAGATCAAGGCAGTCCGAGAAGTATTTTGGCGGCGAGGTGACGGCGTCACAAATTTGTTCTTGACGCCGTCAGCCCCTATTTCCTATATATAGTTTTCTAATTTTTACACATTAAGGAGAGGAAGGTTTGGAGAAACCCTAAGGCCGAACTTTATACGATTTTCACAGGTTTTTCAAGGGTTTTCAGCCCTTGAAACCTTACAAGTGTAATTGAGATAAGTATTCTTTTAATTCAATCAATATGTCTATGTGTTGGTTGTCTATATCTTGTTCTTGTCTTGATTCCACCATGCTAGGCTAGATCTATCTTGTGTATGCTTAGATCTAATGAAACCTAGATGTTAATTATGTGTTGATTACTTGTTTATGGTTGTATTGGATGAATGATTTCGATGTTAGGCTTAAGAAAACTGGCAGATCTCCAATTGGTAATGTGCTTGAACGTCTTAAGAAACATGAACCGATGTGCACTAGGTTTTATTGGTTGTATTTAATGCATGAGTAAATTCTAATGATCCCATGTTAGGAACTTCTTAGCCGGCTCGACATAGGAGTGAAGTAGGCACTCATAGGATTGGGGAAGTAAGTGCGCCACCCCATGAATGGTATTAAGGAATACAATCCGTCATCCACGCAACTATAACAAGTAATTAACGTGTAAAAGATGTCTAGGGAGAAGTGAAATCTAAGTAAACACATTTTCTCCACATATCGCTCACAACCTTAGTATAATTTATTTTTATTTTCATTTCTAGTATTTTATTTTGATTGCATCTTAGTATTGGGTTAGTTGACTAGCAACTAATTCCGCCCAAATCCTTCAAACCCGAGATATTTGCTTGCTTTCTAAAAAATATAGAAACACAAAAATAATCTTCCGTCATCTTTAGCACTAGTAATTAGGTTTTCTAATCCTAGCGACACTATTCCTAGCTGAACGATCAATCCCCCGGTACTTGTCACTATACTATACTACAACGATCAGGTACACTGCCTGGTGGGGGTTGTAAGCTTCTCAAGATGCCTTGAGAGGTAAAGCCTGGTGCGGTTCCCACGTCTCAAGTTTTTGGCGCCGCAGCCCAGGGAATAGTTATTGTCTAGGTTAGAATTTCTTTTTATTAGGTCTACTTGCTAGATTCCTTTCTAGTAAGATTTTATTTTTACTTTTAGGTTTCTTTACTCTATCTTAATTCTTTGTGTCTTTGTTCGTAACTCTTCACCACCCGACATCATAGACAACGGGAACATCTTTGAACCCGTCATCCCACCACAACAAAACCCACCACTAGAACCCCTTAGGCCCCCAACCTTAGGAGAGTATTCCCGACCTAGCCACCAAGGCTACTGAAACACCATTGAGCTCACTGGAGCCAATGTGACCCCCTTGCGATCCGACACCATCCGGTTGGTGCAAAGTGGATGTGCATTCCATGGACTTCGTTCCGAAGATCCAAATCAACATCTTAAGGATTTCCTTAAAATCGTAGATTCCATAGACCTAGATGTTGCAACTAGAGAGACTACCCGATTACGTTTATTCCAATTCTCTCTATGGGATCAGGCTAGTGAATGGCTTGAGCGTTTACCCTCGGGATCCATCACCACATGAGATGATCTCACCACTCGTTTCCTTGCACAATTTTTCCCACCGGGAAGAACTACCAAGCTTAGAAATGACATCTTGATGTTCCAACAACGTCAAAATGAATCTCTTTATGAAGCATGGCATAGATCTTTGGCTCCAAGTCCAAATCTTTTATGACCATATCGATCTCTCTACGAGACGAGCCATTGACCAATCGGCCGGTGGTAAGCTACGTGATCTAAGTGCGGAACAATCATGGGAACTCATAGAAGATCTTGCTCTCTATGACAACGAAAGTTGGAATGATCCCCGTGATTTGAACAAAACGGTCAAGGCAATATCTTTGCCTTCGAACAACTCTAGCACTCCCGACCGTAGGATCATGGAACTTGAGGACCAAGTCAAGTTTCTCATGAAATCTTACGAAGCTCCTAAGCTTTCAAGCCAAGTGAACAAAATCACTTCTTCATGCGAATTATGTAGTGGTCCCCATGACACTCGTGATTGTGTGGAACTTCCCGGAACAGCTTTTGCGGACTACGCATCCACGCGTACCGACGAAGCGGGAGATAAGTGGTACACTTTCAAGCCCGAGCCAAACCCTTACGGTGATTCATACAACCCCTCTTGGAAAAATCACCCAAACCTTAGGTGGAAGCAAAATCAACCCAATTCTTCCAATCCGCCTAATCGTTACCAACCAAACGGTCCACCCTCCAACCGTACTTTCAACAACAATCCTTCTAACAACTATGGTAGTACCAACAATCTTGAAGGATTGATGTCCAAGTTCATGGCATCTCAAGAAGCTCGCATATCTAAGTTTGAATCCTATTTCAAACAAAAGCAAAGCGAGATGACCACCAAAATTGACGCATTGTTGAAAGTTCTTAATGACCGAGAGACGGGAGCACTCCCAAGCGACACGGTCAAGAATCCGAAACTAAACGTTAATTCCATATCTTCAGTTTCGTCACCCACTTCGTGTCCACAATACTACTCGGTTAAATCAACGAGCACGTGTTTCAAACAAAACCAAATTCTTCAAAAGGACCAACCAAATAAAACACCCAAAGTAGAACCGGTCAAAAGTATAGTTGAAACACCTCCTAAGCAAGACCTTGACGATGAATTCAAGGAACTTCACCTTGAACGCCCCGTCATTGATGTCTTAGCCCGTGCTCCCTACTATAGTGCCCTCCTATAGAAATATGAGAAGTTTAAACTAGGTAAAAATGGGACCGCCTTCGTTCAAAACAAGTTGCCTAAAAAGCTTGATGATCCGGGTATATTTGTTTTGCCTTGTAAGATAGGAAGATCCAAAGCTTTCGACACACTAGCCGATTTAGGGTCAAGCCTCAACTTGATTCCCTTATCCTTATTCACAACTCTTAAGCTAGGAAAGTTAGAAGAAACGGAGGTGTTGATAGGTCTAGCGGATGGGAGTATTGCCCACCCGGTCGGAATGATTAAGGATATAGTTGTTCACGTAGGAAAGTTAACTATCTTAGCGGATTTTCACATCCTAGACATGGTTAGTGACACTACATGCCCATTATCGGTAGGAAGAGGATTTTTAGCAACCGCTAGTGCCATGATAGATTGTAAGGAGTCTAAGATAGCGGTAGGTGAAGGTGATACTTGGTCGGTGTACGATGTTAAGAAACATAGTTATGATTGTGATGATGAACCAACACCGCATTGGGTAGAGATGAATAGGAGACCATCTAGATATGGACCTTGGATAGAAAGGAACTTTATAGGACCTCAATGCCCATTCTATCTAGAAAAAGATTTTGTTGAGAAGACGCATTCGGTGGAACAACTCATAGCTAGAGATGAGGAGCTAGACCCCTTTGAGGACCCCTTAGTCTTTAGGAAGATGATTGAGTTCTTGAGCGTAATGCCTATTAATATAGAGATGAATAAGTGGAAAAGAGATGGAGATAAGTGTAAATGGAGATGGGACAAGCCACCTAAAGAAGGAGACGGATCATGGCACATGAGGATGACTTTGTATGATCCGGATGGAGAGATGTTTGAAAGGTCATACCATACTAAGGAAACCGATAGAGAGTTGAAACCTAAGTTTGATCCCAAGGATGTCCTCAATGAGGAACTCACCCGTATAACGTAGGAACCCATGACCTTGAGTCTAGCTACAAGACTCGTAAATAAAGAAAAGCGCTTCTTGGGAGGCAACCCATGTTTTGTGTGATTTTTTTGTTTGTTTGTTTGTTATTTGCTTCCGTATGCATGTTTTATTTTTATTCATGGTAGATCATGTTTCTCAATTAAAATGTGGAAATACTTTACTTTGTTGTTTTGGCCTAGTCTTAACTCCACCTAAAGGTATTTTTGCAAAAGATAAGTGTAAGGGGAAACCCCAAATATGTTTTTAAGAAACAAACCGATCATGATTCTCCACAATATTAAATGGACATGTATATTCGTATTTGTTAGAGTCAAATGCTTGTATTGAGTCATAATGAAGTTTTGCAGGATTTTCTAGGAAGCAGGACCAAGTTTTTCCAGAAATTTTCCGCGGAAACTTAACATAAGAATTTCTGCAGGTCAATCCTGACGGCGTCACGAGTTAACTTTTGACGGCGTCACGGGTAAAAATCTGGAAATTTTACCGGTTTTGTTTTTCAAACGGAGTCTTATGGTTTTTGTGAATTATTAAGTTTTATAATCTCCAGAAAGTCTGCAAACTTCATTCCACAAGCATTATATCTTACTTTGTTTTCTAGGATTTAATAACTTATATAGGATGCCGCCGATTTTATGCGAGGTTGTCTTGTTTGTTTTCTCAGGATTTACAGGTTATGTATGACAAGAAGATGATTTATATTCTGGAAGGGAAGCTTTGATTGTTCATTTTCTTGGAGGAAGATTTAACCTGGCCACCTAATTATCCATACCGAGCGAATCAGGGGAGTATTTGATTTCATTTGTTTTACTTATTTCACTTTTACATTCTTTACTTGAACATTGGGGACAATGTTCATCTTAAGTGTAAGGGGAGGGTAAAATGATGATACCCTACAAATACACTTTCGCTTGAGTTTGTTTGTTTGATGGTAGATGTGTAATAAAACTATGAGAAATACTTGTTAGTGCAATTTTAGTGCCAAATTTAAATTTTTTTACAACATTTAGGAGTGAAACTTTAGCCATAGCAAGCGTCTCATGGATAGGAGATCGTATGACTAGCACGTAACCGTATATTCAGAAAAATTTTCCACCCAAATATGTGAGGTTCGCCTTTAGATTTGATAGGAAAAGCATTTACTATTAGTGCTTATGAGTGTACCGGTGGCATTTAGATTCTAGAACTTGCGTTAGTGATGCATCCCGAGACCGCTAGTGAGACTACATTCGTGTGGTAGGATTTACTACATGATAAGAGGCATTAGGATCACCCTTGTGTTAAACCCGTATTATAATTTCTTGACCATTTAAGTCATATTACTTGACTACTTAAGTCAATTAATTTTTCCCACACCCTTAGTGTTGTACTCATTTTTAGTACACGAAACCCCTAGTACACCCCTCCGAGCCTATCTTTTCGTTTCTAACTTTAAGCATCTTACTTAAAGGAAGAATTTGTTACACCCCACTTAAATGTACAACCAAATCGCCTTAGCCTTCCGTGTATGCACTCATCTTTAGTGCATTATTGTTATTTCTTAAACCCTAAGTTAACTATCTAATTGATTACATGGTTGCTAAGTCGAGTCATATCCTTGTACATATTGTTTTGGGACGATTGGGACTCATGGGTAAAGTACTTATTTTATGGAGTAACGGGGAAGAACATCATTTATTACCCCCATATGTACGTTAATCTTAAAAGTGCTCAAAGTGTTTTGATTTTCTTAATTCGAGTCATTAGATTAGTTTATTGTAAAGTATGTAAAGATTCAAGTGTAAGGGGATTGTTCATTCCCTATGATGTATTATTTTGGATGGTAGGGTAATAGTGTATGCAAAAAAAAAAAAAAAAAAAAAAAAAAAAAAAAAAAAAAAAAATCAAGAAAAAGAAAAAAAAAAAAAAAAAAAAAAAAAAAGAAAAGAGAAAAAACATACGGACTACCATCCCTTTTTATTCTTTGTTCATTTTATGTTTTTTGTTCTTTTTCATTTATTAGCTTAAGTCGAGTCTAATCTTGGCTTAGCAACGCCATATTGTACATGTAATTAACTAAGATTGTTAACTCGCCACCAGTAAAAACTGCCTTTATCCAACAAAACCGTGTATTTCATATCCCTACACCTAACGTTACAACCCTTTAAAAGACCTCTTTGATAGTTTATCCTAGGTGCTTACGTCATGTGGTGGAGGTTTGATCCTTTCCCAAGCCTATGGTAATCTATTTTGCTATGACAGGTAGTGAGAGATATCTTCCGTTTCCATATTGTAATTTATACTTTATTACACCCGAGAGATGTGAATATCTAAACACTATTTGTGAGGTGCTAGTATATGACCTCCGTGCTTGTCTTTGGACTTTAGTGGAACGATTATTTGTTGTAATTATTTTTATATTAGTGTTAAATGACCCCTAACTTGTATTTTGAGTAAAATAAAAGCGCATTTGCTTGAGGACAAGCAAATCTCAAGTGTAAGGGTATATGATGAGGCGAAAAATGAACCACTTTTAGGGGGTCATTTAAGCCCGAAATTGAATTTATTTGATCAAATATTGCCCTAAATCGTTCCTTTTGTGATTTTAGGTACTTTGGGAGTGAAATCTGGAAAAGAAGGCATTTTGGACGTTTTTGGAGCATAAAAGTGAAGAAAATAGCAAAGTCTCAATTTTCCAAGCTGTGAACAGTAGGTGACGGCGTCAAGAGTAAAATCTTGACGGCGTCAAGAGTGATTTGCATGACGGCCCAGTACAAACGTGACGGCGTCACAAGTAGAGCGTCAAGAGTAAAAGACGTGATGGCCTGGAAGACCATAACACATGACGGCGTCAGATGTAGATCAAGGTAGTCCGAGAAGTATTTTGGCGGCGAGGTGACGGCGTCACAAATTTGTTCTTGACGCCGTCAGCCCCTATTTCCTATATATAGTTTTCTAATTTTTACACATTAAGGAGAGGAAGTTTTGGAGAAACCCTAAGGCCGAACTTTATACGATTTTCACAGGTTTTTCAAGGGTTTTCAGCCCTTGAAACCTTACAAGTGTAATTGAGATAAGTATTCTTTTAATTCAATCAATATGTCTATGTGTTGGTTGTCTATATCTTTTTCTTGTCTTGATTCCACCATGCTAGGCTAGATGTATCTTGTGTTTGCTTAGATCTAATGAAACCTAGATGTTAATTATGTGTTGACTACTTGTTTATGGTTGTATTGGATGAATGATTTCGATGTTAGGCTTAAGAAAACTGGCAGATCTCCAATTGGTAACATGCTTGAACGTCGTAAGAAACATGAACCGATGTGCACTAGGTTTTATTGGTTGTATTTAATGCATGAGTAAATTCTAATGATCCCATGTTATGAGCTTCTTAGCCGGCTCGACATAGGAGTGAAGTAGGCACTAATAGGATTGGGGAAGTAAGTGCACCACCCCATGAATGGTATTAAGGAATACAATCCGTCATCCATGCAAGTATAACAAGTAATTAACATGTAAAAGATGTCTAGGGAGTAGTGAAATCTAAGTAAACACATTTTCTCCACATATTGCTCACAACCTTAGTATAATTTAGTTTTATATTCATTTCTAGTATTTTATTTTGATTGCATCTTAGTATTGGGTTAGTTGACTAGCAACTAATTCCGCCCAAATCCTTCAAACCCGAGATATTTACTTGCTTTCTAAAAAATATAAAAACACAAAAATAATCTTCCGTCATCTTTAGCACTAGTAATTAGGTTTTCTAATCCTAGCGACACTATTCCTAGCTGAACGATCAATCCCCCGGTACTTGTCACTATACTATACTACAATGATCAGGTACACTGCCTGGTGAGGGTTGTAAGCTTCTCAAGATCCCTTGAGAGGTAAAGCCTGGTGCGATTCCCACGTATCAGCTCTAGACTCGATAAGTGTGCACTTAGGTTTCCTATGCGGAGACTATCGATGGGTCTCCTGCTTCAATATCAACCATCTCTAAGAGATAAGTCAATAGATTACACCGGTTCCCCGTGTGAATGAAACAAGCTCTTTTAAGAGAACTTGAGTGGCTAGAAGGTTTAGTGCATTGCGTCACTGGGTCCATGATGACTTTATCTTCAATACCGGTGTTGCCTTAGCAACAGCCAGTGCCCAGTAGCATACGAATTGAACCCGGTGTCTGCCCTAAGGTTGAACATATGGAGGGCTATTTCTTTTCACCCTTTTCTTTACTTTTCTTTTTAATTCTTTAACTCCTTCTTTACCCTTTCATTATTTTCTCCTTTTTTCGTATCATACCTAAGGACTTCTAATTCTAACTACTGGTGATGTCCTTGGGTAGATCCCTCCGGCTCTGGCGGATCATAGGACGGGTTTTCCTATCTTAATCACCTTATAACTCCATGATTATCCGACAGTAGCCATGAAACCTTTGATTGAAAATCTCTCAAAGTGTTTGTAATTATCAAACATTTTGTTTAACACTTTGAGAGTTTTGTGTTTACTTGAAGGGCTCCCCCTTCACATGTGCTCATAAGTGTTTTTAATAAATTTGCACATGCGGGAGGAGCAAGCACTTTTTGAATTGATCCACTTTCAGTGAACAGGACCGATTCGAGACACGCTTACATCACTAGTTAGACTAGCTTGAAGTTATTACCCGGCCTGGTCAAGTCCACAGAAAGTTTCTCGAAACGGTATATTTCTACTAAGACAAATCCTTTTCGAGACACGCTTACATGGCTAGTTAAAGAGTTCCATTGTCAGCTTTTAGGTGACAACTAGCTCTAATAACTAACTTGATGTTATAATCCGTCGAGGATAAATCTTTTCGATTATTAACTATTATGTTTTGTCAATTCTTGGGTCAATCCTGAGTCAAGCTCGCATGAGATTTGACTTTAAGCAACTTTGAACTTTCATATTTTAATCACATTCGCTTTTTCTCCCCCTCAAAAATAGCATATAAGATGATATTTTTGACAATCTTTTGATTAAAATATGCCTTTTTGAGTCTTATGGGGAGAATTCAACGAGAACATTTGATTTGAGAACAATGATTTTGTTTCAAGTGCTCCCCCTCAACAAGTGAATTCTTATTGAGGTGAAATACTTGTCTTTTGAGTAGAGTTATGAAAATCGGAAAATGTTTGATTAACTCTACTCAAAAGTAAGAAGCATTCGCTCCTTATATCAGAATTGAGGCACTGATGCATACCTCAGGGTCCTTTCTTTACAAGAATGTGTTGTACACTGTTATGTGTGCACAAGCCATGATAATAACAAACCAATCAAATGAAACATTTATAATTGAAATGTTAATACCCTTGTGTACCAGTTTATGATTCATCAATGATCGGAGCATCAAATTCTGTGAACTGAGGATCCGGTCTTTGGAATAGTCTGATGGGAAATGAAGGTCTGACACCGATATAACTTTCCAATCGTCTGATCTGCTCCCGATGAAATAACCTTTCTTCTATTTTCATGACAAAGTTTCGAACTTGTCTTCTGGAACTGTATTTCCACCTTGGAGTTTCACCTTTTGATATCTTTCTCCGATCATCATTCAACCTTTTGACTAACCCATCACGAACAGTTTTGAGCGTAGCATCACCGAACTTGTGTAACTCATCGAGCCTCATAAAAATTAGTTGCTTTTTGCTGTTGAGGTACGTGAAACCAAATGACGGTTTCTGGATGAGTGTATACTGTGACATTTGATTTATTCCATCAAATGAGAGTTGTGGCTTAGTCAAATTGATCTTCTGTTGGTAACTTTCGACTCCAAGCTGAAGATCTTCCACTCTTTCTTGAACTAACAATCGTCGGATGAAGAGGAGTAGAGATGAAATGAAGTTGTATTGTATGTCAGTTTCGAATCCACGCATTCTTCCTTGAACCTTTTCTAGATACATGTCTTCAATGTCATTTAGATAAAGGTCAGGAAAGTCTGCTTCAGAGAACTTGTACTTCTTTTCATCTTACCTTTTAACCACAATCTCGTTCATGAACATGTAGTTGAACTTCTTCGACTCCTGAATTTCCAAGATAGCAATGATTCTTGATTTATGCTTCATGTTCTCTAATGACTTGATTTCTAACCTGTGAGTGTAACTGAGTCGACGACGTTCAAGCCAGTGCTGAATCCCGTGTAAAGCATCTCTGTCGTAAGCAACAATGGAGTTGCTAAATACCGGAGTTGATTCTTCAATTGCAGGAACATCGTATCTTGCGGCTGGCACTGAGATAGTCAATGATGAAGCATATTTTTGTTTGGAGTTCTCTTGAGTGAGTTGGAGGTTACGAAGATCTTTGTTGAAGAAGAAGCGGTAAGGTATCTTTGGTTTTTCTAGAAATCCTTGCAGAGGTAATGGTATAGTCCAATCGGTGAAGTAAGGCTTGTCGGGTTTTCTGGAATGGATGTCGAAATTCGCTTCAGGTTTAGCCAGTCAAACTTTCCAGACATTGCACTAGCTATATTCTGCATGTGAAATTCAAATTCCATCTTGTTTCCAGATCTAGACTTTAGGAACTCCTGTGCATCCTGATTGATTCTTCTTAACTCAGCCTTTGTAAGTTTCTCAATCTGAAGATCCGCCATTATACTTTAAGTGTATTGCAGTGTATTGCCCGGAAGTGGTTCTTCATTTTCGAGAGGAGGTTGAGCCTTGACCAAATCAGTCAGCCAATCATCTTGAGGTGTGTCGTCACTGTCTATCCATGAGTGACGTCTTCTTTTCTTTGACTTTTTAGACTTGGATGTAGTATCCTTGTCTTGAGCTTTGGGGGTTGATTATGGTCCAGGTTTAGAATCGGGAATTGGAGAGGCAAGGTAGTCAGTATCGGGTTGTCCTTCATAATTATCAGTAGGTTGCATGAGTGTTTCTTCCTGGTCTGTGGGACCTTGACCAGAAGCTGAAGTATGTTGTTGTTTTCCAGGAGAAGTTGAATCCTTTTGTGGTTGGTGAGAAGATGATGGACCGGTTCCTGACTTGTGTTTCTTTCCTTTTGAGTTCGGGTCCGGGTCGTCATCTTTCCTTGACCTCTTCAGGGATCCAGCAGCTTCTTTGCACGACTCTTTTGACAAGTTAGCTGCAATGGCGTCGATAAGTGCAGTTTCTTCAGTTGTCAAATTGGTTTTGTATGCAACTTTGTCATAGAGCTGAGCAAGCAGGTCTTCGACCGATGATTCAGAAATGGTTGGAGTTGATGTTGAAGCTTTTGCAGGGTGAAGAGTGAATGGTGTTGTTGACAACATTTTCTTTTCAACACTTCTGATCCTGTGCTCCAAGTTATCCTTAATTGGTTCAACAAGACTTGTCACTTCAGGAGTGACGATATCAACCAGATTCTCAGTAAGGTAATCGAGTGTGAAAGTCCTGATGAGTCCTTCCAAGTCTGCTTTCATGAACTTATCGATTTGCTGCTTTGCCTCCTGAAAGTCTTCAACTTGTTTAGCAAGATTAGTAACCAAGGTTTTGAGACTATTGACTTGCTCTTGAAGATCAACTGATTTTGTAGGTTCATTGATTGATTGTTGCTTAGATGCGGTTTCAGGAGGTGAAGGAGATGAATGTTCCAGTGATGATTCTAAAGATGACTCGTTGTGGGAGTTCGAAGAAGAAGCTGGAGGAGTCGGATCCTTTGGAGGAGAGTCTTTAGGAAGTGAAGGTTTCTCTGAAGATGTCTTCTTAGAGTGTGAAGATGACTGAAGGAATATGTTGGTGTCGAATGCTTCTTTTTCTTCTCTTTCCTTTCTTCTACGTTCCTCTTCTTCCTGTGCAAGATACTCTAGTGTGGTGAAAGGATCAAATCCCTGATCAGTGGCAATGTTCTCCTATTCATTGACATTCTCCTCAATATTTGTAGCTTCCATCATAGTGATGTTACCATCTGCATCTTTATCTTCTACTTTGTCACCGGGTTGTATAATTGGTTCTAAAGTGGTAGACACGATAGGAGGAACTATGCTGCTAGTAGTACCTCCATGATGGCGGATGGCAACGGTTACGAACAAAGGGAACAAAGAAAAAGGTAGACTAAAGAAGACCTATAAAAATAAAAATAAAAATCTTACTAGAAAGGAATCTAGCAAGTAGACCTAATAAAAAGAAATTTCAACCTAGACAATAACTATTTCCCAGGGTACGGCGCCAAAAACTTGATATGTGGTTTTGCAACCTTGCAAAAGGTTTTACCTCTCAAGGGATCTTGAGAAGCATGCAATCCCCACCAGGCAGTGTACCTGATCGTTGTAGTATAGTATAGTAACAAGTACCAGGGGATTGATCGTTCAACTCAAGGAATAGTGTTCGCTAGGGCTAAAACTCAATTAAACTAGGTCTAGAGATGAGGGATGATTCTTTTTTTATTTTTATATTTTATGGAATGCAAGTAAAAATTTTGGTTTTTGGAAGAGTGGGCGGAATTAGTTGCTAGTCAACTAACCCAAATTACTACAATTGCAAACAAAATAAAATAAAATGAACTTAAAGTAAATGTGGCGAAAACAATAATAAGAGAAAATGTGTTTACTTAGATTTCACTAGCTATCTTTTACCGGTTGATTAGTTTGTTACAATTGCAAGAATGACGGGTTATATTCCTTAATACCATTCGTAGGGCCGTGTACGATCTTCCCTAACTTTATAAGTTTCTACCTCTTCCTATGTCGAGCCGACTACTAGCTCCTAACATGGCCTCATTAGTAGTTACCTATGCATTAAATATAACCAATTTATCGTAGTACACCTCCGATCATGTTTCTTAAGACGTTCAAGCAAGTAACCAATTGGAAGTCTGCCAGTTTTCTTAAGCCTAACATCGAAATCATTCATCCACCATAATTATAAACAAACAACCAACCAATAATCAATACCTAAGTTTCATTACATCTAAGCAAACACTAAGAAAACCTAGCCTAGCATGTTAAAGAGAAGACAAGCATAAGATAGAATCAAACAACACATAGACATATTGAATGATTATTGGAAAACTTATCTTCAATTAAGCATGGATGAAACAAGGGTTTGAAACCCTCAAAAATACAGTAAAATTCGTCTAGGGTTTTCTCCTCTCAAAGTTGCACACAATGAAAGAAAAATCAAAAGCTATATATAGATTATCAGGTCTGACTGCGTCAAGAGTAAAGTCTGACGCCGTCAACTCGCCGCCATAATTATCATCGTGTTGCCTAGATCCACTTCTGACATCGTCATGTGTAAAATTGGTCTTGGCCGCACATGCAAATTACTCTTGACGGCCTTAATGACGCCGTCATGTATAATTCTTCCAGAAACTCTCTGACGCGTCACGTGTAACTTGATTTATCCACCTCTTTGTCAAAGGGTAACGGCGTCACATGCAATTCCTGACGTCGTCAGGTACAATTTCCATCATGAATTTGAGACTTTGTCATTTTCTTCACTTTTTCACTCCAAAAACGTCCAAAATGTTTCATTTTCCAGATTTCTCCTCAAAAGTACCTAAAATGACAAAAGGAACGATTTAGGGCAATATTTGATCAAATAATCTCGACTTTGGGCTTAAATGACCCCCTAAAAGCGGTACACTTTTTGTCTCATCAACTCTCAACGTGTTAACAAAATCTGTTTCTTAATCGTAAACACGTTGAGAGAATTTTCAATGATTTATTGGATGGCAACATATGATAGTCATGAAGTTATAAGGTGGCTAAGGTTAGGAAAACCGTCCTATGATCCGCTAGAGCCGGAGGAATCTACCCAAGGACAATACCGAATAGTTAGCATTAGAAAGTCCTTAGGTGTGATTATGAAAGAAAGAAAAAAAGGAGTAATGTGAGAAAGGAGAAAGAAGGGGTTGAAGAATTAAAATGAAATGAAATGAGAAAGGGTGAAAATAAATAGCCCTCCAAATTATTCAACCATAGGGCAGAAACCGAGTTCAATTCATATGCTAATGGTTGTTGCTAAGGCGACACCGGTATTGAAGACTAAGACGTCATGGACCCAGTGACACACTGCACCAAACCTTCTAAGCCACTCAAGTTCTCTCAAAAGAGCTTGTTTTATTCTCACGGGGAACCCTGCATAATCTATCGACTGCTCATTACGAGCAATGTTGATATTGAAACAGGAGACACCGTTCCAGTCTCCGACTACCAAATATTGCATTTATCGAGTCTAGAGCCGCGAGATACATCATAAGATCTCAATAGGATCAGTTGATACTTTTGCACTGGTGGTTCATACTCAAGGACACCAGATGTACATTTAAGAGTCCTACGTAGATCTTAGGAATCTGCTAGAACATTCATGAGAGAAATTACTAATGTAATTCTCAATGATTGAATGGAAATTTCTGCCTGGGTCAACATCAAACAGCCCTGAAAGCAGGTCACTTCGGTAATCTCTTGTGGATTATGCTCAGTGGTTGCAGCGGTTACAAACGGTCTACAGTCGTGGAGTGAACTCCAGCGACTTACCTGAAACGTTGATGTACTTCGGTAGATCTTGTAAGCTCTTTCAAGGGTATCCGATTCAGAAACGGCCTTGGCAAGGATTAGAGAAAGTTTTCACACTATGCTGATTACAATCTCGAAGTCTGAACCTATAAGTGCGGATGATTTGTTGTTAACTGTTTACTTGCAGGAATATCTGGCGATTGCTGCTGACTACTGAAGATATGCCGATCCATCACCCCGTGTTCACACTTAATCATCATTGTCAAAGAAATCATGAGAACTCAAAGGCCTTCAACCAAAGCTTCTGCTACTCTGATGTTGAAAACATGATTCAATAAAAGTGTGAGCACGCCAGTTCAACAATCACAACTTCACATGGAGACGATAATACTAAAGATGACTTGAAGATGAAAGTTGGATGATGACCTCAATGAATTCTCAAAGATCATCCAAGACGTATGAACAATCATCAAAAGCTCACTATTTGAATCACAAAGATCAAGTTTGAAGAATCAAAGACTACGAGCTACTAAGTTTACTTCTAAGATTAGAATGCTAGAATTCAATTTGTAAATTCCGGGGTGACCTCTCTTAGGGGGAGATTGCTAGGAATATAAATATTCATATGAAAGACTCGGTCACCCCGAGTATCTAATAGCATTAAGTTAGCTCGTAGTCGTTACTATCATTAGTTTGAAATAGTTTAGTTTAAGTAACATTGTGGAGGAAGGACAGGTCTTTACCTACTGTATACCAGATCCACAGCCCGAGTGAGGGCGTTTCAAGTTTGTACTATAAATACCGCTCTCCCACCAAGTGAGAGGGTTGGACCTTTCACAACATTCAATCTAATTTCTCTAGTTTCTCACAAAGGCTCCCAACTTCTCTTCATCTTTCTATCTTTCTTCTTATCATTTTATACATAAATCACAAGAACCATACAAGTTACTATTATGAGTATACTTCAAAATGCATAAAAGATGAGTATAATAGGGGAAATTAACACTAAAATATCAGAATTATTTGATGTTATCACGTTCCAATGCAAATTTCTAAACTTTATGAAATATGGATTAAAAATGATTTAGCTCTACAGGATTACTGGATGAGACTAACCTCATCAATCATATTTCTCTATTTAATTCGTCTTTTGTTTTTGATACCATCAAGTAACTCGAATATTTTAGCATCACTTTCCCTTGTAAATGCTCATGGTTATTGTATTTTCACATGAATATGTACTCTAAATGAATCGTATTTCATTTTAGGTGATATTTAATCAAAGGAACTAAAAGATGAGGAATTGGAAAGGAAACACAAAGAAATACACACAACTTGCTAGAACAGAGACAACCTATGGCGTAGTTGGATCGACCAACCTACATTATAGTCTTCAAACTTATTGACCAAGACCAAGCCAACTTGCCACATAGTTATGGCGTAATCAAGTCATTCAAGCTACGGCGTAAAGATTCATTAAAGGCTTGGAATGTTGCTAATATAATAGTTGCGCCGTAACCAAAACATCAAGGTTACGACGAAACTAATGATCCAAAAGTTAACGAGTTGAATATGGTGTAATCCATTATTTATGGTTACGTCATAACTATTCTACAACTGGAAGAGCAACGAGCTTGAAGGAGATTACGGCGTAACCCTTTACTTATGGTTACACCGTAGTTATGTTGAGACTATATAAACAAAGTACTAAATTTGCATTTTTATCATCTCCACTTCACACAACACATCAAGGACGATTAGGGTTCCACTTCAAGGCAGTTTCTAACAGTTCCAACCTACTTTCCAAGGGAGAATTCACTTGAATTCGTTCATAGCTTTAGTTATTCATCAAGTATATGTATCAAAATCAATATTTAATTTAATCATGATTACTTTCATTGTATTTGTTGTATTTTACAACATAAGAGGCTAAACACTTTATGTGTTAGCCTAGTTATGAAATTATTTATGTTTTGATCTTCATTCTTTATCTATTTATCATTTTGTATGGATATCTTATATGACTATGACTCATCGCGGCGTTTTGGTAGTACTAAGGCTAGTGTAGAGCCTATTAGCTAGTTAGTAGGTGAATCAAATTGAAAGCTAGACTAGTAGGTTACCCGAGATAGGATGACATCTATCTTGATTGTAGGAGTTGAACCGATTACCGCGTATACTAGATTAGGTACTTAAGAAGCGTAGATAAACCCTTATTAGGACCAATATAATGGGGTTTAAATGTCCAGAAGCGGGATTTTTGAAATTAGATAGGTCTTTAAGATAGTTGGGGGTTTAATGACTATGAACTAGATGCCCAACTTCGCGAATATCGGAGTTGAGATCATAGGAATTATAGGTTAGTTTCAACGACCAATCGGACCTAATGATATTAGAACCACCATATAAAATGAGAGTAGACATTGCACTAGGAATGAAATCATTGCGTGAATAATGTAGTAACTAGGGTAGCACATCTTTCTCTCTTAATTAATCCAACTCATTTCCATTTCCGTTATATATTTCTTGCAAATCAGTTAATTAAACAAAAAACAATCTCGTAACAATTAAAACTTGAATTAGAAACCGACCACTAGCCCTTGGGATGACCTCGATTTTACCGAATACTACACTACACACGACCGGATTCTATACCTGTTAGTTCATAAGTAGACTATAGGTAGGCGAGCTTGTATAACTTTAAAACATGATCTAAAATAAGCATCAAGTTTGATCTATTGATCCCATCCCATGTTAGGTTCTATTTTTTTTTAAGTTTTTTGTATTATCGTTTTTCTTCTCAGAAGGTTACTCGCTCCCCCGTTTTCTATGATGGAGGTGAAATTATATACATTTCGAAAATATAAAAAAAATATCCCATCAATGTCACTATACCACATATCTATTATAACAATTTCACTCTCACTCTTTTTAACCATCACATGTTTCTTAATTGTAAATACACATAATTTTAGTACATTAAGCCAAGTCTAAATCATGTCAAAGCTAGAACGCATCTCGACTTGCTTGCACGATGCGATTTTGTTGATAGGCCATACGACATTATAGATACACATATACAACAAATCGGTTATGACCTGTTTGTGATCTGGATCTTTTCGTCACTTGCAAATTTAAAAAAAAAAAAAAAAAAAAAAAAAAAAAAAAAAAAACTTATTTTAATGTTTTTGTGAAGCATGGAAAGTTATAATAATGTAAAACGGACAAAATAAGGTAATTGATGAAAGAAAGTCGGCCTGGGTTTTGGAAAGGTGGGCCTAGGTTTTGGGATGCTGGGGAGTTGTTGATGTGTCGGCAATGGAAATTAGGAAATGTACGAGGTTTTTTCTTTAATAAAAAAATCGAATACCTACGTGGAGTATCCATCTCCATTCATAAAAAGTCTCATGTCTCCCAACTTTCTATTTTTATATTCATCATTTCATTGTCTTTATTCACCTTCTTTTCTACTTTCCATTTGTGATAATTACTTGCTTTTTTTTTTTTTTTTTTTTTGAACAGTTACTTTCTTTCAAAAGAAATTCATGTCCAATTCGAAACCCGATGAGGGGAAAACCTTCAACTTAAGCCGCCCGAATGCACGACACTTAAATTGAAGTAAACCCTGCCTTCTCCATATTCGAACCCTAATGGGTTGAAACCTTCATTGAAGGACTTTGAAATCGTATCAACAAAGCTTGTGGTCAACAAGTGAGGACTTCCCGGTAGGTCACCCACCCGGTACTATTCTCACCCGTGGCTCGCTTAATTGCTTAAGCAACAACCACTAGACCACAAGCCAGTTGATATAATTACTTGCTTAATAGGAGTAATTGTGTGATATACCTATTACCTAGTTCGCTAAAATGGGCAAGAATTGGTATTTTTGATTTGGAATCGTAAAACCTATATGAACTGTAAACTACGTCATCCATATGTTATTACAACAATTAAAATATAAAAATCACTCAAATTTCACCAACACTATCTCATCCTTACTGCTTAATAAGAATGGGAAAGGTTATTTGCACCATTCTATTTTACAAATGATAATGTTCCTCCTTTCTTTCCTTTTTTTTTTTTTTTTTTTTTTTTAATTTCTTTTAAATTTTATAATTTTGTATATATAAAAAGACTACAAACCTTAAAATACGGAACAGAAAATAAAAAGTTTAATACTCCGTAATTCAAAAGCTTAAAACTAACAGAAACTAATAAAAAAGTAAAAACTAGGGGTGGCAATTCGGGTCGAGTTGGTAGGTTCGGGTTGTCAGGTTAGCAGGTCAGAAAACCCCAACCCGAACCTGACCCATTTAAATCATCGGGTCAGCTACGTCAACCATAACCTGTTTACACGTAACCCGAACCTGACCCATTTAACCCGTATATATACTTGGGTTGACGGGTTAAATAGGTTACACGGGTTGAATATGTTAAACGGGTCTCGGGTTGACTCATTTAACCCGTTTTATATACAAAAATTAGCACATTACATGAGTTAAACGGGTTAAATGGGTTAGCGGGTCGACCCTTTAACCCACTTAACCTGTATAATTAAATATAAATAATTTTTAATTAAAGAAAAAAAATCTTAAACGGGTTGGCGGGTCAACCCGTTTATTTTATTCCCAATCCGAATCTGACCTGTTTAATAAACGGGTTGGATATATCGACCCAAACCTAACCCGAAATCTATTTAGCTCAACCCGAAGCTTTTAATTTTCGTGTCGGTTTCAGATCGAGTTTCGTGTCGAGTCAGAAATTGCCACTCCTATAAAAAACTGTGTTTTATGGTAACCTGAAAAGGCAAAAAGAATCTTTTGTATATTTACCCTCTTATATCACATCCTGAGGAGGTGGGGTGACATAACCCCTAAAGAATATCTCTTTTTCTGAAACTTGAAAGTTAAAACTAAATTAATGTTATTTGTCTAAATTATCACTAATTACCCTTTAAACTTGGCAACTTTTCAAAAATTTAGCAACTTAAATTATCTTTTTAATTTTTTATTTCTTTTTTAATTTTTTTTTTTCACTTCTTAACTTGCAACTTTACAAAAACTCACACTAAAAAAAAAAAAAAAAAAAAAAAAAAAAAAAAAAAAAAAAATCCTTCGCATCAAAGGTCGAACAAGAATCACGATTTGACAAGTGTAATTATTGCCGCTATACATTGTTGCTTTGCGTGAGTATTATTCCAATATAGTAGTTAATAACAATATGAACTTATTACTTATAATTTATTTATTAGTTACACTAATCATGAACCTTATGATTTTTCTTAATTTTAATATCAGAAAAATGGGCAACACTAACGGATCAACCTATGGAAACAAATCCATTGGTGGTTACTCACAAAGGTTGATGACAACTATATCACCGACCTATTGTTTATTTTACTTTTTTGCATAACCATCGCTGGTAAAAAAAAGAGGAAAAGATCATGTGCAGAAAACCATACTTCTTTCAGCGATTACATTAACTCAACGGAAGATGTTTTAATTTGGTGAAAAAAGTCTTTTAATTTGAAATGACCACTACACCTGCTTTTCTCCTCTTCTCCTCGAGGACGTGTTTCTTGCCCGAAATTTCCAAATTAAAATATGTGACATAGTATTCCTCACTTTTTGAAATTGAGCTAAGTTTTTTACTTTGATAATAAACTACATCTACCTTTAGCTAAAGCTAGAAAAGTATAATAACATTATAGTTTGTTAATACAAATATCGTTCAAAAGTATTATTTATATATTCGATCTTTGTTATATTTTGTTAACGACAATTACAAATTTTATTTTAGCAAAACATAAATATTTAAAGTCTTTTTTTATATATACTCACAAGTTTTTCTTAGAACAAAAATAGATTTTAACAAAAGTTACAAATTATTTGCTCATAAATAGTAATGTAGTCATTTTAAAAAAAGTGTCACAAAAACAAGTAAAGTGTCATATAAGATATACAAGTAAAATTAGTTTGTTTTAAGTATTAATAAAATGTGTTTTATAATAACTTAAGTAATCAAACATTTTTTAGTTACTCATCAAACTAACATATCTTAAGCAAACATATATATTTTACATATATACATTTTGTTGGATCGATATACTCTAATCAAACTACTTTTTAGATTGTAATAAGTTTAACAATCTTAAATAACTCCAAAACTATTAATAATGAAACACTGATGACTTTGTAAAGTATGCGGAATCTACTAACACAAAGCTAAGAAGAATAACTTTATATTAAACCAAACTTTGAACCTGCTTGACAACACAGATTCACTAACAAACTCTAATCACTAAATAACTCTAATATCGTACGTATGCCTCTATATCTAATACCACCATAGGGATCCTTTTATAGGCATAAGGAAAACCCTAAGTCGGTTTTCAATACTTGAACGACAAGTAAACTAATACTAAAAATTCTAGAATATTCTAATAACTTTGCATTACAATCCTTCACAATATTGCATATCAGTCCTTTATCTTAGAAGTACTTTCTATTTTCTTCATGCACAAGCAGTACTTTGATCATGAGCAGTACTTTGACACAAGCAGTACTTTGAACTTCAGAAGTACTTGATCTTCATATCCCAACAATCCTCCCCTAACTTGAATTCTACTTGCTTGATTTCAAGTTCCATTTGTTATCTTTAACTTCAATATCTCTATCTTCAAGGAAAGATTGAGTCTTTATCTTCTTTCTGACTTGTGTATCAAAGTACTTTTCATCAGCAGCATATGATCATTTTACAGCAACAGATCTTTTCAGCAACTCAGCAACATTTGGCAAATTGTACATCAAATCATAGATTTTCATGTTATTCTCATCACTTCCAGGTGTGTTAACTCCTGTGAGAGGTGAATCATTGAAAATTTAATGGATTTAGATGTCTCTTTACCAAAGCTATTAACTCTGGAGTAGCCAATGTTTAGGTTTAAGCACAAAAACCATGGTACATTGATAACCATATGATTTTTAGCAAATCATCAGCTATCAACGGATTTGTTTAGTCTTTACCAAGAGCCGTTTGCTTTTGGACTAGTTAGTTCTTTTAGTACAATCATAACCATGGTGAACTAATTCCCATATAAATGGTTTTTCCACAGCCTTTACCACAAGCCATTTTCTTTTGGGCTAGCCAACTCTTCACTTTAACATATATGGTGAGTTGAAAACCATACAATTTTTAGTAAATTGTCAACTAAAAACGGATTTGATTTTCACATCAGAGTCGTACCCTCATGATGAGTCAAACTCTTTCTTGTCTGTTAAACATGGTGAGTTGATTACCATTTATTGTGCAGTACAAGTACTAACACCATGTGTTCCTCTCAAAACAGTTTGTTGCTGTCATCTTATGCTTCAAAAAGTTTTTCCTTTTTTTTATTTTAAACTTAAACAAAAGACTTTACTGGTTTTATGCAGCAAGCAGTACTTTGAGAAAGTATTGTTTGTCTGAAAGTACTTTGAATAAAGTACTTATTATTCAAAAAGATTTATATAATACAAACAATACCAATATTTATGCAATATCATCATCTGAAGTAGTCTACTTAATGAATAACTCAATCACCATTAGTGCAACTTCACTTTCATCTTCAACCTCCATACCATGATCCAACATCTTTGTCATAAGATCTCTAGTAAGAGGGTATCTTCTCTCTGCTAGCATATGTATCATGACTCCATCTTCCAATTCAAGTGAATGTACCCCTGATGACTCAAAGAATCTCCATCTTGTTATTTCCCAATTCTCTTGAGCATTCCACAGAGCATCATTACTTGTTTCACTTGTCTCCCAGATGGTCATTAAATCTCCCAGCAAGATTAATCCTACTCCTGTTGGTTCAGTATTCTCAAAATATGCTTGCACTTGCAAATACAAATGATAAAGATCTTCTCTGTCTATCATGTGCAATATATCCCATAGCATATTGAATACTTTGAAACTTTCATCTTCTCTGTGAAAAATGAGATAATCTCCTTCAGATGATTCTACCACAGAAAATGTAGATATCTTGGACTTATGCTCAGCATCTTCTGTTTTCTTTAGATTATCAAAGTCCACGACTCTAAGATAATTCCTCAGCTCATCAACAGTGTCTGATCTCAGCATCTTAAGCTTCTTTGATAACTTATCATCTTGAGTTACCCTCTTTCTCTTTAATTTTCTTTTCCCAGCTTGTTCTTTCTTTATTTCCTCCAGCTTCTTCTCCTTTTCAGAATCCATAGGTATAAAAATTTCAAGCTCTCTTTTGATGGTCTCTTGAACAACATCATATAACTCTTTCACTTGTGGATATCTGAGTCTTTGTAAACCTTTATATCCTCTGCCATTCAAAAAACTTTTTCTCTCTTGAGCAATGGATGGTGGTCTTCTTGTTTCAACAACTGGCTTCCTTGATTCCCTTAAGAATTTTGCATCATAATCAGCTTGATACTTTCTAGCAGCTTCTTCATTTTTAGCTTCTTCTATAGCTTTTAATTGTGCTAGAGTAAACTTCTTCTTCTTCTTCTTCTTCTTCTTCTTCTTCTTCTTCTTCTTCTTCTTCTTCTTCTTCTTTGATTCTTGCATGATCCCTTTTCCTTTCTCTTTAGGATCCACCTCTTGAGTAGGTTAAGAAGAAAAAGGTAAAGCTTGAACTTGTTCAACTCCAAGAATACTAATACCCCTTGGCCTTGTGATGCTTAGTATGATGTCTGCAATTGTCTCATCATCACTTGCAGTATGTTCAATAGGCTCTTCTTGAATAGGATTTGAACGACCAGCTTCTTCTTCAAAATTCAAAGTCCTTGGAGTGATTAGAAATTGTCTGTCAGTACTTTGAGAAGCAGTACCTTGAACACCAGTACTTTGAGCACCAATATTCTGATCTTCAGTACTTTGAATATCTTTATCTTGAGCTTCAGTACCTTCCAAATCTCCATCCTTAACTTGCTCAAGAACAATCTCTTCATTAACAACATTCTCATCATCTTTTCTCTCAGCAGTACTTTGAAGAGCAATGTCTTCAAATACTTGTGTATCATCAAAATTCAGCATCTGATCTTCTTCATTGGGTTTAGCATCATCTACATTCATATTCTCTTCTAAATTCCTCACCAATGTGAATGAAGATTGCTTCCTAATTTTCTTCTTCTTAGTCTTAAATGCTTTCTTTGATGTGTGACCACTCTGTCTCTGTTGCTTCACCCACATTCTGTGATGCTTAACAAGAGGCCAAACTGAATTCTTTAGCTTCTTGATCCTAGCCTTCAGCTTCAAAATTATATCAGCTTGACTATTAACCACCTTCTTCAATCTTCTGAATTCTCTAGTCAAGGCATAAGTGTCCATCACTCCCTCATCTCCTCCAGATGTTTGAGACCCATATGTGGAAGTATAATCATTGGGAGATGGTGGTGGATTCACATCCTGCTCTGTATCAATATAAGCAGTACCTTGCAGAGAAGCAGACCTTTCCTTAGAAACTGTAGGTAGAGAAGTACTTTCCTTTGAAACAGATCTTTCTCTTGAAGCCTGAACAGGTAGTGAAGTAGTTCTTTCACTGGATGCAATTTGCTGAGGTGATGCAAGAGGTATTGGTGGAGTTAGTGCTGACTCAGAATGTTCAGAATTCTCAGAATGCTCAGATGCACTAGATGCATCAGCTTGATCTTTGACAGCTTGAGCCACTTCCAAAATATGTGCAGTCAAAGGTGTGTTTCTTCCAAAAAATTTGACACTATGGTTAGCCATAAAAGTGAACACCTTTGTAGGAAGTGCAACAGAGAGTAAAAAGTGTTGAGGTTTAGGTAAATCCTCAAGCTGTTTGTTTAGGAAGACCTGAATAAAGCTTGGGTACATCAAGAATGGTGAACCATTATTGATATGGGTAAGCATACCATCTAAAATCATGTTGGAAAAGTTAAAAGGTCTATTGGTAGCTAATACTACTAATGCAGAGGCTATGTATTGACCAAATTGATCCCAAGCAGTACTTTTAGGGCTTAAACAATGAAGTAAGACATGGACAAGGTACTTCTAGTGAGGACTAAATAAAGGTTTTTGAAAAGTGAGTTTAGTTAGTGCACCTTCATACCCGATATCCCTGAGTGTAGCCCAAAGAACTTGCTTATCAAATAGAACAGTACTTCCTTCATCATTGAAAAGTAAGTCTTCTCGGATTGTAGCCTCTGTGATATGAATGGATCTTCCAGCCAATGTAGCACGAATAAATGATTCTTCTTCTTCCAAACCAGACATAGCATTAGCCCAGAACTCTTGAATCCAAGGTCCAATGATGTCAGGATTCACCAGTAAAGCATAGTTAATTGAAGACCCAGTGAGAAATTCAATTATTCCATGAAAATCAACATTCAATTGAGTCTTGTCAAGGTTAGCAATCATGTTGTGTTTGTTTACAGTTGGTCGATTAGACATTGAATGATGGATGAAAAAGAAGTAAGTGCGTCGGCGTTTAATTGGATGTAGGTTTAAAAAGATGTAAAGGGATAAGAATGAGAATAAAAGAATATGGAGAAAATATTCACAAAGATGGATAATATATGATTCGCCTCAAACGGTCAGATAATTATTGGTCAACCACTTGTGAATGGTCAAGTATAATAGTCAAACAGCTGAGGCAAATGCTTCCGTGAAATACAGTGTTTTCCCGGGTCGTAATGTCCCAACGAGGTTGTGATGGTATTAAAAACGAATCTGTGATCGAGTGAATGTGAACAGGGATATGAATAAGTGTGTGTGTGTTTAAACTAGGGTTTTATAACTTAAAATAACTTAATTAAACTATTGAAATGATTACGTGAAAGCTAGGTATCTAAAACGTTTAAACGTTCACCAATTTAAAATCAGACGCGACTGCGTACTGAGAAAAAGGTGAGTTTTAAGAAAAATAAACTACAAGGGTTAAAATTGACAATCCTATAAACTTAAACTTAAAATAAAATTAAATTAAAAAGAAAACTATTTTTTAGATTATTATATTATTTATTATTAATTATTTAATTAATAACTATTTAACTATTTAATTAAACCTAATTTAAATCAAACTAAAAATTATAAATACTACAAATTAAACTAAAAACTTGTAAAAATAATTTCTAAACTTAAAAATGAACTTGAAGAAAGTATAAAAATTAAAAATAACTATTTTAGTCTTTTTATAGATTTTCTATTAATTAAAAACAATTTATAATAATTAAACTATTTTAAATTACAAATAATACTAAATCAACTTAGAAAATTATGGAAAAATTTATAAATCTAATTAACCATCACAAGAATCCTAAAAAATTATAAAAACTTTATTTTATGTATTTTTAAACTAGTTTACTAATTATTATTCTAATTATTAAACAATTACCAATTAAACTAATTAAATTATGAAAACTAGTAAATGAACAGTATAAATCACAAGAAAATTTCTAAAATTATTTTATGACTTATAGAAGCTAGGAAAAATATAAAATATAGGTGTTACTATATAAAAGCTAATTATGCTAATTAAAACTTATTTATTGATTAATTACTAATAAAACTATTTTTAATTATAATTAATACTAAACGACAAAATTAAAATCTGAGAAAATTATTATAATTACTTTAACCTAAAATGAAATTAATAAAAATATAAAAAAAACAAACTTACTTAATAAAAATGTAAAAATGAAAATTAAAATTAAATTATATTAAATAGAAACCATCACTTATTTTTATGTTGTTTTTTTCTTGAATTTTATTTTACAAAACTATATTATATATAAAAATAGATAACTTTAATAAAGACAATTATTTTATAAGCTAATAATAAGCTGTATGGGAGCTTATTAGTGTGGCAGTTGACCACAGTTGACCAAACAAGCAAATAAGCCAAAACTGACTTGTGTGGGACCCACTATGGGTTTTTCTGATTCAGCTAAGATAAATAAACCAATATAAGCTAGAAAAATCACAAGTGGAACACTGAATTAAGCCAATAAGCCACAATAAGCACTTGCTTATTGTGGACTGAGACAGAAAAATGGGACAAGGTTCAAGGCTGATTCAAGGTGGGTCCCAGTGGTGCACAGGTCAAACTATGGGTCAATTTAGGATCTATGGTAGGAGGGGGGTTGTAAGAACCTAATTATAGGATCTGGGGCCCACTGAGGTGGTCACAAAACCACCACAAAGTGGGCGGTGTGGCCTGATATCTGGTGCACAGGGCAATACCTTGCCCTGCATGTATGTTTGTAGGTCTGTGGGCCCCAATGAAAAAAATCCTAAAAATATGATAACTAAGGGAACTTGTAGATGGGGTGGTAGACTATGATTTGTGAAAGTTTCAGATCTTAAAACCTATTACACAATTCTACAAAAATCTCTCAAGATTTCAGAAAATCTGAGAGATGAAATTTTGACTTTTGATAAAACTATGAAACTTTGACTTTTATGAACTCTAATCTAGATTTACTTACTGATTATGTAATATTATGCTATTGTAAGGCTAAATTGAGCTACTAAAACTATTTGTGGAATGATTTGATGAGATTTAGAGCTTAACTGCTCAACAGTGAACAGATAAGGAGTTAAGATTGTAATTTTGACTATGGGTTGAATAAGACCAATATTTTATGCTCTATTAAACCTATATATCACTAATGTGATCTAATGGAACTGAACTGATCACCATAAATCAACAAAAGCCCTGCTTAAAAGCTTGTTCCAAACACCCCTTTTACTAACTGTGTTGAGAGATTTCCAAAGATAAAGTGAAAATTAGACCCTAAAACTGAAACTTGAGTACTTACAATGATTAAATATTACTAAATAAACATAGAGATCCAAAGATAAATAGCTAATGAGTAATTATATAGTGAAAAGTAAAAATTGAAAATGAGGCTTACAAGTTGATTTCAAGACAACAATACAGAACCATGGACCCAAACTCACTTCCTAAGCCTCCCATGAGGTACTACAACCATAACCATCCATATTTGATCATGCTCCATGCTTGCATAACCTTCTACAACTGATTTTTAATTATAAACTATTTTCTTTGTATTTTCTTAATTTTTTAGTAACCTGAGTACAAGTTCTATAAGTGGTATCAAGCTTCAAAAAAAACTTAATAGTAACTGTAAATGAGCTTCATGGAACAAGAAACAACAACTTTTAACAACATTGAGTGATTTTGTCAATTTCACTCAATTTTGCCAAAACTGAAAATTTATAAAGATAATTGAAATTAAGCTTTAAGCAAACTTAAATTACATTAAAAACAACTGAGTACATGCTTTTTAGATGAAAGATTACACTAGAATTTTAAACTAAGCTAATGTCGACACTACTCTTAATCTACCTAAACTAATAATTTTCCTCTGCTCCTTCTCTTTGCTTTTTATATGACTTTTGAGGTTCCCACTAGTTTCCTCAGCAAATCCCACACATTCTGAGCCTTTGATTAAGTCAAAACAATCCCCACCGTTCAAAATAGCTTTTTGGCGCCAAAAGAACTTTTGCCAGCTGGGGGTTGAGTGTGAGGAATTCATGGTAATTAATGGGTTAGGGTGAGGTGTAGGGGACAGGGAAAATAGTTGGTGGTAAAGTGGAGAGGTGGAGGTGTTTCAGTGAGGTGGAGAGTTTTGGTGGTGGGAATGCAATTAATGCAAATTGGTGGTATAAGGGGTATAGGGGGTGAGCTGGTGATGTAGAGTAGCTAAGGTGGAAGTGGTGAGGTGGTGGTTGAAACCACTGGTATTGGTTTTGCAGGTGGGGGTGAGGAAGATGAACAGTAACGATGGTATAAGGTGGGGGTTGACTAGGTTTGACCGGCTTTTAAATATTAAGGGTGGGCTTGGTAGGGAGTGGGCTGGGAAATGGGCTAGGGGTGTAAAGGGCTTGGGTAGTGGATTGGTTTGGTTTTATAATAACATTTGGATCCGTTTGGTTTTTTTAGAAATTATATAAGGACCAAACATGTAAATTGCTGAAAGTTTAGGGGGGCTGATGTGTGACTTTCCCATAGTTATCATAAGGACTAATCTTGCCACCAATGAATAGTACACGGGTATTTTTGATAAATTTCACTTTTGAAATTCCCGGGGACTATTTTTGCCAATTCTCTAAACTTCAGGGACTGATTATGTAATTTATCCAAACTTTTCATCCAGGGACTAATAGTGACAATTATGAATTCCCTAGGACCCTTAATGATAATTTTCTCATTTTGAACACCTAGGGACTGAAACTGTCAAGTTTGAAACTTTGAGGGACCTGTTTTGCCAAACTGTGAAACTTTAGGGACCAATCATGTAAATTCACCAAACTTCACACCAAGGACCATTCCTGCAAAAGATAATTAGTACAAGGACCAAAATTGATTTTCTCAAAGTTTTTACATCCCAGGGACCAATTATGTCAATTTCCAAAGTATAGGGACTAAACTTGTAATTTTGTGAAACTTTTCACCAAAGGACTAAATATGTAACTTTATGATTAAAAAGGACCTTTGATGACATTTTCATGTTTTTAGGATAACCAGGGACTAGTTTTGCCAATTTATGAAACTTGAGGGACTGAAACTGCCAATTATGCAAACTTTGTACGTTTTTCATCTGTTTTTGTATATTTTGCATTTGAAACATATAAAACACACCTCTAAGATATTTTAAGTATTTTGATACATATTTGAGTGTTTTTGTATGTTTTGGCAGCTCAGATTAGTATAAAATGATGAGTATTTAGACACTCATCAATATACAAAAAATTGCGGCTAATTAATGAATTTACCGTTATTTTTGGAATTTATCTTCCCCATATCTTTCGTAAAGTTGTTACCCCCGTATTTTTGACCGTTGGAACAGTACCATGACATGTCAGTACTTTCCATTAAGCGCCAAGCAGTACTTTCAAGCTAAGGTAAAGCAGTACTTTGCTCAAAAGTACTTTTCATCCTCTTTGTAACTTAAACTAACTGGATTGCCTCCCCTTAAACAAAGAATAATTACTAATGCCTCCCCTCAAATATAGCATTAATAATTAATCATCCCAATACTCATCACTAAATGATTGAACCTTGAAACATCAAATCCCTTTGTAAGTAAGTCAGCCACATTATCATCTGTGTGAACTTTAACTACATTAATAAGCCTGTGCTCATAGCAGTCCCTAATGAAATGGTGTCTTATCTGAATGTGCTTGGTCTTGGAATGGTAAATATGATTCTACACAATACAAATGGTACTCTCATTTTCAATGTTGATAGGAGTATGCTTGAAATTGAATCCATAATCCAAGAGTTGATTCTGCAACCAAAGTACTTGTCCACAATAACTTGCAGCTGCAACATATTCTGCTTTAGTGGATGATGTTGCTGCAATTGTTTGTTTCTTACACTGCCATGAAACTAATATTCTTCCAAGATATTGGCATCCTCCAGTGGTTGATCTTCTGTCATAATTATCTCCAGCATAATCACTGTCTGAAAAAGCTTCCAAATGAAAAGGAGACTCCCTAGGATACCACAACCCTAGCTTAGGTTGATGCCTAAGATACCTAAAAATTCTCTTGACTGCATTAAGATGAGAAATCTTGGGGTTGACCTGATATCTTGCACATAAGCATACAACAAAATTAATGTCAGGTCTAGATGCAGTTAAGTACATTAGACATCCAATCATTGATCTATACAGTTTAACATCCACATCTTCTCCATTTTCATCTTTTCCTAATGGTTTATTAGCATCAATGGGTGTGGAGGCAGGCTTGACAGTTGTGAAGTTAAACCTCTTAAGAATGTCAGTAACATGCTTATCTTGACTTATGAAGATTCCACTACTTGATTGTTGAACTTGAAGCCCCAAAAAGAAAGTCAATTCACCCATGGAACTCATTTGGAATTCTTGTTGCATGAGCTGCTCAAACTCTTTCACCATGGACTGTTTTGTGGCTCCAAAAATAATGTCATCCACATACACTTGGACAAGCATAATATCCTTTTTGTCTCTTTTGATAAACAAAGTCTTATCAATGGCACCTCTCCTGTAACCATGTTGCAATAGAAAGGTGGAGAGTTTTTCATACCAAGCTTTAGGAGCTTGATGTAGGCCATACAGAGCCTTAATGACCTTATAGACTTTGTTTGGATGTGTAAGATCCTCAAAACCAGGAGGTTGTTTAACATAGACTTCCTCTGTTATAGTGCCATAAAGAAAAGCACTCTTGACATCCATTTGGTAGACAGGAAAGCCCATATATGATGCAAAAGCCAGAAACAACCTTATAGATTCAATTCTTGCAACAGAAGAAAACACTTCATCATAGTCCACTCCTTCTTCTTGTCTATATCCTTGTGCAACCAATCTTGCTTTGTTCTTGATGGCATTCCCTCTTTCATCTCTTTTAATTCTGAACACCCATTTTGTACCAATCAATCTCTTGCCATCAGGTAAATCACATAATACCCAAACATCTTGAAGCTTGAATTGTAGAAGTTCTTCTTGCATGGCTTCAAACCAACTCTCTTTAGCTAATGCTTGAGATACTGTCTTAGGTTCTTCTTGAGACAAAAAGCAAGTAAATAGGCACAATTGTTGATCTTTATGATTTACCCTGTTTTATTTATAGGCAAAGCTAAGTAAAGCATTATGTTGCTTAGAGAGATTCTTAGCTTTTGTCCTTGTAAGCACTCCTGAAGTAGAAGGTCCAATGATTTTTCTAGTAGGATGGTCTTTATGAATTCTAAATGTAGGAGTTGGTGGAACATCAAGATCATTCTCTAAATTTGAAGATCAGGATCTTCATTGGAATTTGAGAAAATTCCTTCCTTAGGAAGCTCAGCATCAATGTCTTCTAAATCAGGCATGTTTGGATCATTCAAATCATCAGTGTTGATCCAATTTGATGTGGGTAAGACATTGGAAGTACTTTCAACAGGTTCATCAGTACTTTGATGAAAAGTACTGTCATAGTCATCTGAGACTTTGGCCTTTTTCTTTTCTGCCTCATAAGCTCTCCTTTGATCATCTTCATAGGATTTTGTAATAGTTTCTTGTAAAAGCATCTTATTAAGTTCATCTTGAATAGCTTGGTCTTCATCAGATACTGTGGATTTTGGTTCAACAGTACTTTGTGGTTCAACAGTACTTTGAGGTTCAGTAGTACTTTTCTTCTGTGCAATGGGTTCTTCATCAGAAACAATCTTCATCAGAAACATCATCAGATCTCATATTGACTCCATGAACAATGTACTGGAGTTCTTCTTCATTATGAACAGCTTGATTTTCTTCTCTAACAGGTACATAGTTCATAGAAGAAGCCAAAATATCAAGATCAAACATCCAATCAGGACCTTTACCTTTTTGATTTTCTTGATCTTCAAGGAACTCAACATGAAGATATTCTTGAACCTTTTTGGTATTCCTGTTGTATACTCTAAATCCTTTACTATTGGTACAATAACCCAATAAGTATCATTCATCTGACTTGCCATCAAACTTTCCCAGAGTATCAACTGTATTTAGTATAGTCAGTGGACAACCAAAAGGTTTCATAAACTTAATGTTTGTTTTCTTTCCCATAAGCAACTCATAAGGTGTCTTCATCTGAGGTTTTGTCACTGATACTCTATTTAACACATAACAAGCAGCACTTACAGCTTCAGCCCAAAATGGAACAGGTAATTGAGAATCTGCAAGCATGGTTCTTGCTACTTCTATCACAGTTCTATTTTTCCTTTCTGCAACTCCATTATGTTGTGGAGTTGTAGCAATGCTGAACTCCCTCTTTATTCCTTTCTTGGCACAAAACTCATCCATAAGCTGATTCTTGAATTCAGTGCCATTATCACATCTAATGGATCTAACTTTGAGTCTTAACTGATTTTCAAGGGCTATTATAAGATCATGAATAGCATCAAAACTTTCATCCTTAAACCCCAAGAAAAAGACCCAACTAAATCTACTGCAATCATCTGTTATAACCAAACAGTACTTCTTCTTGTTTAAACTTGCAACAGAAATAGGGCCAAACAGATCCATATGCAACAATTCCTAAGGCTCTTGAATAGTTTTAGAAGGTAAACCTCTAACTAAATTGCCTTTGACTAATTTGTTGATGTTCTTGAAATTTACATGTCCTAATCTTCTGTGCCAAAGATGTGCTTCTTCCATTGTTGCCCTTGCTACCAAACACGTTGCTCTTTCAGTAGGATTGATATTCTTCAAATCTAAGCTGTACACATCATTGGTTCTTGGTACTCTCAGTATTACCAAGTTTTCATCATCTAACTTAAACTCATGGGAGAGAATAAGACATTCTGTGTCAAGGAACAACACAAGTTGTCACAGATCTGAGAGACTGACAAAAGGTTGAATTTAAGCTCCTTCACATATCTAACATTCTCAAAATCAATGGTTCAAGTCTTGATGGTTCCTTTGCCAGTGATTCTCCCTCCATTAGGATCATTCCCAAATGCAACTCTTCCTCCAAAATAAGCCTTAAAATCTGACAAAAGCTCCTTGTCTCCTGTCATACTTCCAGAGCAACCACTATCAATGATAATATGATCTTTAAGCTCCTCTTCTGGGTTCCCCTACATAAAGATGAAAAAGGTTAGTTTCTTTTAGGAACCCAAGTCATTACTGACTTGTGTTCCCCTTGTGGAGTGACATACTCAAATTCTTTAAGTATGTAATCTCCACTATTTTTGTAAGCACTATCAAGAATTAGTGTCTTTGATCCCAAAACCTGTGTTGAATTTTCATTAACACTCCTTTTTTCTTCTTTACTTTCTGAAAGTACTGTTTGTCCCCCATTAGTACTTTCTTTCTTGACCCATTTAGTTTTAACAGTTGGAGGTGGGCTCTTTAATCTAGGTACTCTTCTTGAGTTGTAAGGCCTTCTAAGTTTGTAGGAATTGAATCTCCTTGGTCTTACATAAGAATTAGTGTAACAGTACCTTGGTTGGGTGAATTCCTAACAGTACTTTGAGAAGGTACTGGTGGTTTGGAAAAAGGTCTTCTCTGGTGAGGATACCTATAGTCTTTTGAGAAATTTCTATGGTTAACCCTATGTGAATGATTCCAAACTGGTTTATTCTTCCATGGTTTATTCTCCCCTGGTTTATTCTCCCTTTGCTTATGGTTTGCAGATGTGGTCTTTGGGAATTTGCTTAAGTATTCTGAGTGATAATCACAGTCTTTAATCAAATGGTGAGGACTATAGCATACATAACATAACTTTTGACCCATATTCCCAAATCCTCTTCCAAAAGGTTTTCTAAAATTAGCAGTAGTTTGAAAAGATTTTCTTGAAGGTACTGCTGAATAATCAACAATACTTTGAGAAGTTTTTGGAAGTACTTCTTGTTTTGAAAAGACTTTTTCATTCCCTGAACCCTTGTCATCATTCCTAGGTTTCTCAATAGATTCTCTTAAGGACTCAGAACTAGATTGACTTGAATTAGATTGACCTTTAAGCTTCTTTCTAAACTCCAAATTGTCTATTCCAAAACAAGAAACATCTGTCCTAGGTGGTTGAAAACTACCTGTGGGTGGAGGAACTTCATTGTATCTCTTGTCTTTCTTAAATTCAGGAGGTGTTGGACTTGGTGATTCCTCATCACTAGATGTGTTCTCTTCTTAGCTAATGTATCCTTCATCACTAGTTGAGGTCTCCTCTGAAAGACTTAGTTCCTTGTTCCTAGTTGGGATTTCTTCTGAACTACTATCATCATAACCTAGGCCAGTTTTAATGTTTGTTGTTCTTTGTTTTTCAACAAAACTAACATGTGACAGACCTGATTCTTTCCAACTAGCAAGTTTTACTAACAACTTATCTCTTTCTTTCTTTAGTGATCTTTTCTAGTTCAGAAACTTTACATCCTAACTTCCATTCACTCAACTTTAATTGATAATCTTGTTGCTCATATGTTTCTGCCCAAGCTACTTCAATATTTTCATGAGTGATTATCTTGGCTTCCATTGACTCTAAAGTCAATTGGTAACCAGCTATCTCAGACCTAGCCCTTCTATAATTATCTCTTTCAGTTTCATATTCTTTAAGCAACTTTTGATAGCAATTACTACATTTAGAACACACCTCAGAGATAGTGGATGAACTTGGTGAAGTAGCTATCATAGCAATCTGAACAGGTTCTTCTTCACTTTCCATGCTCCAATCAAAGCTTCCTAGACCATCTCTTGATTTCAAAGTAGCATATCCTGGTTCCTCATCAAAAACTGTGCTCCAATCAACCTCTTCCACTGCAACCATAGAGTAGGTTACTGGTTCATCATCAAATTCATTACTCCATTCAACCTCTGATAGATTTTCTTGAGCTACCAAAGCTTGTGATTTTGGTTCCGCAATAGGAACTTCCTTTCTTTCAACCTTGGGTTTTTCAATCATTATGTTTGCCTGATACTTTGCAAACTTGCATTCCCTTGCAAAGTGACCAGTCTTTTGACAATTGAAGCATTCAATCTTAGATTTATCAAATGCTATACCCTACTTAGCTTTAAAATCAATACCTCTCCTTGTTTTGTTCATGAACTTCTTGATCCTTGCAGTGATCATGGCAACCTGCCATCTTATGTCAATTTCTTCTAGAGCATCATCATCAATTTGCAAGACATCTTCTTGATATGTAACAGGTAGAGTGGCTTGTTGAGCAAAGAATGAACATAGAACATCATCTGAGTTGGTGTTGTTTGATGGTGATGAAGTGTTAGTGACCATGGTTGCACAGAGGTGTTGTTTCTCTTCAACGGTACTTTGGACAGGGTAAGCAGTACTTTTAGTAGAAGTACTGCCTCTGTTTTCAGAAGACACAAAAGCAATGTTATGAGAACTTGAACCTTTGTTACCCTTCATCTCATGCTCATACACCTTTAAATTGTTGTAGAGATCATCAAAGTCCATAGTATCCAAACTAGGTTGTCCTCTAATCATAGTGGCAACCACATGCCATGCAGATGGAAAACTTCTCAAGAACTTCAAGTTTCATCTTCAACAGATGCTTCTGCTCCATATAACTCTAGCATACTGAGTAGATTTTGATATCTATCATAGGCAGAGTTTAAGGCTTTCTCTTTCACCAACAGTGAATGTTTCAAACTGTTGCTTTAATAGGTTTCTATTCATCTTCTTGGAAGTATCATTAATTTCAAATCTTGTCTTAATAGCAGCCCATAATTGGTTTGCATCCTTAGCATCATGAAACTTCAATAGGTGACCATCATGAATAGCAGAAAGCAGTATGTTGAGAGCCTTATCTTGATTTCTTTTTGTAACTGCTGGCAAAGTTAGCTTAGGTGGTGTAGGTTGTCCTTCAACTGATACAGGTTCATCAATAACAACATTACCATTGACAATCACATCCCATAAAGCATGGTCTGTAATAGCAATGTACTGCCTCATCTTCATGCTCCATAAATCATACTCTCCCTTCTTGACAATAGGAATTCTGATTGAGGTGATGGAAGGAACTGGTGCAACTTCAGTCGACATCTTTTTAGGGTTTGTTGTAAAATCAGTTTTAAGGTTTTCTTCTTAATCAGAGTTTCCACACAAGCTCTAATACCACTTTGAAGAGAATCGTTTAAGCCCATCTAGGATCGTTTTACAAATAATATTAATAACATGCAGCGGAATATAAAGAACAATAATGTTATTAAACAAGGTTTTCATTATTCACTATATCCCCAAGATCAAAAGATCCTTGAGGCTAAACTAACTAATACATATATTGATCTGTTACTAATAAACTAACTAACTAATAAACCCTAGGCGTCCATTGTAGGAACTTGACGCCTAGACACACACACACCCCTTTAAGTCGACTACATATTTTCTGTGTGCACTATAAAACTAATGACCCATGTCCTCTTTATATACTAGAGGATTAGGGTTTACAAAATACTACGAAGAACTAATAAATAAATCTTCTTTTGCAAGCTAGTCCTTCATGTTTCATTCTTCTTCATAAACTGCTTGAGAAGTACTTTGATTCAAAGTACTTTTGGTTAAGAAGTACTTTGGTTCAGCAAAGTACTTTCATTCTTCTTCATATAAGCACATGTAGTTTTGTAATCATCAAATCTATAATTCCCAACAATCTTCCCCTATTTGATATTACACAACTATCTCCATTAATGAAACAATCTTCAATGCTTCCCCTTGACTTAAGATCTTCTTGAACATGTCACCACATATAAATAAGCTGCAAATCATATCTCTGTAGTCTTCTTCCCCTTTTTGTAATCATCTAATAGGGGTCATGAAAAGATGTGCAACGTTGATCGTCACTACCCCACATCATATATCAAAACTTCCAATCCAATATTTCCAATGTCTTGAATTACCCTCCATGAAGAACACCAAAAAGCTTGCGAAAAATGAACTCAAGACAATAGAAATTTTAAACTAGCAGTATTAATGATGACTAGAAGTAGTACTGAAACACTTCCCCTTAAATGGTGCATGTAGATGGTTGAACATTTAATCAATAAGCTTCCCCTGAAACTAATATGTTTACCATCTCTTGAATCTTCAATTCTATAATGATCACTGATGAAGAAAACTGAGCGTAACTAATTTGATGAAGAAGTTGAATTTCCCAAACTTGCATCTTATATCTTGTACTATCCACGTGACTCCAAACTCATACCAAACTAGAAAGTATAAGTAGACCTCAACCTCTTGATAAATCCTCAACTATATGAGACACTGAGCACTACAACATAACTCCTTAAAGTGATAGCAAATGTCATATTAAGCACCTTCAGTTTGTAGATAACACACCAATTTGCTAGATTCATCAAGTCTTTGTCACAACAATAAAACACGAACAAGTTATCTCCAAAGTGTAACACCCACCTTGAGATATGATAAGAACACACACCTGTGAAACTCAACTACAACATCAAATAATTGATATTCACCTTTCTTCGTAATCAATTAAGCAATAAAAACGAGCCTTTTTAATCCTTTAAGAACATAAACCAAAAATCTTCCTGTGTGTGTAGTCCAAAAACAAAAACCAAAAATTTGATGTGTGTGTCATTCAAAAACTTTCAAACACAGCCGAGAACCAATAAACATCTCTGTCCAACATCGGGTAACATGACCAGTAGCTAGTAACATGAATGACAAATCTTTTTCTTATAATATCGCCATACAGAAACCTTGTCGCCTTTTTTATCAGACACCAAAAACTGAACTTCGACCCATCTTTTCTTCATTAAAATCGACATCAAAAACCTTGTAAATCCCAGATATCAAGAGCTAACCTAGCTCTGATACCACATGTTGAGAATCATTTAAGCTCATCTAGGATCGTTTTACAAATAACATTAATAACACGCAGCGGACTATAAAGAAAAATAATGTTATTAAACAAGGTTTTCATTATTCACTATATCCCCAAGATCAAAAGATCCTTGAGGCTAAACTAACTAATACACAGATTGATCTGTTACTAATAAACTAACTAACTAATAAACCCTAGGTGTCCATTGTAGGAACTTAACGCCTAGACACATACACACCTTTAAGTCGACTACATATTTTCTGTGTGCACTATAAAACTAATGACCCATGTCCTCTTTATATACTAGAGGATTAGGGTTTACAAAATACTACGAAGGACTAATAAATAAATCTTCTTTTGCAAGCTAGTCCTTCATGTTTCATTCTTCTTCATAAACTGCTTGAGAAGTACTTTGATTCAAAGTACTTTTGGTTAAGAAGTACTTTGGTTCAGCTGAAAGTACTTTGGTTCAGCAAAGTACTTTCATTCAAAGTACTTTCATTCTTCTTCATATAAGCACATGTAGTTTTGTAATCATCAAATCTATAATTCCCAACACATTTTCATACTATAGTTTAATTCTAAACTTGGAAATGTATGATTACATATTGGCATGCATCATCTTTGTGATTTTTGGAAGATTTTGTAATCTTTAGATGATATGATGAATATCTTGTTTAGATTGTTACTCAAAGAATCATGGATAGATATGATAAATATTTTGGTTAGACTTGTTAAAGATTTTGGATGATTTTGTGTCAGGTTCTCACGAAACCAAACAGGTATACAGACGGAACCCTGTATTTGGGTCCGTCCATCCGTGGCTTGCTTAGGCTTTTTGCCTATAAATAGCAATCCGCTCCATGTTGTTTACTCATTACTCACTAGCATAAACTACATCATATTTTCTCTCATTCATATCTAACTCATTCATATTTCATTTTTAGTGAACTTCTTTATAGTAAGAAGATCCGAGTATTACAGGCTTCAACAATACGTTGCAAGGCTTGTTCATTTGTCGTTGTGTGAATTATTGTTATCCATACATCATTGTTTTGTACCAAACAATCATAAACCCTCTGTAGTGATCGGTTAGTATTTTAGTCCTCAAAATACAAAGTGTAACGGGAGTGGTTGTACCCTTGTAAAAGAACTCGACATCTAACTTTGTGTCGATAATCTTGTGTAAGCGACGTGTAAGGTTTTCTCTGCTGGTTAAAGGAGCTTGTTGATTAGTGAAGGATATTCTCGAGTTGGATACTCGGGGAGTGGAGTATAGCAAGGAAAAAAAGCCCTTGTAGACTGAACCACTATAAACATTCGTGTTGTGGTTTAATCATTTCTTTCTTTACTTGCACTTTACTTATCGTTTTATTATTTGCATTAGTTGTTATCACTTATAGTTTTCAAAGCAAATTAAATTTTAAAACGGCAAAACTATTCAACCCGCCTTCTTGTTTTTCACAATTGGCATCAGAGCAACGTTACTCAAGCTTTTTAAAATATATTGTATTTTAAAGTTTGGAACGATCCATGGATTTTGAAAACTTTAAAGAAGGATAATCTATGCAAAGACCACCACTATTTGAACAAAATAGTTTTATCTATTGGAAAAACCGCTTTGAAACTTATGTGAAATCAAAAGATATAGATCTTTGGTATATAATTATAGAAGGTGATCACAAAGCTATAATTAAAGATATTACAAATGGTCGGGATGAAGTTGTTTCACTTACTAAAATAATGAAGAACAAAAGAAATCAATAGCTAAAAACAATGAAACAAAAATGATGCTTTATAATGCTTTACCTAGAAAAGAATATGAAAGAGTCGTTATGTGTAAAACCACTAAAGAAATTTGGCAATATTTGATAATCACTCATCAAGGAAATTCACAAGTCAAGGATAACAAAATTGATCTTCTTGCTCAACACTACGAACAATTTGTTATCAATAAAGATGAAACAATTGATAATGCATTTGATAGATTTAACACCATCATTACTTCTCTTAAAGCACTTGATGAATCTTTTTATAGTATGAAATTTGTCAGGAAATTCCTTAGAGCACTCCATCCGAAGTGGAGAGTAAAAGTGATGGGTATTGAAGAATCCAAAGATCTTTCTAATATGTCACTTGACGAGCTAATTGGAAATCTCAAAGTTCATGAAATGGTGATGGAAAAAGATTCGAAGATAGTAAAAGGCAAAAGAGAAAAGGTCAAATCCATTGCATTAAAAGCTAAAGTAGAATCAAGTGATGATGAAGAATCTAGTTCGGGTAGTGATGATGAAGAATATGCCATGGCCATAAGAGACTTCAAAAAGTTCTTTCGAAGACAAGGCAAATTTGTAAGACAACCTAGTGATGACAAGAAACCTTTCCGAAAAGACCGTGATGACAAGAAAGGAAAGGGCGAAAGAAAATGTTTTAGATGTGGAGACACAGGTCATCTCATAGAAGAATGCCCAAAGCCACCAAAAAGCAAAACCCAAAGAGCTTTTTTAAGTGGTGCATGGAGTGAAAGTGAAGATGATGACGAGGAGCCAAAAAATGGAAAAATTGCACTCATGGCTCAAGACTCCAATGAGGTACACTCCGACTTATCTTGCTCTTCTATTGATGATGACACATTACAAATGGAATATAAAAAACTATGTGAACTAAGTTTAAAAAACATAAACAAAAACAAATTTTTAAATACTAAAAAGGAATTTTTGGAAAATGAAGTTTATGAATTAAAAGAAAAGACAAAACGTTTAGAAAAGAGTAAAGCTATTAACAGGTATGTACATCATGCCAAGATTTTAAACTTGAAATTGAAAAGCTTAAAATCACACGGGGTGATCTTATCAAACAAAACTCAAGATTTAAAAGGTTCGATAAAAGTATTTCTTGTGCGGATGAAATAATGAAAATTCAAAAGTTGCCATATGATAAAACTGGACTAGGATTTATGAAATTAGGAACCGTAAGTAGTCTAACGAAACAAGCCGAATAAGTACAAGAAACTGTCCCAACTTTCTCAGTGATCCACGGATCAGACGAAACAAAAAATAGGGTTCCGTCCATTGATCCAAGGGATCCGTGGGTACTGTAGCAAAAATGAAAAATTGTACATCGGCTCGTACAGAATTCGTTAAAGTCACAAAGAAATCTAATGCTAACTCAACTAAAATAAAACTAAACCTGGCCATTAAAGTAGGAGTAAGACTTGCTAAAATGAATTTAGAGCTAAAACTACTCAACAAAGGCCTAAAACACCTATTCCCAAACCCCCTTTCCCAAGAGTAACTATAACACGCAATCTAATTATCAAAATGGTTGGAACCAAAACTTTCCTAGACATTATCAAGTTCCTAACTACATGCCTTGGAACTCATATCCACCATTTCCATACATGAATCAAGTCAATGGATTGTTTAACCAAAATGGACCCATGAGATATTGGGGACCAAACGTTTGAATTTTTACATAAAATAGGTATGCTTGAAAGTCAGTTTGAAACCGAATGATTGGATTAAAGATAGTGGTTGCTCAAGACATATGACGGGTATTAAAAGCCTCTTCTTAACCTATAAAGAATATGAAGGAGCTAATGTTACTTTTGGTAGCAAGCTTAAAAGAAAAATCATCGAAAAATGTACAATCTCTCATGACTCTCTCTTTATTGATGATGTTGCTCATGTTGATAACATAGGATTCAACCTACTTAGTATAAGTCAACTATGTCGTAAAAAGTATAACGTCCTATTTAGTGAAAATGGAAGTAAAATACTAAAAGTCGGAACAACCATAGCTAAAGGTGTTTTGAAAACCAACATGTACATCATGAAGATTGATAAAAATTCTAGAGATAAACTTTGCCTCACCTCTTTAGAAGATTCTTTAACTCTTTGGCATAGACGTTTAGGTCATGCTAATATGAGACTTATTCAATCTCTATCCTCAAAAGAACCAGTTAGAAACCTACCCAAGTTGAGATATGACCAACACTTTGTGATGCTTGCAAAATTGGTAAACAAGTTCATAGTAGCCATAAGGCTAAAAAAATGATGTCTACATCTAGGTGTCTAGAAGTTTTGCATATGGATTTGTTTGGTCCATCCACTATACAAAGTTATGGAGGCAACTTCTACACTTTGGTCATAGTAGATGATTATTCAAGATATACTTGAAAAAAATTAGAAAATAAAAACGAAGCTTTTGACAAATTTGAAATTCTTAGTAAGAAAATTCAAAATCAATTAGGAAATAGCATTGTGTCAATTAGAATGGACAAGGTCATGAATTTGACAATGAAACACAATTTTGAACTTTTTGTGATAAAAATGATATAACACAAAACTTTTCAGCACCTCGCACTCCTCAATCTAATGGTATAGTAGAACGTAAAAAACAGACCTTTCAATAGCTGAGAAGAACAATGCTTAATGAACAAAACATTCCACAAAAGTTTTGGTGTAATGCCGTTGACAGATCAACTTATATTCTAAACCAAGTTTTAATTCGACAATTTTGAACAAAACTCCATATGAATTATATAGAGGTAGGATATTTTAGAGTGTTTGGAAGCAAATGTTTTATGCTAAACACCAAGGATTCTCACACTAAATTTGATCCAAATTCTTATGAAGGTGTATTCCTTAGATATTTGCAAAATAGCAAAGCTTATATTGTTTTAAACAAAGAAAACTTAAGAGACAAGGAATCGTTAAACGTAACATTTGACAAAAGTCCACCTGCCTCTAAGACATCACCTTTGGTAGATGATGACTTAGTTGAAAGTCAAGTCAGTGAAAATCAAGACAACATAGATGATGACAAGGAAGATTAACTATTAAACAAGGAAATTGTTAATGTTAAAGAATCTAAAAGTCATCCATTAGATAGTGTCATAGGAAAAATTAATGAAAGAACCTTGAGATCAAAAGTTCAAAATTAAAGTACCTTTTTTTTTTGTTAACCATTGAACCCAAAAATATAAACGAGGCAATAAAAGATGAATCATGGGTCATAGCTATGCAAGAAGAGTTATATCAATTTGTTAAAAATGATGTTTGGACATTAGTTTCTCAACCAAAAAGTCAAAAGATAATTGGAACAAAATGGGTCTTTTAAAATAAAATGGATGAAAATGGTGTAGTGTCTAGAAACAAAGCTAGGCTAGTAGCACAAGGGTATAATCAACAAGAAGGCATTGACTACAATGAAACTTTTACTCCGGTTGCTAGGCTTGATTCTATTAGAATTTTACCTGCATATGCATGTGCACATGATTTCAAACTCTTTCAAATGGATGTCAAAAATGCATTTTTAAATTGCTTTATCAATGAAGAAGTTTATGTTGCTCAATCTCCAGGATTCGCCGACTTTGAAAAACCTAATCATGTTTACAAACTTAAAAAGGATTTATATGGACTTCAGCAAGCTCTAAAAGCATGGTATGATGGACTTAAAACATTCCTAGTTAACCATAAGTACACCATAGGTTTAGTTGACAACACTCTCTTCAATAAGAAAAAGGATTCACATATTATCATAGTCCAAATATATGTTGATAACATCATATTCGGATCAACTTGTCAAGAGTTATGTGATGATTTCTCCAAAATCATGCATGATGAGTTTGAGATGAATATGATGGGAGAACTAAACTTTTTCTTAGGACTTCAAATAAAACAATTAGAATATGGGATATTCTTTAACCAATCTAAATACATAAAAGATGTGCTTAAGAAATTTGGTCTTGAAGATTTTAAACCTATTAAAACGCCTATGTCTTCAGAAACTAAACTCACCAAGGATGAAGAAAGTGAATCCGTAGATAACACTAAATATAGAGGAATGATTGGTAGTCTACTTTATCTCATGGCTAGTAGGCCTGACATTATGTTTAGCATTTGTCTATGTGCTCGTTTTCAAAAAGATCCTAAAAAAACTCACCTTGAAGTTGTAAAACGAATATTTAGATATATAAAAGGAACTACACATCTAGGTTTATGGTATCCCAAGGGAACGGGAGTTGAAACCATAGTGTCTGCCGACTTAGACCATGCTGGTGACTATGTTGATAGAAAAAGTACAAGTGGTATTTGTACTTTTGTTGGACATTGTCTCACCTCATGGTTCTCTAAGAAACAAATGGCTCTCGCTATTCAACAACTCTAGCCGAATACGTATCGGTCGCAAAAACATGTCAACAAGATCTACGGATGAAGCAAGCTCTTGTCGACTACGAAATTTAACTCAATGACATATTCATTCTTTGTGACAAAAAAGGAGCCATCGACCTCAGTAAAAATCCAGTTCAACATGCTCGAACAAAACATATTGAAATCTGTCATCATTTCCTTCATGACAATGTTCAAAAAGGAAACATCTCTATTGAGAAAGTATCCTAAGAAGACAACATTGCCGATATTCTTACTAAACCTCTTAAACAAGAGCCATTCAATCTCCTTATACTTGGACTAGGGCTATTGGAACCTAACTTGTAGTTTTGAACATTAGCCTTAACCTATGTTCGGTCAAAACAACAAATAAATTGTTCTGAACTAGCGGAACTAAATGATAAAGGGGACGGAACCGTTAAATTGGTTTCGTCCCATCCGTCGTTCACCAGGACAGGATTTTTTTTATATTAAACAAACACCTCCAATCTCATAACCATAACCTTCAAACAGTTACAACTCACTCCAAAACACGTCCACATATGAAAATTATGGTTCTTCTTCAACCAATTTGTGCTCCAATCAACATTGTAAGTCTTATAACAACATTTACTCTCCTGATCTGTGTCGAGGAATTCTATTTATGCATAAAACTAAAACTTGGGGTTTATGTATTATCTTGAGAAAACATATAGGGCATTTGTTGAAAATACATAACTAATCATGGATCCTCTTGGTTAGGAATTGCATCTTGTAAAACATTATCATAATTCACTAAAAAACCCATGTCAATTTTTTAATTTTTATTATTTTTTTTGTAAAAACTTCTCACAATTAGGACAAATATTTCTTCACACTATTCATACAAATGAAAAACATTATGTTTAAAACATTACTTGCATAATGTCTCTTGAATGCTAAAGGAAATACGTAACTAATGTGTATTTTGGGTACATTCAAATGAAGCTACATTGAATTAGGAGCGTTTGGGTTATCTCTCGTTTTGTAACAAAATTTGATTTATAAAACCTTTTTATGCATTAAAATGAATCGAGATAACCGCAACTCCACATTGTCATCATATAGACACATACTAGAACATTCATATTAAAAATATCACTAACTTAGAATAAATGTGAAATCTTTGTTCTATGATCACAAAGACACCTTTAACTACCTTCCTAAACACCATAGACTAAAGGCCTCACTCCCGCTCAAGTCAAAATCATTAAGGGTCTAGAAAAATGCTAGGTACATGAGGGTAGAACCATTGACACATCTTTCCTAGAAGGAACAAACATTCGTCAACAACTAGCCACCATCAACTTCGATTGTCTCCTAGACATCGATGAACCAATTTGTCCTAGATTCTTCCTAGAATTCTATGCATCCATAACCCTCCGCTCAAATGATTAAGGACTTATGTCATTATCATTCAGTGTTGTGGAAAACTAGAAGGAGGGGGGGTTTGAATAGTTTTACGTCCTTTTCAAATTTATTTCTAAAATGTTTTGTAACTTATAAAAACTTTCGATTCGATCTCAAGTGAATTCAAGTAACAACCAATATAAGCAAGTCTAATCTAATAATGCAAGTATTGAAATAGAATGAAGAAAAGATAGAGTTAGAAAGATCAAACCACAACACGCGAATTTATAGTGGTTCGGCTACAAGGACACCTTCCTTGCCCTACTCCACTCCCCGAGTACCACACTCGTGAGTTTTCTTCACTATGTCAACAAACTCCTTATGGTGGAGAAACCTTACACACCTTGGCTTACACGAGTTAACAACACTAAGCTAAATGTCGAGTTCTAATCGTAGCTAGAACCAATCTCACAACTTCTTCAAGACTTCACACCTTCTTCACAACTTCTTCAAGACTTCACACCTTCTTCACACCTTGTCAACTTCACACCTTCTTCTATGCACAACTAAATCACAACTACTACACTACTTTACAACACACCTAGTTTCTACAATCAACAAGTTCTCACAACACTTTTACAAATATCTAACACTACTACAATATGAAAATAGCTAATCACAACACTACTACAATTAAATGGATGTAGAGGAGTGTTCTTCTTCTTGCACTTGAGTGGATGAAGCTTTGGATCACTTGGAAACAAAGACTTATGAATTATATGATCAAAGGATTTTTGATATAGAAATGGAGGTTGGATCAGAAAGTTTTTAGTGCAAAAAGGTGAGAAAAATATGTGGAATGATCCAGTATTTAAAGGGCCAGAAAATACTGTTCTGGAGCGTGTCGGTCCCCTTAATTAGGGGGCGGTCCCCTTAATGATTATAGGGGCTGCCTAGTATAATTAAGGGGGCCGCCCTCCTGAACGTTGGAAAAGTTTTTCTGGATAAAATTTGCCCTTTTTGGTTGGAAATTTGAAATCATATCTTTGTAGTTTAATACAACAATACCAAAAATGATTTACTAATATATATAAAATGTTAATATCATTTTATAAAATGTTATGTCTTAAGACAAGGTTTCCTTTGATCATGTAATGCATAAGATGCTTAGTTTATGCATACCTTAAGTGATATTAGATGTAGAGGTAAATATTTGTTACTAAATACTTGTTTACGTCTTAATCTTGACTGAATTTGATTTGAGTTTTGTGATTATCAAAACATGGATTTATTGAGAAATACTAATAACGTTTTTAAACATTATTTATATCAACAATCTCCCCCTTTTTGATGATTACAAAACTTAAACTCATTAACTCAAAAATTAGTTTTTAAACAAGTATTTTAGTGAGTTTATATTTACGTCTCCCCCTTTTTGTAGAATCAAAAAGGTTATGCCGACAATTTTCAAACGTGAAAATTTGACCGGGAAGATATCTCCCCCTTGATGTGTACTCCCCCTCGTTTGGGGGCACCAAGAGAACGAGCTATGGAATGCTTTGCAAAACAAAAATATTAGAAGTAGAAGTACATATATGCAAATATATATAAGGTGATAAAGGTATAATTAAGCATGTTTGAAAAGAAGCATTCATATTAAAGCAATAGTTGTGTTAAGACACAACAATACAAGTAGCAATAATAAAGATTACAAGTAGGATAGCTATTACATAAACTAACAACTAGAATAATATTTCATCATGCAAAGAGTACATGGGCTTTATAGAGCTTGCAAGCAAAAGGGTGGTAAAGGCTTTATTTATTAAGCATATTATATGCTTAATTTGGAGAGCATGATGGTGATGGTGGAGGAATTGGAGAGAATTGTGGTGGAGGAATAATTGGAGAGGATGGTGGAGTTGGTGGTGGTGGTGGGTGAGTAAGCAAATGTTCAATATATGAAAACATAAATTGAATTTCATCTCTAAGACCAAAGATTATGGTTCGGTTGTGGATGCAACAAAGACAAGTATCCCCATGGGATTCAAGTAACCTCCAAGGCACGGGATTGACAAAGAATGGTGGTGTAATTGGTGGAGATGAGAGATGAGCATCAAGTGGTGTTATTGGTGAAGGTGAGATGGTAAGATGGGTGGAGATAGGTTCTTGTGTAGGATGTGGTGATGATACTTGTGGTGACAAGTGTAAATTGATGTAGTCATTGATTGATGAGGTTGAGGGTATGGAGGATGAGGAAGTTCCATGAGTGGAAGGTGTTTTGGATGGTGCATTAGGTGCACTTGGAGATGAGCATTTAGGTGGAGGTGATGGGGTTTTGTTGTCTTCATTTGTTAAGTCAATGAAGAGTTGTTTTGGAGGGATGATGACAATCTTTTGTTTCTTAGAGGCCTTGGAGTTTGAGGTGCTTGGTGGAGTCATGATGATTTAGATGAGGAATGATGAGATGAAGAATGGTGATTATGGAGGGAATTTATAGTATGGAAATGGTTGATTTAGGTATGTATTTGAAATGGTTGAATGAGATTCTAAAATCAGTTGGGTTAAAATGGGAAATGGTAGCTGATACTAGAGAAAGAGTTCACAAGATGCAAAAGAAAACAGTAAACCCAGTTCCAGATGGCCGGTCCCCTTAATTGTAGGCCGGCCCCTTAATAATTAAGGGGACCGCCTAGGAAATTAAGGGGGCCGCCCATCTGGTGTTTTCCCAGACGACCAGAAACCCAAAATTTGAAGAAATGGGTGATTTTTCAAGTGTGTGTTTCCAGCAAGCTCTATTAGAAGTATATACTCTAGGAATGATGATATATAAATATATATATAAACAAATTATGCATGCAAACAAACATATTATATTCCACTTTTAAAAGAAACATAGCATAGCAAATAAAATATGATGAAGATAGTAGCATGATAATAGTTAAAGTCTAAGCATCATCCAAGAAATAAACAAGAGATAACATAAGTATTTCCGAATAAATCGGACAAATAACAAGCCATACAAATGTCTAATAGAGAATAATAATAATAAGTAGCAATACATCAACATCATCTACTTCTTCTTCTTCCCAATCATCTTTCTAAACATCTTTCCAACGGATTTGAATCCTCCTCGAATTTCTTCATGCATTTGTTGTTGTTGGTTGATAATGGACGTTTGACGAGTGAAGAGAAGTTCATCGGTATGTTCATGAGGAAGAGGAACTTGATACTCGGTATAGTCAAGATCTGAAAGATTATCAACAAAGGTAGTGGGGGATGGAGTACTAACACGTGAGGTGTCTTCCTCCTCATCATCATCATCGTCACGATGAGATGTAGACCCACAAGGCATAGAAAACAAAGAAGCACGAGATTTTCCTTTGTCACTTCAAGAACGACGAGTACGAACAAGAGTAAGTTGGTTCAAAGTAGGAAGGATTTGCACGTAGTAATCTCTTTGAAGATGTGGGTAATGTTCCATGACATAACGATAAAGTCGTGTAAGGAACATACCGTAAGGAAGATTGGAATTTGGGGTGTTTTTTGCGGACATTATTCGATGAACAAAAAGATAAGCCAAATTGTAGTTCTCTTCAGCAATTACACAAATAACATGTGGGCAATGCTTGCCGTGACATGATCACGGTGACCACCAGTACCAAACGCATTCTCGCGAATGAGTTCTTCCCACTTTTTCATATCGTAGCTTAGCTCTTTGAGGAGGATTTGATTTGCATGAATATCGACATTCTTCAACTTGATTACTCGACTAGTCGTACGACGTTCTAGTTCAAGCAGTCAACGAATGTCTTCAGGACTAGGAATCTTAGAATAGTATGGGCCATCCTGAGGACGATTTCTTTCAAGAGAGGAAAGATCCCATTCATTTGAGAATACGGCTTGGCCGTTGTATGTGATTCTAAGAATTTGTCCAAATTGAGCAAGAGTAAGAGTGATGAATTGATTTTGGATCATGAAGGAAATAAGGAGATGACCATAGGGATCGGTTTGCACCGTCACTTGGCTATAGAAATCGAGGATAAAACGAGGAATGATTGGTTCGTTGATTTGGTAAAGACATTCAAAACGAATATTGGAGTACATTCGTTCGGTTTGATCAGAGTCATAGAAAGATGGATCGACAATTCTTCCTTCGTGAATGTTTCTATTTTCAATGGGACGATAGAAACATGCAACTGAAGGAGACATGCTGGGAGTAGAGGAAACATTTGGAATGTATTGTTTGGTTTTGGAGACATCACCAACCGTGGTCTTAGGCATTTTCACCTAAACAATATAACAACAAAAATAAAATTAAGACAAAAACAAATATCATGCATATGTTATATATATATATATATATATATATATATATATATATATATATATATATATATATATATATATATATATATATATGTATATATATATATATATATATATATATATATATATATATATATGCAATATATGTGGAACAAAATTCTACTTCGACCAAAAAAAATATTCAATGAAGTAGTTTCACAATGTTCCTTGTATTTTGATTTTAAACTCGTTTAGGATATATGATGTCAAAGAGTATGATATCATAATTCATTTCGAAGTAAGGCTAGATATATATTAGATTATATATCTTGCTTTTTCATAAGAGTTTGACTCAGCATAAACATGTTTAAAAGGTTAAAATATGAATTTTGGTTTTCAAAATTTCTTTTTCAAGATAAACCAAACGCTCCCTTAACTAGATGAATACAACCTAAAACATCAATATATATATTGATTATATATCTTGATGACATCTATTGACTCTAATAGTTTTAACAAATTTTATGAGCTTGTTTTAAGTTTTAAATAACTACATATAATTATAATTTGTTCATGAACCAAACGCCCATGTTGTCTTCATGAACCATTTTATAACGAATTGAGAAGTATGTTTTGATTGTTTACAACATTAAACTAATATAATGTAGTAAGTTTTAACTAGTTTTTAAGAGTTATATCAACAATGTGCCTTTTGAAAAATGAAATTCAACAAGGGTTTATGGGCGATTAAAGATTTTGAAAAAATGATGTGTTATACTAAGTTTGAGTTGCAATACATCATCCTAATCCTATGAGAAGCATTTGGTTGTTCAATTCCTAGCTTCTATTTCACTAAAATTCGAATTAAAATAAATTTTAATAAAATACCTAATTATTGATTAGACACCAAATTGAATGAAATGTGATGAAATGTATGTTGGAAAACTCACAAAAGATGTTGTTATACGTTTGGTTAGCATTTGCCCCTTGCGAAACAACCCCGGATTGGTGATTTGGTGAAAGATTTTGATGGTTTTGGTTGTTTTGGTTCGTACTCAGCAGAGGTGAGGAAGGGAATTATGAACAAATGGAGTGTTTGGCAAAAGATTTAAGGTGGAAAACGGATTTAAAAGTATCATATGGCCGGCCCCCTTAAACATTAAGGGGACCGCGCCCGATAACAAGCCGGTCCCCTTAATTATTAAGGGGGCCGCCCTTTGAATTTTTGAATTTTCGTGGTATTAGTTTCTGGAACAAATATATTTATATATATATAATTAGATTTACAATATATCAAAAATACGTAAGCGTTTATTGGCACGATGATAAAATACTTAACAATTTTTAATTACCGTTTCGATAATTAAAATGTACCTTTGAGAATTTTAGATAAAATAATCAAAATGTTAAGTTGATGAGGGGTTTGAGGTGTGTTCGGGAATATGTGAATATGTGTATATATGTATATATATATATATATATATATATATATATATATATATATATATATATATATATATATATATATATATATATATATATATATATATATATATATATATATATATGTATGTATGTATGTATAAATGTGAGTGAATGATGGGTTGATAGGTGAGGTTTGAGAGATGATAACGGAGATAGAATATAGTCGGCGAAAGGAGTTTGTTTCATCCATAGTGTTCATGTGCGAAGGCGTTCTTACATGATAATAGTCCACTTGACTCATATCCCTTCATCATCATGAGTCTTCTAAAAGTGGACATAATAGAATTACGTGTTGAACGTAAAAGATCAAAAGTAACACGAGGGGGAAGGAAATGGTTCGATAAGGAACAATTTCCTGGAGTTCTAGAAAGTCAACTAATGACGTATCTAGGTTATGTGCAAGCATATATATATATATATATATATATATATATATATATATATATATATATATATATATATATATATATATATATATATATATAATAAGTATGAGAATATATGTATATATATGATCAAACAAAGAGAGAAAGATAGAAAGCTATATCTATACAAACAACGTAATCAACCAAAGCATATTTAACTAAGCATGGCAATGAGTTGTGAAAGAATGGCGTACCCGGCGGTCTTCAACAAAAATCTTCAAAATCTTCAAGATGACATATAGACTTTGAAAAGTCTACAGTGAGAGAACTTCAAGATTGCCTCAAGGAATGTTCATCTAGCTATTCGGTCCCCATTGCCTCTTTGGTCCAAAGTTGTTTGGTCCAAACATGTTTAACATTTGACTAGGATGCATGAAAGGTGGTAGTATACCCCAAGGATTGTAGCTTTGTTGATAGTTCCACATTTGATTACTATTGTTATTGTAGTTTTGTCTATTTTGGTTTCTTCTTGGTTGAGGTGTTTTAGACCTAGGATGAGGATTATTTGGTTTTCTAGGTGGTGGAGTTTAGATCTTGTCTTAGGTTTAGAAGATCCTACTTCGGTTTTTAAAGATGGATTATAAAAAGCTTTTACTTCTTCATTGTTGGCAAGAGGTATTTTTCTATCATTAATAAGTATATACTTAGGATTAGATTTTAGAGGTTTTTGTTCATTAATTTCATTTTCGAATTTGACATTTTTAATCTCGCTTGTTGAAGCTTCATTTGAGTTAAATCCTAAACCGGTTTTATCTCCGGATACTCTTTGAATACTTATTATTTTACTGAGTGACTACTATTTTCAAATTTATCAAGTTTGCGAATTTCTTCCCTGAGTATTTCGTTTTCACCTTTAAGCTCTTGACATGATTTACATTCTTCAAAAATTTCTTTACCTTTTTCAAGTTGATGTATTTTAATTTTTAGTTCTAGTACTTCATTTTCCAATTGATTGTTTATGTATTTTAGTGATTTGTTTTTGGCCATTACTAGTTGTCCTAATTTGCATAGTCTATTATATTCATTATCTAAGTCTTTTTCATCTAATGATAAATTTTCATCACTAAAATATTCGGTTTCGGAGCGTACCTCATTTGATGTCTTCGCCATAAGACACTTCTCTCCCTTTATTGTTTCTTTCTCATCTTCATCGCTATCACTCCAAGCTCCTCCAACAAATGCTCTTTGATTTTGATCTCTTGTCATCATTGGACATTTTCCAATGACGTGATTTGGATCACCACACTTGAAACATTTCCTTTCATTCTTGTCATCCTTACTCTTTTGAAATGCTTTCTTTTCATCATGTGGTTGTCTTACAAATCTTCCTCGCCTTTTGAAGAATTTCTTGAAATCTCTTACGGCCATGGCATATTCTTCGTCATCACTTTCGGAAGATGAGCTATCTTCGATACTAGATTCCTTTCTAGCTTTCAAGGCGATTGACTTGCTTTGCTCTCGTTTTCCTTTGACCATTTCAAAATCTTTCTTTATAATTGCTTCGTAGACTTTTAAATTTCCAATTAATTCATCAAGTTGTAATGTTGACAAATTCTTTGATTCTTCAATAGCCGTCACTTTAGCTCGCCATTTTGGGTGAAGAGCCCTAAGAAACTTCCTGACAAAATTCTTACTAGAAAAATTCTCATCAAGTGCTTTTAAACTTGTGATGATAGTGTTAAATCTAGCAAAAGCATTATCAATTGATTCCTCTTCCGGAATCGTGAATTGCTCATATTGTTGAACAAGTAGATCTATCTTATTATCTTTGACTTGACTATTACCTTGGTAAGTTATTAATAAAGAGTTCCAAATTTCTTTTCCGGTTTCACACATAAAGATCATTTCGTACTCTTTACGTGGTAGCGCATTATAAATGACCATTTTAGCTTCATTATTTTTAGCAAGTTTTCTTTTTAAATCATCATTTTGTTTTTCAAAAGGTACGATTTCATCTTTCATTGTTTCAGGGTTATTTTGAATAGGTAAGAAATCACCATTAGTAATAACATGCCAAAGATCTAGATCTTTTGACTTCACATAAGTTTCGAATCTATTTTTCCAATATAAAATCCATCACTTTCAAATAGTGGTGGTCTTTGCATAGATTGCCCTTCTAAATATTTTTCAGATTCCATAGATCGTTACAAGTTTTAAAATACAATATATTTTAAAGATCTTGCTAAACGTGGGTCCTGATACCAATTGTGGAAAACTAGAAGGGGAGGGGGGTTGAATAGTTTTACGTCCTTTTTAAATTTATTTCTAAAATGTTTTGTAACTTATAAAAACTTTCGATTCGATCTCAAGTGAATTCAAGTAACAACCAATATAAGCAAGTCTAATCTAATAATGCAAGTATTGAAATAGAATGAAGAAAAGATAGAGTTAGAAAGATCAAATCACAACACGCGAATTTATAGTGGTTCGGCTACAAGGACACCTTCCTTGCCCTACTCCACTCCCGAGTACCACACTCGAGAGTTTTCTTCACTATGTCAACAAACTCCTTATGGTGGAGAAACCTTACACACCTTGGCTTACACGAGTTAACGACACTAAGCTAAATGTCGAGTTCTAATCGTAGCTAGAACCAATCTCACAACTTCTTCAAAACTTAACACCTTCTTCACAACTTCACAACTTCTTCAAGACTTCATACCTTCTTCACACCTTGTCAACTTCACACCTTCTTCTATGCACAACTAAATCACAACTACTACACTACTTTACAACACACCTAGTTTCTACAATTAACAAATTCTCACAACACTTTTACAAATATCTAACACTACTACAATATGAAAATAGCTAATCACAACACTACTATAATTAAATGGATGTAGATGAGTGTTCTTCTTCTTGCACTTGAGTGGATGAAGCTTTGGATCACTTGGAAACAAAGACTTATGAATTATATGATCAAAGGATTTTTGATATAGAAACGGAGGTTGGATCAGAAAGTTTTTAGTGCAAAAAGGTGAGAAAAATATGTGGAATGATCCAGTATTTAAAGGGCCAGAAAGTACTGTTCTGGAGCGTGCCGGTCCCCTTAATTAGGGGGCGGTCCCCTTAATGATTAAGGGGGCCGCCTAGTATAATTAAGGGGGCCGCCCTCCTGAACGTTGGAAAAGTTTTTCTGGATAAAATTTGCCCTTTTTGGTTGGAAATTTGAAATCATATCTTTGTAGTTCAATACAACAATACCAAAAATGATTTACTAATATATATAAAATGTTAATATCATTTTATAAAATGTTATGTCTTAAGAGAAGGTTTCCTTTGATCATGTAATGCATAAGATGCTTAGTTTATGCATACCTTAAGTGATATTAGATGTAGAGGTAAATATTTGTTACTAAATACTTGTTTACGTCTTAACCTTGACTTAATTTTATTTGAGTTTTGTGATTATCAAAACATTGATTTATTGAGAAATATTAATAATGTTTTTAAACATTATTTATATCAACAAGTGTGAACTAAAACACCTTCAACATACCTCTTAATCAGTTTGCTCAAGTCCTTGGTATTCCCAATAGAGGCACATGCCTTTACTCGGGTAAATGGTCCCTCACAACTCTTGACTCAAGTGTTGATCGTATCCATCCATACGATACTCCTCTAGTTAGCAAGGAAATCATTTGTGAACATCTCTTTCTTCCTAGAACCTCGGACACTAGGAGAAACCATGCGGGTAATGAAGTCAATAAATATCCTTTTGGTATGGAACTCAATGAGCTTAAACCCCAATTTAGGAAATGGGAAGAAGTCCTTAGGGCCAATGTCACGTGCACCATCGGAAACCGTGATCACATCAATACTTGCCTTTGCTATATGCTCTATTGCTTGTCCACTCGCCAACCTTTCAATTTGGCTTACTATATGGCCAAAAGGATGGCCGACATACCTTTACTAGGAACCACCGCTCTTCCATACGGGATGCTTCTCACCCATCTCTTTATAGCTTTTGCACCCATTCCACCTAGTTCCAAAGGGTTTTGTCCGGATTACTCTCTCGTTCCTCACATCTTTGTACCTTTAAGCGAGAAGAGAGTAGCTAAGACACAAGGTAACTGTCCTCATCCTCCTACTTCCTCATCATCATCAATGAGCAAAGATGATGGACTTTCAAAGTCTAGGCTCCCTCCTCTTGAATACTTCAAACAACTTCCAACAATTATGAACCAATCTGAAGAATTCAAGCAAACAAGGGGAATGTTCAAGTGCCTCGAAAGGTTCTGAACTAAGATCAACAAGAAGCTCGATAGGCAATGAGCGAGTTTATGAGTGTTTGGTACATTTGGTCTTAAACAATGATGTATTATGGATTTGTGTTTTTCTAGGATGATAACTTAACTATGAACAATTATATGTACTAATGAAATCATGCAGGTGGATAACATCCGGATGTTATCATTTTTCCATGCTTTCACTTTTATAAGTGAAAATTTTAGCGCCTGCTTGATCTACATCGGTACTTGTGTTTATACCTGTGTTTTTGTCATTTTTCAATCACACTTAATTAATTACATATGTTTTAGGAAAATTTACGGGATTTGAACATGGTTCGGGGGTTCGAAAATGTGCCATGTGAACCTTTTTGGCTCGGCGGATAGGGCGGAACCAAATAAAGGGTTCAGTCCTTGCAATTTTTTGGTTCCGCAAAAATAGCCTGAAGGATCAGGCGAAAACAAATTACAGGTTCCGCTTGTGTTGTCGAATGGTTCCGCCAAGCAACAGCTAGTTTCTTTTCAAATTTTTAAATTTTTGGTTTATCCCGTACCCTAAATCATTCATTTTTGTTTCTTAGATACTTTTTACTATTTCCCTATAACATCAGGACCTTCTTACCACATTAGAACCAATAGGAAACCATTTCCCTCTAAATTTTTGAAAATTCTCATAACTACCTCAAGTTACCTTTTTCTATAAGGGAATGATCCCTTTATTTAGTTCCTTGCCATCCGTGGGCCCTCTGACCACAAAGATTTTGTAATGATTGCAACTCATTTATTGCATATCCATCCCAAATCACTCAACCTCCTCCATTGGTTTGACTTTGATGACTTGACAACCATCTTTAACACTTCCAAGTGATTAGGAACCACCATTTGTGTATGGTTCAACATCAAATCCAAACACACTCTTCCATGAATCTTCAACCTTATAAATTAGTACTTCCTGGATATAAATTCTCACCTTTACCATCACTTCTCTTAATCTTTAGCATCTTATAAGCATTGCTTACAATGACAAAAGCAAGCAACTCATCATAACTATCAAAACCACCTAGAAGAACCGCAAGGATAAGTGTAAACCTTGTTGTTTTGTCAACCTAAGCTCATCATCATCATATTCATCACCTCTAACCATCTCATCTCCAATCCAAGATGAAAACTTCTTAACTCTTACCACTCCTACACCATCACCAAGACCACAAACCATTGTGACCACACCACCACCAACAAAAACTCTGGTAGCTACCACACCACCTCCGGCACCATGTTAACCACCAAAATCACCATCACCACCAAAGTCACCAAAACTATAACCAATATAACTCTTTACAACTCCACCAACTTCACTACATCATTTTTTGGAAACTTTAGAAGACCTACCTCCGAAAGCAACAAATCAACCACCATTACCATCATTTGCCTCCATTGAAAGAATGGCCAACCAACCACCTCGAGCATCCTTCTTGCCCAATGAACCAATTGATGATGAACCATCCCAACCATCTCAACCTCAACCTTTATTCTTTCATCCCATTTATAGGGACATCCATGGGCCACTTTATGGTGATCATGCTCCACCATCTCATCAACCTTCTTCATTTTCCACTACTCTTAGGGACATTGACGATTCCATGTGGATTGATCCTCCACAAACTCAAGAGGAAATTAATGATCAACTTGATAACCTCTATGCCTTTTCTAACATGGTGAACTCTCACCTTCATGATGCTATGCAACTACAAACAACATTGCTCTCCTTCATTGTAGCTCCACAAAACTCCAACCAACAATCAACAAATGTTCCTCCACCACTACCACCAACAAATGTACCTTTCCTACCACCAAACATTCCCCTCCAAGATTGTTCTCATTGTGAGAGAACGGAGAGGATAAGTGAACGAATCAAAATCATGGTTCACCAACTCCAAGATGAAATGAGATTCATCCTTCAACACATCCTCGAGCGTCTTAACACTCTTACTCATCCTCCACAACAATAGAGTTTATTAGGAGGAACCAATAACTTAGGACTTTAAATTAGGATCTTTATTTTCTTTTTATAGTTGTCGTATTTTTTACTTCCATGTTATTTTTCATTGTTTAACTTTAGATATAGGACTTTTTATTCATTTCTTGTCCCATCATTTTGACTTTGGTCAAAATGAATTTTACTTGAATGAATGGTGTTCTATTATATGTTGTGTTTTGGTTGCATTATTTAACTTGTTATGTTGGTTTAGACCTTGTTTAGACCATGTTTCACTAACTCTTTATTTTGTAGCCTTCAAAATCCATGTACTTGGCACCCCAACAAGGGAGAGTATTATCCAAGGTGAAGATAATCAAGCTCGAGCTAGCATCACATTCCGCTTTGCATCTCTTTTTTTTTTTTCGACAAAAAGGGGGAGAAAATATTAAACTTAAAATCATATAATCAACTCTAATATTTTGTCAAAATTAGAACTTTTATAGCAATTCAAACCAACACATTGCATAAAAATAAGTTTAATCTTTATTTTTAAAAGACTTGAACTTCATTTATCCTTTTGCTTAAAAATAAATTTTATGTTTTGTCCTCAACAAAAAGGGGATATTGTTAATACAAATATCATCCAAAAACCTTATTTATATTTTTCGATCTTTGCTATATTTTGTTAACGAAAATTATAAACTTTATTTTAGCAAAACATAAATGGTTAAAGTCTTTTTTTATACATAGTCACAAGTTTTTCTTAGAACAAAAATAGATTTTAACATAAGTTACAAATTATTTGTTCATAAATAGTAACGTGTCGGGCACCGGTTCGCCGCGCTGCGACGAGGAGTCGTAGTTGGTGGTTATTTTTTTAAATGTTATTCATAAGTGTTGGTTTTATTGGATTCGTTAATTTTGTTATAGCAGGTAATTACTTTTCAGTTGGTATTTGTTTTTGTTTTTTTGTCAAAACACAACCAAATGGAAAACAAATAGAGGTAACGCTATTGCAGCCATAATGCATATTAAACTATGAAGTTGAGAATATACCTAATGAAGCTTGTATTCTCATCTGGTGAAAGATGTATCCTTACTGGAATAGTTGGCAATAAGAGAAACAATGTATTCAAACTTAATCTATTTTTAACACAAATTTCACCACGGTACCAACAAAATGGAAAACGATAAACTTACTAAAAATGTTAAGCTTGAAACTACTCTAGCATAAACAAAGCCTTTAGTTCATGTGATATTGCATGCTTGTCAGTTTCGGATAAAAGAGTAGGTATGTTAACCTGCTTCTGTCTGCAAAAGTTTAAGGCAAAACATTAGTGATGGTATAATGTGCCAACTTTAGTAAGATTGGCTAGTGCAAGTCTTATGTATACGGTGCGTTTGTAGAATGGATGTACTGCTACTTAAATTCTTCGTCTTGGTCTTATGTAGGTATTTTTGGTGACATTCTTTTGTTGCTAATATCTATTTTTAATTTGTAGTCCATGAGTGGTTCTGTGTATTCATTAAAAGGAAAAGACACAAAATTAAAAAAAAAAAAAAAAAAAAAAAAAAAAGAATTTTAAGTGGATTTAAAGATCAATGATAGCACATATTGTTGAAGCAAATACCATATCACGAATGTAGCAATAGACTCACCTTGAGGTATAGAAAAATGGCGGTCGCTGTTCATGTATGAGCTGCTACTACTTGTCCGTGGATTTCTGTTATGCCTAATACAACAGTAAATTATTAACAATTAGTATTGTTGGGTCTGTTAAAACCCAAACTCCTTAATCTAGGATTTGAACATAAAATATCCTAAGTGTTTGATAACCGAGAACGCCAAACAAGTCACTGAATGCATAGTTGTTCAGTGAGTCATCCTCAAGACGCTCAGGGCAAATCTATGAAGAAAGGTTCACCATTCAGTGAGGCGGTTCTCAGTGAATGATACCTGAGCCAAAGAAGAGGATGATGGACTCAGTGAGGGATGACAATAACTCACTGAGTTCCATGACTCCTCACCAACTAAGATCACTGAGTGAACAAAGACTGAAGACAAGAAGACTGAAGTAAAGGCGGGATTAGGCGGGATAAGTTTGAATGGATGAGGGATGGTCCTTATCATGCAAAGGTCAAATTTCCCTGAATGAGTATAATACCAAGACTTGTGTCAACACTGAAGACCAGAAAGCATCCTTGTCCTTTACTACTTATAGCCAATTGTAACAGGGACAAAATACCTATGTATTTTGTCCAATATAGGATGATGTAATATTGTCTTGTAGTCTTTGTCCATTAGGTAAGTGTTAGAAATTACTTGTGTATAAATAGAGAATAAGTGAGAGGGGTAAAGATTACGTTTGTGCACTAAATGCTTAGACATTCACAAACCAAATCTTTACTCTCTCCAAAGAAAAACATAATCCATGAGTTAGCTCAGCAGGATCTTAGTTGTCACTCAAACTTAGTTTGGGTTTAGTGAGGAGTACACCATACTTGTCATTTCAATCCCAAGTGTTGTTCCGCAAACACTTGGGTATAATTCTTTTGATTCATTTCTAATAAAGAATTAAACGTTGAAAAACTTTGTGTCTTATCTTTTACGTTTATTTACTTTTCATAATTAATCAATACTTCGCTATACCATGGAACTTGGTTAGATTAACTTTGTAGTTAACCTTAACTAAGTAAAAGGGTCCAACAAGTATAGCTTAAAACTATTAGCTCTATAATGCAGTGACCATATCCATATTGCGATTGTAACAACAATTAAAGTTACTATGACCCAAAGGATGCGTATGCCCGCAATTCATGTATGAACTGCTACCACCCTTTTGTAAGTTTATGTTAATGCCTATTACGACAGCAAAATTGTTAACAGTTAGTGTAGGTTACACCATTGACTGTATGATGGTTTATGTGGAGCACGAATCATTCCTTTTCCAAGGTTTCAATAACATATACTACAACTTCGCGTAGCTATTCATCAATGTATATGGAACATCCATTTACATACTATATGCAACAACTAAACAACCGAAACATATATGATTATGCATACCTTTATTCGTAAAAGCGTTAGATCCATTAATGATAGCAACGATATCAAAAGCGGCCGCTCTTTGTTTTCTGTATACCTATAACAAAAGTGAGTTGGAGGAAGTTAGTACACTTCAGAATTAGTCTTAAACAATCAAGTCATAGAATTTATAACAGTCATTAGTACCAATTAATGAGAATTGAAGAATCATTCAGCTTTCTTGTTTTTTGCATAGAAGAATATGCCAATAGACAGAAGGCACTTGTTGTAAGCTGATCTTGATAAACATATATGCTTAAAAAGTAGTTATTGATATTATTCAAACATACATAAGGTTGCAGAATAACAATAATATGTCATGGCCTGTTTTGACATATTCGGTCTAAGGAGGTGGTTGTATACAAATCGATTTTGAAGAAAGGAAAAAATGTATAGACATATCAGAAGTATCAACATCACCTGAAAATGAAGTTTCTTTAACTGGATTAGGATTTGGTTGAACACGTCTGGACTTTGTTTCAGTACCAATAGGCTTAACAAGAGGAACATTAGCTGCAAATAATTAATAAACGGTTAATAAAAAAACCACAACAAAGGAATTGAACACCTTTACAATTTAAGAATACCTCACATAATTAGTAGTTGTCGATATATTTCAATGGCTCTACTATGGGCATGGTTTGTGTTCTCTTCCACTTCTTTTTTAGGCTCAGCTATGGATTCAGCCGTAACTGAACTCCGGAAGTAGCTATTCTAGTATGTCAATCCTGCTATCGACTCATTAATGGTAACAACAAAATTTTAAAGGTTTCAATATTTTACAATAAATAATAAAGTTAGCACATACTGTGGTAGAGTCCAACTCGCAACCTAATGGTAGCCGTCCAATAGCAGCAATGTGCAACTTTCAAGCAGCTGAGAAAGAACAAAAAGATATATGAAACTGAAATAAGCTCTTTTTACAAATTCTTAAAGAGAGATTATTCGACACAAACTGTTCATTCCAGATGTACATATGTTGCTCCGACAGTTAGTACATTATCAACATTAGTAGCAGCTATCTGGTACAGTTATGTGTATGTTTTTACAAAGCTGCATTACAAAAGATTTGCCTTTATTCAATTTACTTACCCGCTTATCTAAAAGGATGAAGCACAATCCTGTTGTATCTGGATGAGGCAAATTTCTTGATGTCCATTTTCGGTGCCCACTGACTTAGATGATCTAAGTCTAGTGTCACAAATTTGAGGGTCTATTTGCGAAGCGCTGAAACGTGTAATGACGTCGGCACAAAAAGTAAGGTCAAAAGCAAACCAAAGATTACCTACTTTATCCAAGACCATAACCACCAACCTTATTACATAGCTTCGTGGACTAGTGGTTGCCTCCTATTGTGTGAAGCGTTAAATCTGTATCATTGAACCGTTACATAGAAGTGCAACCTTGGACCGTTAAATCTGTAACAAAAGTAAACCATGACTTTAGGATAGTTACGAATCTTTTTCGTCTACAGATGGATACATAAATTTTTTGTTAAAATTCACTACCATGGCTCACCATTTGGTTGTGCCTTCATTTTGTCAAATATGTAGCATTAGTAAAGTACCTAAACCCAAAACCTTTCCGAATTGCTGAGATACTTAAGTACTTATAACACTTACTAAACAGAAGACACTTCTTATATTTATTACAACATATTACGACTTTATCCCTACAAGTGACTTTGTTAGGCAAAAAGCACAAATATTATGGGGTGTTTGTTTTGGCTTATATAGTCAACTTATGACTTATTTGGTTTTGGGCTTATGTTTTATAAGGTCATTTTTTAGGCTTATTTTGAAACTTTTCAGCTTATATAAGTGTATTTGCACATAATAAACTTATATATGCCGAAAAGCTTCAAATTAAGCCGCAAAAAGTGTGCTTTTGAAACATAAGCTCAAAACCAAATAAACCATAAAGCCGGCTATATAAGCCAAAACAAACATCCCCTAAAAGCAAAAACAATGAAAGGAACACCGCAACTAAACCAATAAGTCTAAATCAACCTACTTTTACGCGCAAGATAAAGACGCCTACTTACAACTCACGAAACGCTTATTATAACTCTAATAGTACTTTAAAATACTTACAATTAACTCCAACCCTAAACAATTCCCACATATTTATCAAAAATTGTACTTCTGGTCCCACTAAACAAATTCCACTTACACTTTAACTAACCCTAACACCCTCAATTCACCTTATAAACTACAAATTCACAGTTTTTAATATGCAAAACCATATTCAAGAAACATACAAACACAACCCACAAAGTAATTCAAACTAATAACAATAAAAAAGCAATAAACAGTAAATCTAAAGTTGATCAAAAAGGTTTTAACTTACATTTCTGGAGAAGCCATTGAGTAGGTGGGAAGAAGCGCTAGGAGTGTTGCGTCATCCTTATCCCTTTAGCTTGCAAATGAATAGCAACCGAGCATCTCCTGAATGAGGACCACCACCGCCAGCGTGGCCATCTTAGTTCGGAAGTCGACAAAGATAGAGCAAAAAAGGGAAACAAAAACAAACTATTTACAAAAAATTCAAGTAATCTTAAGGGACCATCCAGCGATAAGCCGTTCCTTCATATCAATTCTTTCTGATTCAACCTCTTGTTGTTGAAACCCTTTAAGATCTGAAAACATCCATTCCGATTTTGGTGACGCTCAATTTATCGGCTTGAGTACATATGTTTTTGTTTGTGTAAAAGATTTGTTAGTAGCAAAAAGAAAACCGCCTTCGTTGTTCTTGTTTACTTGAGCAGGTTCTAGAGAAATTGAGATTTGAGAGAACAAAGTATAAGGCGGTGAATTTGAGATTGGGCCAAATCATGGATTGTACGACATCTACCAGGCCAAAAAAAAAGTGTAGCCCACGACATATTGAATGGCATCGAAACGACGCCGTTTATGTTTCAATTTAATATATATAGTAATGTAGTCATTTTAACAAAACTGTCACAAAAACAAGTAAAGTGTCATATAAGATATACAAGTAAAATTAGTTTGTTTTAAGTACTAATAAAATGTGTTTTATAACAACATAAGTAATCAAACATTTTTAAGTTACTCATCAAACTAGCATCTCTTGAGCAAACATATACATTTTACATATATACATTTTCATATTATAGTTTAATTTTAAAATTGGAAATGTATGATTACATCATGGCATGCATCATCTTTGTGATCTTTGGAAGATTTTGTAATCTTTGGAAAATATGATGAATATCTTGTTTAGATTGTTACTCAAAGAATCATGGATAGATATGGTAAATATTTTGGTTACATTTGTTAAAGATTTTGGATTATTTTGTGTCAGGTTCTCACGAAACCAAACAGGTACACGGACGGAACCCTGTAATTGGTTCCGTCCCATCCGTGGCTTGCTGAGGCTTTTTGCCTATAAATAGCAAGCCACTCCATGTTGTTTACTCATCACTCACTAGCATAAACTACATCATACTTTCTCTCATTCATATCTAACACATTCATATTTCATTTTTAGTGAACTTCTTTGTAGCAAGAAGATCCGAGTATTACAAGCTTCAACAATACGTTGCAAGGCTTGTTCATTTGTCGTTGTGTAAATTATTGTTATTCATACATCATTGTTTTGTACCAAACAATCATAAACCCTATGTAGTGATCGGTTAGTATTTTAGTCCTCAAAATATAAAGTGTAACGGGAGTGGTTATACCCTTGTAAAAGAACTCGATATCTAGCTTTGTGTCAGTAATCTTGTGTAAGCTACGTGTAAGGTTTTCTCCACCGGTTAAAGGAGCTTGTTGATTAGTGAAGGATACTCATGGAGTGGAGTAGGGCAAAGAAAAAGAGTCCTTGTAGACCGAACCACTATAAACATCCGTGTGGTGGTTTGATCGTTTCTTTCTTTACTTGCACTTTACTTATCGTTTTATTATTTGCATTAGTTGATATCACGTATAGTTTTCAAAGCAAATTAAATTTTAAAACAGTAAAACTATTCAACCCCCCTTCTAGTTTTCCATAGAGTTTTTAAGGATTCAACTTAACTTTCTCTATCAGAACCTTTTGTTACTGTTAAAATGATAATTTGGTTCTGTTAGACACAAATCTATAAGGGCTTATATTGCCATTATGTTGTTTTGTAGTTTTGGGTTAATTCTTTCAAAATCCAAAACGCTTGCCTTAGGAGGAAATAAGAGAAATGATGGAGGGACTTGCTACTGCAAATATGCAAGAATGAAGAATGCTGGTAAAAAAGGAGAAAAAGACAAAAAAAAGTGTCATAATTTATGATTAAAACTCTATCTATTATCTCTCATATTTTACTCACAAATATTCATCTTCTCTTTCACTTTCAAGATCTATTTATCTTTGTTATTCTTTGAGTGTTGTTTATAATAGAACTATTATCAATTAGATATGGTACACCAGAGTAGTTGTGGTACCTTGAGTGATTTGATTTGGTTATTCTGATTAAGATTAGTTGTGATAGTTGAATTGAGATTCAGTAGAAAAGTGTTTTGTGTGTGTGTTTAAATAGTGTTTTTCTATATGGTATCAAAGCAGGTTTCATCAATGTCTCTGATTCGTTTTTTCAAAAAATTGAGTTTTGAATAAATTAGGGGTAGAATGTTGTATGTGTTTTTTTTGGAGTTGAGACAAAAATGAGAAAGAAAAAAAGTGAGAATGGTAGAATGGGCTTTTCAATTTTGTGAAAAACTAGAAGGGGGTTGAATAGTTTTACGTCTTTTTAATTTGTTATAAAAGATTGTTTGAAAGTTTTCTTTGTTTTCAAAAATTTAGATTCGATGCTATATGAAATCAAATCATGCACAATATGAACAACACTAAATATGTACGATAAAGCAATAATAATGTAAGTAAAGAAATAAATGAGAGTTGGAAAGATCGAACCGCGAGACAAGAGATTTATAGTGGTTCGGCTACAAGGTCACCTTCCTTGCCCTACTCCACTCCCCGAGCACCTAACTCGAGAGTTTTCTTCACTATATCAACAAGCTACCTTATGGCGGAGAAAACCTTACACACCAATGTACACACCACAACTACGTCACAACTTATTCACACCTTCTACACAACTACTTCACACATATTCACTACTTAATCACAACACTACTTCACACCTATCTCCTTCACACCAATCTTCTTCACATCAATTTTCTTCACACCAATCTACTTCCTAACTCTTCTTCTTCACAACTAACTACTAACCAATCACACTATATATATATATATATATATATATATATATATATATATATATATATATATATATATATATATATATATATATATATATATATATATATATATATATATATAGTTAAACTATCTTCTAACAAATATTCACAACTAATTACACAATGAGATAGAAATAATGGATGATGCTCTAACAACTTAGATGTGGAGATCACAAAAAGTTGTAATACTTCTTGTCTTGAGGGATAGAAGTATTCTTCTCTTGCACTTGATAGGATGATATTTGGATCACTTTGAAACAAAGATTTATGAATGTATGATCAAAGGGTTAAGAGAATGGAAATGGAGATCTAGAACAGAAAGTTTAGGAGTGCAAAAGGTAAGAAAAATTCCAGATTTAAAGTGGTATTTATAGGCAACAAATTCTGACAACTGGAGCATGTCGGTCCCCTTAAATCATGGTCGGCCCCCTTAAAATTAAGGGGACCGCCCCTTATAATTAAGGGGCCAGCTATAACGGCCAGATTTTTTGTTTTTTAGTGGGGAAAGTTTATTTGGTGAAAAACTAACTGATTTTGGTTAAAAATTTGAATTCATATATTTAGTATGAATAAAACATTTTTCTTTATTACCAAAAGTGTTTTTCAAAAATATATAATATGTTTATATAATTAAATAAACTTTGTAATACTTAATTAAATTTCCCTTTGATCATAAGTTGCACTAAACACTTAGTTTATTCATACCTTAAGTGATTTGGATGTAAAGAGAATGTTAATCACTAAATACTTGATTATGTCACAAGTTTTAGTTCTATGAGTTTATATTTTGTAATAATCAAAACATAGAGATATTGATAATATGTTAATAATGTTTTTAGGCATTATTTATGTCAACAATCTCCCCCTTTTTGATTATTACAAAACCTTAAACTCAATAGTTCTAAAATTTGTTTTTAGACAAGTATTTTAGAGTTTACACTTCTCTTCTCCCCCTTTTTGTAAAATCAAAAAGGTTAAGCCGAGTAAGCTTCATGGAAGAAGTTTAAACGGGTAGAATGCTCCCCCTTGATATATGCTCCCCCTCATTTGAGAGCACCAAGGGAACGAGCTATGGAAATCTTGGCTACAAAAGATATGTGAAGAGTACAAGACACATATACATGCAAAGCAACAATTATGCAAATAAAAATAGATTCATTCAAGCATCATGGAAATGATTAGCATTACAACATTCAATATGCTTGAAGCATATTGATTACAATAAAACAAAAGAAGAGATATAGTCCTATATTGCCTAAGAGAGCACTTGGACTTGCTTGCAACCCATGGTTAAATGTTTTATTTGCTTGAAGGGGAACATAAGCATAGAGCTTAGTTGTTAGATGGAGAGGGATATGGAGTGGGGTATGGAGCGGAAGAGGTGGATCTTACGATGTTGTATCGAGTTAAGGGTGGTATTGGATGAGGACGAGTGAGGAGATATTCAATCCAAGAAATATCTTCACTCAAGTAATGAATTTGTTTTTGAAGGAAGATGCAACAAGGGCAATAGTGAGTGTGGTTTGTAACTTGATCCAAGTTGAGAGAGTAGGGTAGGCAATTGTTATACGGTGATGATGGAGGTTGCCCTTTGTTGCGTTGTGCACGATGCATAGCAAAGAGATCACTAAGATCATGGATTTAGGTTATTTCATCACGGAACTTTTGCTTTTCCGTGGCAATGTGGAGAGAATCATTGTGTTGATATGGATGAATTGGGTTTGTGTAGTTGGAATTGTAGTTTGATGGTTGATCAAGCTTGTATGGATCATTATAAGTGGTTGGAGGATGAGATGTATAGTTTGGCATGAAAGAGGATGTTTGGCCAATGTTGTATGGTTTGTAAAGAGGATCAAATGAATGTCCTTGTGGATTTGGTGTAAAGTTTGGGAAGTAAGTGGTTGGAGGTGTTGAGTGATTTCCAACTTCATTGGTTATGATGGATTTGTTTCGAGGGCTTTTTCATCGCCAAACGGGTTTTTCCGTCATCCTTGCTAGCCTTCAGGCTTTTGGTTTTGGTTTGTTTGGAGAAGTCATGAAGGGATGAATGGAGAGTGTTGAAGATTGGGGATATTTATAGTGTAAGATTTGTGTGTTTATAGATGGATAAGGTTTTTTTGGGAGATTATGACAAAATATGTTGGTGAAAATTGGGAAATGTAGGTTGAAATAGGCTAAAAAGCATAAAAGATTCTGTAAATCCGTCCAGCAGATGGCCGGTCCCCTTAATTAGGGGGCGGTCCCCTTAAAATTAAGGGGGCCGTCTTACATAATTAAGGGGGGCGCCCATCTGATGATTCCCAGATTGCCAGAATTGGGTTTTTGGCAGAAAATTTGCAGAAATGTTGTGTTTTTGGATTTGGATTCAAGGCAAGTTCAATTCCTTTAGGCAATATAGCATCTAATCTAATCAAGATATAGCATGCATGCAAAAACACTTAACCAAAAGAGCAAATAAGCAACAAATAATAAGCTAAAGGAGACGAATAAAGGCAAGAGCACTTAATCTTCCTAAGGCACTTATCTTAGATCAAAGACAAAGGCAACTAGTGAGTCAAAAATCTAGTGATGAAACAAGATGAGAATGTTATGAGTGATTTTATCCTAGTGTGTGCCTATATGCAACAAATGTGGAGTTGTGATTGTTTCGACTCCTAAATGCAAAAAAAAAAAAAAAAAAAAAAAAAAAAAAAAAAAAAAAAAAAATCTTAAGAAACAATTCAAAGTCTCCTTGATTCGAGTTTTGCTCGATCATGAATGTCAAAGATATATATTATATTATATACCTTGACAATTTATGTGAGAGTTTATGCATGATTTTAGAAAAAATGTTTTTAGCATTAGTCAACAATGCAAGGAAAATGATGTTCATGTAATTCCTAGATGTGAGAATAGATTTTAAAAAAATTGATTGGGTTTTACAAAAGAGTATATGCAAAGAAAATAATATTTCCCAATCTTTAGTTTTGTGCGAAATAGATTCCTAGACTCAGAAATTGAGAAGTGAAAGAAAAGTAAATTTTATGCAAAATTAAAAAAAAAAATGTCTAAATGCAATAAAATTTAGTCAACTTGTTCCATCATTCCTAATCCTAAACGCAAGTGATTGAATAATTCACGCTTAAGGGGTTTAGTGAATATATCCGCAATGTTATCTTCTGATGCAACTTTTCTATAGATATGTTCCCTTTTTGTACATTATCCCTAAGAAAGTGGTGGCGTATTTCTATATGTTTAGTCCTAGAGTGTTGCACCGGATTTTTACTTAAATCTATCACACCTTTGTTATCGCACATAATGGGAACGTTTTCTAACCTAATGCCATAGTCTATAAGAGCTTGTTTGGTGTTATCTACGGACTCACCTTCATCATCCTTTGTGAGTTTCACTTCCGTAGACATGGAAGTTTTCATGGGTTTTGAGTCTTCTAGGCCAAATTTCTTAAGCATTTCCTTAATGTACTTAGATTGGTTAAAGAATATTCCATCTTCTAATTGTTTTATTTGTAATCCTAGGAAGAAGTTAAGTTTACCCATCACACTCATCTCAAACTCATCATGCATGATTTTGGCAAATTCATCACACATGTCTTGACAAGTCGATCCAAATATAATGTCATCAACATATATTTGAACAATGATAAGATTTGGGTCTTTCCTTTTAGTGAAAGAGTGTTATCTACCATTCCCATGGAATAATCATGTTTAATAAGGAAAGCTTTTAATCGATCATACCAAGCTTTGGGAGCTTGTTTGAGTCCATACAAAGCTTTCTTTAACTTATAAACATAATCAGGTTTTGCGAAGTCAATGACTCCTGGAGGTTGTGCCACATATACCTCCTCATTGATAAAACCGTTAAAGAATGCACTTTTCACGTCCATTTGGAATAACTTAAAATCTAGGGCGCATGCATAGGCAAGTAATATCCTAATAGATTCTAGTCTAGCTACGGGGGCATAAGTTTAGTCATAATCGATTCCTTCTTGTTGATTATAACCTTGGGCAACTAACCTAGCTTTATTCCTAGTAACTATTCCATTTTCATCTAACTTATTCCTATATACCCATTTAGTTCCTATGATAGTCATATTCATTGGATTTGGGACTAATTCCCAAACATCATTTGCCTTAAATTGATTTAATTCTTCTTGCATAGCTATAACCCAACTTTCATCTTTTAAAGCCTCATTAATATTCTTAGGTTCTATTGCTGAGAGGAAACAAAAGAAGTTATTTTTATCTTGGGATTGTGACCTAAGGGTTCTTTGGTTAAGATGTCCTATTATATTATCTAATGGATGTGATCTAGATTCTATAACATTTACAATTTTGTTATTTCCTAAGTTAATGTCTTCATTATCATTTCCTATGGGTTTTGTTTTACTAACCTCAATAGCTTCATCTTCGACTAAGTCATCATCTTCTAAAGGTAAAGTTTTAGGAGGTGGTGGTGTTTCATCAAATGTTACATTTAGTGATTCTTCTACTTTCATGGAGTGTTTGTTAAGTATTATATATGCTTTACTATTTTGTGAGTACCCTAAAAATATTCCTTCATATGATTTTGGATCAAACTTAGTGAGGTAATCCTTAGTGTTTAGAATGTAACATTTACTTCCAAATACCCTAAAGTAGCTTAAGTTTGGTTTTCTACGTCTTAGTAACTCATAAGGAGTTTTTCTTAGAATCCTCCGAATTGATACTCTATTAATAATATATGTTGATGTATCTACAGTGTGACACCAAAATTTTTGTGGGATGGATTGTTCATTTAACATTGTTCTACTCATTTCTTGTAGTGTCCTATTTTTTCTTTCTACTACGCCATTTGATTGAGGAGTACGAGGAGTGGAGAAATTGTGAGATATTCCATTTAAATCACAATATTTTCCGAATTGTACTTCGTTGTCAAATTCCCTACCATGGTCCGTCCTAATGGCTACTATTGTGCATCCTAATTTATTTTGAATCATTTTACTAAATATTTCGAATTTTTCAAAGGCTTGGGTCTTGTCACTTAAAAACCTAGTCCACGTGTATCGTGAGTAGTCATCTACTATTACTAAGGTATATTTGTTTCCTCCATAGCTACGCACAGCGGATGGACCAAAAAGATCCATATGTAATAGTTCTAGGCACCTAGTAGTGGATACTATATTCTTAGCTTTGTGACTAGTATGAACTTGTTTTCCAATTTTACATGCATCACAAAAATGCTTGTCATATTTTAGATTAGGCAAGTTTCTAACTAATTCTTTAGAGGCCAAAGATTGTATTTGTTGCATGTTAGCGTGTCCTAATCTCTTATGCCACAATGTGGAGTTTTCGTCTAGGGTCGTTAGGCATATCCTATCCTCAGGTTTGTTTCCTAGTTTCATAACATATATGCCTCCTTTCCTAATTCCTCTACCTATAATTTTTACATTCTTAACAATTTCGCTATCCTCTTCGGTAAAGGTAACTCTACATTTTTTATCGCACATTTGTCCTATACTAAGCAAGTTATATGTTAAATTATCTACATGCTCTACATTTTCAATAGTAAGTGAGTCTTGAGAGATCGTATAACACCCCAACCCGACATAGGTCCGGAGCACTACAGTATGGTGACATATCAAAGCATACAACGCAAGCGGAAGACTTAAAACAAAAGGTTACAAGAGAAAAATATAAAAGTACAAAAGAAATACTAAAACTATAAAAGAAAAGAAAATACAAACTAAACAAAGTCTAATCTAATCCAAGTCAAAACCTAGTCCAGATGTAATGGGCTTCTAGTCCATGGGGTAGTCCACTAAAGCTCCTATGCACTCTTCACCCAACCCCAGCTTCCAACCTAAAACCTGACGCAGGAAAGGAAATGCGGCTGAGCTTAAAAAGCCCAGTGAACAGATATATAACAAAGCAAACGAATGAATGAAATGTATATAAGTATAAGAAATAGGAAATCATAAGTTTTTGCTGAACGAAATATCATCTGTCAAATGCATAAGAGATCAACGAATAACTGAACGAATATCATAAGTCAAATGAAATGAAGCATCATATATATATCAAGCATAAACAAATCATAAGAGAATCAAGAGCACGTATCAACAAAGACGCGTCTAACGAGATACTCGAATAGACACAAGAAACATAGGAAAGCCACGAGCCGACCTAACGAGATACTCGAATAGATCTCAAATCACATAACCACATATCCGTCAATTCATAGGGTGTACATAGAGTAGCTAACTCCAATGTACCAGAAGTGAAAGGGGTACAAGGCACGTACAGCCAGTCACTGTCTTCTCAGAACAAAACAGAACCTAGAATGCATCCATACACTCCCTGAATCAAACAAAATACACATGTCAGCTCATGACTGGACACATGTATAACTAATTGGCCATAGTGCACATATATCAAACAGAAGGGAATGCCAGGGATCAATCACACCTCCCCAGAAAGTGTCATGTCAGTGGTGCCATCACTAACACGCCCATGGTACCTCCATGAGTAGAATAAAAACTCGGGCATAAGAACAAAATCATATCAAACAAAGCATGTCCATAACAAACAAATCATATCATAATCAAACAGAATCTCAACCAGGAGATAGTAATCAGGTAATCAACAAAATGGATAGCAACAAATCATATCAAATGGATCATAGCAAAGGCTTATATCAATGAATCATATCATAGCAAACGAATCAAAGTCAATGATCGAAAAATCATGAGATCAGAACCCTTACTGAGAAAGGGTAGAATATCTGTACCTTAAACCGCCAACGAAACCATAACATACGAATAGGAAGTCACTTCATCTTCAGCGAATCTACACGAATTAATGATTGTCTTATTATTTATAAGCCCACCTTAATCAGATTACTCATTTGAAGTTTCTTTCTATTATTTTAGTACTTTCCCCTTTTTAATAACTTTCCCGAATTAGTACTTTAACACTTTAAGGTTATTATTGACGATTAAATAATATATAAGGTTTAAAATGACCAATATAATTGTTTGGGTCTTAAAATATTAATATTATAAGTTTAGGATCTAAAATGTAAATTATCAAAATTAAATATTAAAAGCCAAATAAAATTAACTTAAATGTTAGTTTAATAAATTAATATTAAGATAATAATTTTAGACTCGTCATTATAGTTTTATATAATTTATTAACGTACCCATGATATCAATATTTATACCACGATGACTCATTGAAGTCACGACATCTTTTTTTTCTTTCTTTCTTTTTTTATATAAGTCGAGATAACATGTTCATTTAGTGATTAAAGAATAAACCGAAACAATACTAATAAAAATAAATCGAACAAACAACTCTAGTCTTTTATGCATTGACGAACCAAGACCTTTTTACTCCGATTTAAATGCATGTCGATATTGATGAATAATATGTTTTATATACCCATACGTACTACATCTTTATATTAACAAAACTATTTAAAAACCTTGCATGAGACTCGTGGAACCTTACTTTGTCATATTGATGGTGGAATATTATGACTAACCGATTTAACATAAATGAGTAACAAGAGATATGCATCTTTTAAAGAGTAACATTTATCATAACATGTTTTCAAAAAAAATGACTAATTCAAAAATGTCATACGTAGGTTATCATGTAGATATGGTTAAGGTATACCTCCATTCCATGCAAAAGCCAAACGTGAAGAGGTACAACCATCGACTCGAAAACGGACACGACACAAATAACAATCAATCACGAAACCAAAAAAATAAAGGAGTGCCACGCTTGAACCAACCCACGAACATAACACCTTTCGAACTAAACATCACCACGATCAAACCTTCTTACCCAACTGGTCGTGCCTTCTGCTGTTGAAAAGAACGAATGGATCGGTTCCATATTTTTGTGATTTAATGCGACCAATACCCTTGTGATCGAATGGAGGAAAAACAAAATAACCAAGGACCAAAACCAGAACCGAATCCCAAAGTAAACCCACACCTTTCGAACCGATATACCATGACTAATCACTACTTTAACCACGCTCACCACGCCACCTTTCCAGCCTCGTTTGTACCAGCTTCTTTTAGATGGAAATGAAGAAGAAAAAAAATGAGCCACCTCTTGTTTGTTATTTAGGGTTTTATGTGTTTTATTTGTGAAAAGTGATATACGGTTTTAAGTGAGACAGAGGAGAGATTTATGGGGTGATTTGGCCAAGTAAATAGGGAAGTCAAAACCAAGTTTTTAATTTTTGATCGCCATGAATCTTGCCTTATTTTGGAGTAGTGAATTTATGTACAACTTTTAAATAATTTGGTCCCTTTTATGACTTGTAGACGTGTGCTATTTTTGAGCTAGGAACACATATATGTTGAATTATATGAGACATAGATTATAGATTTTATACTTTGTAGCTTTCACATTATAAGGTTCTCATACTTAGGTTATGGGTTGTATACTTGTAGCTTCTAAAATTCACAAACTTAGTAAAAATTCAAATTATATGGAAATTTAGGAGAAATGTATTTTAGGGTTTTACAGATCGTACCTTTGCCAATGATTTTTCCACGTAAGTCACTACCGAAAATAACGTTTCCTCCATTGTATGCCTTGTATGTAGAAAATAGCTTGCGGTTCCCCGTCATGTGCCTCGAACATCCGCTATCCTTGATCCATTCGTCAGGCTCCAAGTCAATTCCTAAACAAATTTCGTCAGTTCCTTTTGCCATAAAACACATTTCGTCTCTTGGTTTTTCCACTTCTTCTTTGTCACTATCACTCCATGTTCCACTAACAAAGGCGCCTTGATTTTCATAACCCGGCGGCTTTAGACATTCGCCAATGAGATGATTTGGACTTCCACATCTAAAGCACTTTCTTTTCCCGTAGTTATCACTTCTATTTCTTTGGAACGGTTTTCTTTCGTCTCGTGGTGATCTAGTGAATCTTCCTCGTCTCTTGAAGAATTTCTTGAATTCTCTTACGGCCATTGCATATTCTTCGTCTTCACTCTCGTCACTTGAATCATCATCGTCACTAGGTTCCTTTTTGGCTTTTAGAGCAATGGATTTGGTTTGTTCTTTCTTGACTTTGACCGTTTCCGAATCTCTTTTTATAATTTCTTCATGGACCTTCAAGTTGCTAATTAGTTCAATAGCCGTGACCTTAGCTCACCATTTCGGATGCAATGCCCTAAGAAATTTCCTAACACAATTTTTACTAGAAAATATCTCATCAAGTGCTTTTAGACTTGTGATAATAGTGTTTAATTTAACAAAAGCATTATCAATTGATTCCTCTTCCAGAATCGTAAATTGTTCATATTGTTGTACAAGAAGATCTATTTTGTTATCTTTAACCTGACTATTACCTTGGTGAGTAATTAGTAAAGAGTCCCAAATTTCTTTTGCGGTTTTACACATAAAAATTCTTTCATATTCTTTGCGTGGTAATGCATTATAAATAACCATTTTAGCCTCATTATTTTTTGCTAGTTTCTTTTTCAAATCATCATTTTGTTTTTCAAAAGATACAATTTCATCCATTTTAGTTTCAACATTATATTGAATAGGGGGAAAATCACCAAAGGTAATGACATGCCAAAGATCAAGATCTTTTGATTTCACATAAGTTTCGAATCTATTTTTCCAATATAAAAATCCATCACTTTCAAATAGTGGTGGTCTTTGCATAGATTGCCCTTCTAAATATTTTAAAGATTCCATAGATCGTTACAAGTTTTAAAATACAATATATTTTAAAAAATCTTGCTAGATGTGGCTCTTAATACCAATTGTGGAAAACTAGAAGGGGGGGGTTGAATAGTTTTACGTCTTTTTAATTTGTTATAAAAGATTGTTTGAAAGTTTTCTTTGTTTTCAAAAATTTAGATTCGATGTTATATGAAATCAAGTCATGCACAATATGAACAACACTAAATATGTACGATAAAGCAATAATAATGTAAGTAAAGAAATAGATGAGAGTTGGAAAGATCGAACCGCGAGACAAGAGATTTATAGTGGTTGGCTACAAGGTCACCTTCCTTGCCCTACTCCCTTATGGCGGAGAAAACCTTACACACCAATGTACACACCATGACTACGTCATAACTTATTCACACCTTCTACACAACTACTTCACACCTATTCACTACTTAATCACAACACTACTTCACACCTATCTCCTTCACACCAATCTTCTTCACACCAATCTTCTTCACATCAATTTTCTTCACACCAATCTACTTCCTAACTCTTCTTCTTCACAACTAACTACTAACCAATCACACTATATATATATATATATATATATATATATATATATATATATATATATATATATATATACCTAGCTAAACTATCTTCTAACAAATATTCACAACTAATTACACAATGAGATAGAAACAATGGATGATGCTCTAACAACTTAGATGTGGAGA